>QWBT01000198.1:0-586476 GCA_004802465.1 Citrus hindsii
TTTCATTTGAGTTACCATGGGCACGACACATCCTTGTGATCAAGATTACCCGGTATCTTGGTGGGAGCAATTATGAGTATTGGAGTTATGGATTAACAATATAGAATTTGTACAACACATCTCTTGATAGGTTTTCGGTACTTGATCATAGAATTCTCTGGCCAGAGTGTGTCAACATATTTAGTATGTTGAAATGATCATTAGAGAAAACCAGTAAGGATCAAGGAATAGATGTTATTAAATTGATTGGACAGTTGAGATATCAATTTAATTAACGATGTGGTACAAAGGATTGTGCAGTAAAGAAATCAATGTGGCTTGGGACGAATTATTATTCGAGCATACAATTATGGAAGTCAAGTTCCAATCTTTTAGTGGAGTAGATTTGGAATTAAATAATTGGGCTAGTTTAATTACATGCCTAATTATTGTAGCCACTATTGTATGTTCCCAAATGATCCCCGGGTTAGCTCATTTAATTGATTGCACCACTACTGGACTAATAAGTAAGATAACTAGCAATTTGGGTCAAAAACCTAAATATATCATTTAGTGGGAGGCTCCATTTAATTAGCTTTTGTATAAGGGGCCTTATGTTATTTTACAAGGTGGGTCCCCTATTGAAAAAGCAAATAACGTGGGTTTTGATTTTTTCATTATTTGGAGCCTAGGGTTTTCACTAAAGGAAGATATATAAGGCTTATTTTTCTCAACAGAAAAAAAAAGAGAAGCCACTTTATACAGATCAGAGAATAAGATTTTTCTCTCCATTGTTGAGAGAAAAATTTTCTCGTGCTAGTTGCTTTGGTAGTGATAAAGGCGCCCACACGTCAAGTGCAGATCGAACCTGAGTCATAACCTGGAAGATCATTGGTGACAGTTCGTGATCTAACAAGCGTGGTGGCGACGGATCGTGATCTAACAGGAGTGGTGGTGGCAGATCGTGATCTAGGAGCCTAAATCACTTCAACGGAAAAATCCAAATTGGATTTCCAAGGTACGATTTCTAGAATACGTATTCTTATATATTATATGAGAGCGGTCCTTAAAAAGGTTTTATAAAAATTTAAAAACCTGATTTTTCTCCAACAATTGGTATCAGAGCCATCTCATATTAATATATAAGAATTTCGTATGAAATCATTCTTGAAATTTATGTATTAGAGTGGCACAATTTATTCAGATATATATTAATTGTTTAATATATGAATAAAGCATGTTTTGGTTTGTCTTAATTCATGGTTAGATTTTCCGTTGTATTTTTTCTTTGGATCTGTAACAGGAGGGGTGGTTTTTTATCACCATGTTTCCCTCTTGATTTATTTTACTGTTATAGAATTTTTGTAAGCCAAAATTGGCATAGGAAATTTGTAATTCATCACTGGAAAATGAGATCAAAACGACGGAAGCCGGAATTTTTTTTTTTTCAGCGGCGGCCACTAACCAGCAACGCAAAAACACTCGCGCAGCAGCAACGCACAGCAGGCAGCGCGCGCGGTCAGCATGGCCAGCAGCGCACGCTGCGCGCACAGCAAGCAGCGAACAAGCGCTGGCGCACGCAGCACGCGCAGCTGCAGCGCGCGCTGGCCAGCGTGGCCAGTGGCGCGCGCTGCATGTGCAGCAGAAGCGTGCGCCGGTTTGGTTCGTTTCCGGCGACATGGCGGCTGTTGGTTCGCGTCGGAGAGGCGTCGGAGATGGCTGGAATCCGGGAACAGCAGCTGGTGCTTTTTGGAGATGGCGGCTGGGGAAGAAGAGGAGAAGAAAAATGTGATTTTAGGGTTCCATGGTTTTTATCATGGAGGTCCCTATAGTTTCATATTTTTTCAGTTGGGCAGAAACGTTTTTAATTTTTTGCATTTAAGTCCAAAAACAATTTTGGATTTAACGAATCCTAGTTTTAGGCCCAATTTCAATTGGGCTTAATGGATTAAAAATGCATAGACAAAATTAAATACATTAAATTTATTTTTGGTCCAAAGTTTTATTTTAATAAAAAAAAAATAATAATAAAACTATTTATTTATTTATTTCTTTTTAAATTAAAAATTGGACCAATTATAAATTTAAAAGCCCAATTTCCCCTAGTCCATTAACAAAGACAAGATTATGGAAGATGGACATTGACAAGAAGCCCAATGAAGATTAGGCTTAGGTTAATGTATTTGTCATTATTAGGAAAGCCATGAATTAAGATTATTTAATTGTTTTTCTATATGTTATGTTTTGGATGATAACATGCCATGATAACATGTCATATAGAATAGGTAGTGCCACTCTATGCATAATGATACATGTCATTCATCATTAATGAATTTCATTATATTGTTTGAAATTTGCATATGCTTAATAATATTTGATATCATCTAGATAATATTATAGGAAGCATGCAATTAACAATATGTATGTTTTAAAAAGGAAAAACCAATTTTAAAATATTGAGTGGGAGAGGGAAAATTCAAGATAATTTTCCCACGGGCTCCATTGTTAGTTCAATAATAAAATTATATATATACCTCGACTTCATGATACGGTGATGCTCCCTTCGGAGGGTATATATATTAGATATTTTATTTGATGAACTTCTTTAAAGATAAAATTGAAATATTTTTCAATCGATTGTTCACCCCAACGGTGACTATTGATATGAAAAATACGTAGATTGAAACAATGGTTATACACTCAACTAAAGTTTGTTATTAACCTTCCCAACGAAGCTCTGTTAACAAATTTAGGCCCAAAGGGATAACGATAATTATTTATCATGTCTCTACATGAAAGTAAATAATCTAATGGATAATTGGGTCTAGTAAGTGTAGACATGACTTCCCCAACGGATAGCTTGTCAAAGCGGTACTAGATTATCGTTACAATAAATTAAAATGCATTTATGGTTTTTTGCATTTTTGTCATTTATTGTGAATATTATTTCAAAGTATTTATGCATGTTTATTTTGTTTTGTTTTTCAGAAAATGTCTTCCATCAACCCATTATTAATTATCCTTGTTAAAAATGAACTCACTGGCGAAAATTATTTAGATTGGAAACGCAATCTATTTAATATTCTCACTGCTAAGGGAAGCAAATATGTGTTGACCCAGCCTTGCCCTCCTGAACCATCGTTATACGATTATAGAAATCAGAGGGAGCCTTATGAGAAATGGTGCGAAGCTAACAAAATGGCTAAGCGCTATATATTGGCTTCGATTTCTGTGGAACTGCATAAGAAACATCGGAGCATGGATACAGCCACTGAAATAATGGCTAGTCTTCATCAGATGTTTGGGCAAAATACCCATTTTGCCAGAGAAGCAGCATTAAAACGTATCACAGATACTAAGATGGAAGAGGGCACAAAAGTTCGTGATCATGTCCTCAAAATGATGGACTATTTGAATGAGGTTGAGATTCATGGTGTTCAAATCAATGATAAATCAAAGATTAACATGGTGATTGAATCTTTACCTGATACATTCAAAGAGTTTAAGGTCAGTTATATCTTAAACAATAAAGATATGACCTTAATTGAATTAATGCACGAACTACATGCTATAGAAGATTTTTATCATAGCAGAAAACTTCCTGAAAAAGGATTCTCTTCAAGGCTTAAGTCGAAAGACAAGAATGAGCAAGCAAGAGTTGGGATCGGCAAACTGTCCACTAAAAGAAGTGGCAAGCCAAAAGGCAAGTGTTACAAATGTGGACAGAAGGGTCACTGGAAGAAAGATTGTCCTAAGATTATTAAAATCAGGTATAGGAAATCTTTAAGCTTCCTAATTAGTTCAGATTTCTATTGATTCATACAATAATGAATTCTGAGATAACTAATCTTATTTGTAATTCATTTATTTGGTTTTCAGGAAACCAAGAGATTAAGTGAAGAAAGCTTCAAACAGCAGTTGAGGACGTGCTAGTTTATATCAATTGAAAGACTAGATCAATTTTACAAGACTTTAGTTTTGATATTTGTCTTTATATTAGAGGAATTTAATTTCGGTGGCTTGTTTTAATAAACAGGAGTACACTGTTATTTATGGATCCTCTGTTTATTACTTATTTTGGTTATTTATAAAGACAATTTATATCATAGAAGTACATTGATCTATTCAAAGTAAGATATAATGATAAAAAGTATATGCATTTATCTAAGAAAAGAAATGTTTCTTCTAACCAAAAATCACCTCTGATATTTATGCTTAAGTCATATAAACTATAATAAGATTTTAAGAAAATGATTAATGATAGACTTGTTGGCCTATTAAGATTGATCATTGTAACTCTATAAATCTTATTTAGAAAAGTAATATGACAAGGATGCTCTTCATGAGCTAAAAGCATAACATTGTATTTGATGATTTAGCGCATACAAATGTATACGGACTAATCAGTTTACATGTTATAAGAGGTTATGAGTATTCTATCAATCTTGTTGATGAATATTCATTTTATTTATGTTTGTCTAAATGCGTCATGATTCCATTGCTTTTGAAATTCAAAAGAGAACGTGGATAAGACAGAAGCAATTAGACAGGAACATAAAAGAACTTCGATATGATCGAAACAAAGAATATCTCTATGGAGAATTCAAGTACTATTTGGTTGTCAATGAACACTATGATACAATAGTGTAATTAAATGGAGAAACAAGATTCTTTTGGATAAGACAAGATATATACTAAGTGGTTTATCATTTACCTTTTTGATTCCAGATACTAGAATTTGAAACTACAAAGTTTATTGAACTAAGTTTCATCTATCTCAGTGTCTACTACTCCAAGATATTATGAAAAAGTCACAAACATAGTTTGAGACACATTCGTATTTGGAGTTTACTAGAATCAGAGATAGAGCAGATGAATTCGTGTTCAGAAGCTTGCATGTTTTAGGTATCTTAAAGGAATAAGGGAAAGTCTGAATTATAGTCCTCAAGATAAGAATGTATTTATAGAAATATTATTTACTTTCTTTGAGGAAGACTATATAATGACTTATAACCTAAGAGTAAGGTAAAACTAGAGAAATAAAAGAGATCAGGTTGATGCTCAGCTTTCAACACCTGTTATAGAACAGGAAGAACAGCAACAACCAGCTGATCAGTACAGGATTATCCTTGAACAACCATCACTTTTAGAACCTCGTCGTAGTGGGAGGGTAACTAGGTTACCTGAGAGATACATGCTTTTGGGAGAAACCTATACGGCTATCTCAGATGAACATGTACAAGATCCCACTAGTTACAACGAAGCTCTAATAGATAGATATGTTGAAATTTGGAAAAAGGCCATGAATCAAGAAATGGAATCTATGTATTCCAATAAAGTCTGGGAACTTGTAGAGGCACCAAATGGGGTAAAACCTATAGGGTGCAAGTGGATCTACAAGAGAAAAAGAGGAGTAGACGGAAAGGTGGAAACATTTAAAGCAAGATTAGTAGCCGAAGGGTTTACTCAGAAAGAAGGAATCAATTATGAGGAAACCTTTTCTCCGGTTGCTATGCTTAAATCCATCAGGATTCTGCTCTCCATTGCTGCAGTGCTAGATTATGAAATTTGGCAAATGGATGTCAAAACTGCCTTTCTTAAACGGGCATCTTGAAGAAAACATCTACATGCAGCAACCAGATGGATTTATACAAAAAGGCCAAGAACGCATGGTATGTAAGTTGCAGAGATCCATTTATGGATTAAAGCAAGCATCCCGGTCATGGAACATCAGATTTGATCAAGCGATAAAATCGTTTGGATTCATTCAGAACATTGATGAACCATGTGTGTACAAGAAAATTCAACAAAAATTTGTAACCTTCCTAATTCTTTATGTAGACGATATTCTTCTAATTGGAAACGATATAGGAGTGTTGACTACAATAAAGAGTTGGTTAGCAAAATAATTTGATATGAAAGACCTGGGAGAGGCAAGTTATATTCTTGGTATCAAGTTACTACGAGACCGGAAGAATAAAACTTTAGCCTTGTCTCAAGCGGTCTATATCGATAAGATATTGGCTAGATTTAGCATGGAAAATTCCAAGACTGGTTTATTACCATTCAGACATGGAATTACATTCTCTAAGGATCAATCACCTAAAACATCTGAAGAGATAGAGAGAATGAGACGAGTTCCCTATGCAACAGCTGTGGGAAGTCTCATGTATGCCATGCTTTGCACTAGGCCAGACATCTGTTTTGCGATAGGGATGGTTAGTCTAATCCTGGACCTGAACACTGGGCTGCGGTCAAGCATATAATGAAGTATCTGAAAAGAACTTAATGCTTGTGTATTCTGGTGATAAACTTATTCTAGTGGGTTATACTAATTCTGATTTTTTGTCAGATAAGGATTTTAGAAAATCAACTTCCGGCTATGTGTTTACATTGGGAAGTGGAGCTATTAGTTGGATGAGTGTGAAACAATCTTGTATCACAGACTCAATAACTAAAGCTGAATATGTGGCTACATCTGAAGCTGCAAAAGAAGCTATATGGCTCTGCAAGTTCCTACGAAATCTTGAGGTGGTACCTGTTGTAACTGCACCCCTTAAACTATTTTGTGATAATGGTGGTGCGGTAGCTCAATCTAAGGAACCAAGGAACCACAAGAAACAAAACATATTGAAAGGAAGTATCATCTTATAAGGGAATAGTGTAGAAAGGTTATATGAAAGTACCCCAAATGGCATTAGATGCTAATTGGCAGATCTTATTACAATGGCCATTAGTGGGAAACCTTTATAACCTGCACTTAGAGCCCTAGAGCATGTGCAATATGCCAGATATGCTTTGAGAGCTAGTGGGAGATTGTTGGGAAAATATGCTCTTTAAAAGCATATGTGTTTATTTAATTGTAATAAACAATTTTTCTGATTAATAAAATAAATGAGGTATTTTATTCAAATATCTTAATTGCATTAATATTTGTATTAAGGTCCATTTAATCATATTATATGTATTTATGTGATCACCATGTGGATTCACAGAAGACATAAATACAAGTTATCTTATGATTAAATAAATTTAGTTCGCAGTTGATAAATAAAGTTGGGCACTTTATTTAGGTATAGACTGTAATAAATTCATTGAATGATTTGTCTTAATCATGTATGAATTTATTGATGTAGTACGACTACATTGAACTGGATCACATATGAGATTTAATTAACTTTGTAATAACTGTCAGACTTATTAAATCTCATAGGCGTTGATTTTACTGTAATCTTAATCTTGAGTTAATTATGATTTCATGATTGTGATTGTTATTTCATTTGAGTTACCTATGGGCACGACACATCCTTGTGATCAAGATTACCCGGTATCTTGGTGGGAGCAATTATGAGTATTGGAGTTATGGATTAACAATATAGAATTTGTACAACACATCTCTTGATAGGTTTTCGGTACTTGATCATAGAATTCTCTGGCCAGAGTGTGTCAACATATTTAGTATGTTGAAAATGATCATTAGAGAAAACCAGTAAGGATCAAGGAATAAGATGTTATTAAATTGATTGGACAGTTGAGATATCAATTTAATTAACGATGTGGTACAAAGGATTGTGCAGTAAAGAAATCAATGTGGCTTGGGACGAATTATTATTCGAGCATACAATTATGGAAGTCAGTTCCAATCTTTTAGTGGAGTAGATTTGGAATTAAATAATTGGGCTAGTTTAATTACATGCCTAATTATTGTAGCCACTATTGTATGTTCCCAAATGATCCCCGGGTTAGCTCATTTAATTGATTGCACCACTACTGGACTAATAAGTAAGATAACTAGCAATTTGGGTCAAAAACCTAAATATATCATTTAGTGGGAGGCTCCATTTAATTAGCTTTTGTATAAGGGGCCTTATGTTATTTTACAAGGTGGGTCCCCTATTGAAAAAGCAAATAACGTGGGTTTTGATTTTTTCATTATTTGGAGCCTAGGGTTTTCACTAAAGGAAGATATATAAGGCTTATTTTTCTCAACAGAAAAAAAAAAGAGAAGCCACTTTATACAGATCAGAGAATAAGATTTTTCTCTCCATTGTTGAGAGAAAAATTTTCTCGTGCTAGTTGCTTTGGTAGTGATAAAGGCGCCCACACGTCAAGTGCAGATCGAACCTGAGTCATAACCTGGAAGATCATTGGTGACAGTTCGTGATCTAACAAGCGTGGTGGCGACGGATCGTGATCTAACAGGAGTGGTGGTGGCAGATCGTGATCTAGGAGCCTAAATCACTTCAACGGAAAAATCCAAATTGGATTTCCAAGGTACGATTTCTAGAATACGTATTCTTATATATTATATGAGAGCGGTCCTTAAAAAGGTTTTATAAAAATTTAAAAACCTGATTTTTCTCCAACAAACTGAATCAGGCTGGATCTTTTCTCCGTTTTGCAATTCGAACAAAAAAAGCGTTATCAGTACTGTGCTTCCATTCTGATTATCAGGACGAAATTCTACAAGATCATTCCATATCTATCTCACTGTCAGCGAAGACGTCATCAAGCACAATAAAGTACTTCTTGTCTGTTAGGTAATCTCGAAGAATAGATTTCTTCAATTGATAATCTTCACCGATAATTACACTAACCCGAGATGGAGGCATCATAGACTTGATTATGTCATCCAATATCTTGCCAAAATCGTAGGCTATAGAAACACTTAAATTCTTATGAATTGCTTAAATATGCAAGCAGCATAGCAGAAAACAAACATTCTTTGTATATTATAATAACTTGAATGAATGAGATATACACAGCTTTCACATATTTATACTAAAACAAGAAAATGGTAGCTTGCTCAAGGGGTAGCAAAAAAACGAATAAAACAAAAGTTATAGCTGCACTAGCCAATCATTGAAAATATTCTAGAAATTCTAGCTTGCAGAGTTCACGTGTAAATATTCCCCAGCATAACAGTTCTGCCAGCTCATTGAGTACACCTCAGCTTCTACATCAGCTGGCTGCTAGATATGGCTGCTCAAGTAGCATGCCAGCATGGCCTTGGGGTCAACTGTTGACTCTTCATAATCTGAATTCTCAACACCCTCTCTCAAACTTAAGGTCTTGTCGAAGACATTAAGTTTGCTTCTAAATTGACTGAACTTGTAGTAAGGCTATGTCTGCAACTTGATCTCTGATGGCTACAAAACTTATTTCCAGCTCTCCTTAAGTAACTTTGTCTCTAATGAAGTGAAGATCTATCTCAAAGTGCTTTGTTTTTTAGTGATACACATGATTTGTGGCTATTGCTGCTGCACTCGTGCTATCACTTAAGATCATTGGAATTCTTTGCATTTCAATTTTCAGCTCACCAAATAGAGAATTGATCCAAGTGATCTCAGTAGTACATAGAGCTATGGCCCTGTACTCAGATTCTATTGTAGATCTTGCTACCATACCTTGCTTCCTTGAGCTCCAAGCTACCAAATTATCTCCCAAAAACACACAATACCCACTTATTGATCTTTTGTCATCTGGATCACTAGCCCAGTCAGCATCTGTATAGGCTATTAAATCTAGGTGTTCTGACTTCTGGAATTTTAAACACATGTTAGCAGTGCTCTTTAAGTACCTCAACACTCGTTTGTAGGTTGTCCAGTGAGATTGTCTTGGGTCAGACATGTATTGGCTAAGCTTGTTGACAGAGTATGCAAGCTCTGGTCTTGTTAGGACTGCATACTGTAGACTTCTTACAACACCTCTGTAAATGAAGGATTGTCAAGTTTGGTACCTTTACCTTTCTTTAGTTTCTTTGCTGTGCTGAATGGAGACTCTATTCCCTTGCAATTCTCCATCTCAGTTTTAGCTAATAGGTCTTGGATATATTTGGCTTGAGAAAGCATAATGGAGTGCTGATTTCTTATGACCTGTATCCCAAGGAAGTAGTTTAGATTTCCAAGATCTTTCAGTGCAAAGGCTCCACCTAGCTTTCCTATCACTTCCTCAATACCTTTGTTGTCACTTCCAGTCACGATTATGTCATCCACATATACAAGCACAATGATCATTTCGGCACTGCTTCTTCTAAAGAATAGAGAAGTATCACACTTGGAATTATTGAATTCCCAAGAGCACAGAGCATTCTTTAATTTGTCAAACCATGCTCTGGGTGTTTGTCTCAGTCCATGGAGAGCTTTCTTAAGTTTGCATATGTGGTTTGACCTTCTCTTATCTTCAAATCCCTCATGTTGTGGCATGTACACTGTTTCTGTCAAATCTCCATTTAGAAATGCGTTATTTATGTCAACCTGCCTCAACAACCAATCATTGTTTACAGCCAAATTTAAAATAATTCTGATTGTTGCAGCTTTGACCACTGGGCTAAAGTTCTCATTAAAGTCAAATCCTGGTGTCTGCATAAACCCTTTCACGACAAGTCTGGCTTTGTATCTATTTGTGGTGCCATTTGGATTCTCCTTTACTTTGTACACCCACTTATTTCCAATGAGTTTGTAGTTCTGGTCATGTGGTATTAAGGTCCAGGTTTGGTTTTTGACAAGAGCATTGTATTCATCCTCCATGGCTCTTCTCCATTTAGGATCTTTCAGTGCCACAGTTGAGTCTAAGGTAAGGAAGTTTGAGATTGAGTGGATGTTTGATAAACCTTTGGCTTAAAGATCCCTGCTTTGGACCTTGTGATCATGGGATGTAAGGATGAGTTCTTTTTAGTGTTCGAGGCTTGAGTGTTTGGTTCTGTTATAGGAGGCAGGGTGCAGTTTTCTGCTGAGGAGTTTGGTGGGAATTGAACAGGTGATTGGTTGTCTGATATAGTGTTGAGGTTCAAATTCTAACATGATTCATCTTGAACAAAGCTTGGGAGCTGTTCTGAGTTTCCAGCAATGGTCTGAGATTGACTATGAGCTGCTTTTTGCTTTGTTGACTCAGAGGGGACACTGGTGGAGAAAGATATAACTTGAAATTTTTCAAGAACTGTGGGGGAATTATTTTGGTCAGTGAGCCTGTGCTTGCAGAAATTTGAGTCATTCTGAAAGGGGAATGAATGTTCATTAAACTTATGCCTAGCAGTATGCACTTGGAAGTGTGGAAATCAAACTTATGCTTGTTGTAAGGTCTTAAGTATGGATAGCATTCACAACCGAAAACTTTAATTTGGGAATAATCTAGTTTGATGAGATGTAACAGCTCAAATGGGGTTTTATTTTCAAGAGTAGGTGAGGTCAATCTATTTATGATGTAGGTGGCATAGCTGAAGGCTTCTTGCCAATATTTCAAAGGCATTTTTGCTTGAGCAAACAATGTTAGGCCAGTTTCCACAATGTGTCTGTGCTTTTTTTCCACTTTTCCATTTTGTTCATGTAAATAGGGGCATGAGTGTCTTAAGGCTATTCCTTCTTTCTTGAGGAAGGGTTCAAATGTTTTGAACTCCCCACCCATGTCTGTCTGTAAAGCCTTGATTCTTAGATTTAACTGATTTTCTACTTGGTTTTTAAATACAATGAATGTGTCAAGGGCCTGTGATTTTGTTGTTAAGGGAAACAACCATGTGTATCTTGTTTTGTCATCCACAAAGGATATGTAATATCTGTGTCCATGGGTTGATGGAATAGGTACTGGTCCCCAGAGGTCACTGTGTATTAATTCTAAGGCTGTGGTGGTCTTGGTTTCAATGCTTTTAAAGTTCAGTTTTGATTGCTTTCCATACTGACAAGCATCACAAAATGAAGGAAAAATAATTTTATTGAAGTTGAGCTAATTACAAGACAATTGAGTATTTTTCAGAACTAACACATTTGGATGCCCCAGCCTAAGGTGCCAAAGATCCATTTCATTGGTTCTAAAATCCATACTGCTTGTTCTGTCAGCTCTACTAGACTCGGCAACACTGGTACCAACATTGGCACCTAAAGACTCATTACTACCAGCACTGAAATTAAAACATGTCATTGACATTGATTGCTAATGCAGCTTATTGACTCAGGCATTTGAGATGAAGATAACTCAGCAGTATATGTGACCTTGTTGCCACTCAAATGAGTGGGCATGCAAAGCAGCTCGTATAGTCCATCTTTAGCCACTCCTTTCACCAGAATTTTCCCTTGGCTCTTCTCCTTGATGAAGCAAATAGATTTTTGAAATTCAACATCAATATCATTATCATGAAACAATTTAGAAACACTAATAAGGTTTTTGGTAATATCAGGCACACACAAAATGTGATTTAATTTGATATGTTTGTGTGGATTGTAAGTGGACAGTATAAAGTAACCAATATAAGAGATGTGAAGTTTGTTAGCATTACCAACAGTGAGCTTATCATTACCTTGGTATTCTGAATTCAAGTTCATGTTTCTAATGGCATTGGTCACATGATTTGTGGCACCACTGTCAAGATACCAGGCATTGCCGCTTTGTCCTTCTGCTATGGCCATATATGCTCCTCTTCTCCTATTTGGCTATGGCACATAATTTTTCTTGAACCTATGCCAGCACTTAGCAGCTGTGTGACCCATTTTGAAGTAGATTTGGCGTGGACCCTTTGATTCCGAGCCTTTATTTTCTGCAACAGCTTTGCCTTTGCCTTTGCCTTTATCTTGAACATTTTGATTTCCCTGACCAGGGCCACCATTACCACCATTTCCAGAGCCACCACCAGGATTTCTAAAGACTATCCCAGGTTGTTGCTGATTGCCAAATCTTTCACCATTGTCCCAGTTCCTTCTACCATTTCTCATCTGTGTGAAGTTAGCTTCAAGTGACCTGGGCTGAGATTTTGCTCAGTCCTAGTTTCTTGGCTGAGGAGCATACTATAGACCTCTGATAATGAGGGAGTTTCTGGCATAGAATTAATGTTAGTGACAACAGAGTCATATTCAGATCTTACTCCAACTAAGACACACATAATGAAGTCCTCATCACTCATATTATTTCCAGCTGCTCTAAGTGTGTTTAAGATGGTTTTCATTCTGGAATAATAATCATGAATTATAAGAGACCCCTTTTTGGTGGTTTGAATCAGTGTTCTCAAATATAGGATTCTAGCCCTTATTCTTGCACCATACTGATTGGTAAGAGTTGTCCAAACTTCATATGAAGTAGAACAATCCACCACAGTGCCTAGGACACCTTCACTGAGTGATGAGAGCAACCAGCTCAAAAGAATATGGTCTTGTTTCTTCCAGTTTGGTATTCTGGATTTTGGTGGGTAACAATAGTTTGGTTAGGTCCAGGACTAGTGAAACATCTAGGGGGACAGGTATAGCTTCCATTTATGAAGCCTTCAAGCTCATTTGCTCTTATGCTGGAAGCCACTTGTGATCTCCAGAGCATAAAATTGTTCTGTGTTATCTTGATGGGAGTAGTGAACACATATGTGTTGCTGGTGATATGTTGGGTAGGAGATGAATTCATTATTGTCACATTTCTGGTGTTACTATTTGGATTCTGATTGTCAACATTTTCTGGTTGGTTTTGATTCAAGTCATTTGTTTGATCATCTAGATTTTCCAGTGTTTGATTCATGTTTGGTTGCGAATTTCTGCTGCTTTCCATAGCTCAAAAGTGGCTCTGATACCAACTTAAATTCTTATGAATTGCTTAAATATGCAAGCAACAGAGTAGAAAACAAACATTCTTTGTATATTATAATAACTTAAATGAATGAGATATACACAACTTTCACATATTTATACTAAAACAAGAAAATGGTAGCTTGCTCAAGGGGTAGCAGAAAAACGAATAAAACAAAAGTTACAGCTGCACTAGCCAATCATTGAAAACATTCTAGAAATTCTAGCTTGCAGAGTTCACGTGTAAATATTCCCCAGCATAACAGTTCCGCCAGCTCATTGAGTATACCTCAGCTTCTACATCAGCTGGCTGCTGGATATGGCTGCTCAGGTGGCATTGCCAGCATGGCCTTGGGATCAACTGTTGACTCTTCATAATCTGAATTCTCAACAATAGAAACCCTGACCCAAGCATGGCAGTCAAAATAAAACTTGACATGATTATTGTTGAAAGCATCAGCAGCAAAAGCAGTCATATCGAAGCCACTACCGTCGAGAATTGCAACCACTGAAAGCCGAGGAGGGCCCTCAATCAATAAATCAAACAACTCCTCTCTGCCCCTTTCAAATTCACTCTCATCAACCCGAGGCTGTCCCTCAATCAATAAGTGAATGAGTTTGTCCCTTCGTTCACTGATATCGAAATCATTGTCGCTGGGTGGAAGTTGTTCCATCCGATTTCTAATGTCAATGATTTTACTGTGGAGCCCAACAAGACGAGCCTTACTAGTAGTGCTTTCACTGTTTTGCTGCTGCATGATGTTGATGAAGAAGGCGTCAATGGCTTCCTCAGATTCTTGGACAAAGTAATTGATGTCCTCCAGAATTTCCGAAATGTCTGGTCTGTTAACATTTTCTTCTGAGTCCAAGAGTTGCCAAAAAGGCAAAGATATCTTGGCTTTATCGAAATGTTCTCTAAAGAGTTGAATCAGATGAAGAGACAGGTCGCCTTCATAGTTCCCCAGCATAGCTGTAATAATTTCAGACTCCGTAAGAAGGTTCTGGAAAAGAGGGGTTAAATTTGTTGAATCAGGCAATGTTAACACACCTTTCAACTTCTCACAAAATAGTCGGAGGTGGACGTCCATATCTCCTTCCCTCTCTAGTACTCAGAGGTATTGTTATTTGCTTCAAGAAATGTTCAAAGGATTGATTCTATCTCAAAGTGGTTAGTGGTGTAAAATTAAACACCATGGAAGAATTTGCAAGGGATATGCCAGGAGACTGGCTAAGTAGCTAAGTTCCACAAATATGACGTTATTGCTCATTTTTTCGCCCTGCATTCAAGGGTCGAAGCATATACTGGTTGAGTGCTATTAGCCCGAGCCGGTGACGGGGCCAGCGTCTATTAAGAAGGGGATAGCCGGCTAATCGCCTTGGTCCAACCAAGAAACGCGTGGGAGTTTTGGGCACTAATTAACACTCAGTCAGCAGAAACATGATACACGTTCATTTCGAGAAAAAAGTCATGCAGAGAAAAGTCCAAGACGCGTGCCTCTAGAGAAGAATAGGTATCCAAAGATACCTATCAAAGTACCTTCAATCTTATTACTGCCACAAGCCCAGTAACAGGATTAACTTAAAATTTTAGAATTTTTGGGCATGCAAAGAGTAGTATTAACTATTAAACATCAGAAACCAAAGGTTGCTCTGTTAAAGAATTCATATTGACATAAAGAAAAAAAATTATTTATTTCTTGACAAGTATGAAATGTGAGTATATTCGTTCACTTTTATAGAGTGAAGTGCACGTGTGATGATGATTGATTTGACTTTTGTGGGAATCCGACGGAAAATATGACAAATTTTAGCAAAAATTAATTTTAGGAATATAGTGGGAGAAAAGAGTGATGAAAATTATTTAGATGTGGAAATAGCCTAAACATGACCATTCTTCATCTTATAAATATATATGTCTGGCTTCGCTTAGGCTATCAACTCTCCTAATATTCTTTCCATTTGATCAAGACTTAAATTTGATCATTGAATAAAAATAAACAATTCCCAATTCTAATTGAAATGGAATTGTATTTTCTTAAAGTTCAATTAATTATCATGTAGAAAAATGGCAAATAGTTATGCTTTTGCTTCATGAATTTGAGGACGAAGCAACGGTGTCTCGGGTGCACAGTACCCTTCTGTTTCATAAATTATTTTGTAGTCCCTCTTATTTGCTGAAAAGTGAAAAAATTAGAAGTTTTAAAATTTTAATATATAAGTCTAAAATATTTCTACTATTTATGCTTAAGAGTATATTTCTATTATTTATATTTGAATACTAAACCATAGTTGATTATTATGAGATTTTTTAACATTATTGATAAATTAAAATTTAATTAAATATTTAAATTATTTATTATAGATTAAATTAATATTATATTATTTTCAAAAAAAAAAAAAAAAAAGATTTTATGTACTAATTTTTTTTCAAGTTATTGGCCTTATATTGTCATTAATTTTAATAGTAAATTAGATCAATTCATCAAAATATAAAATTTAAAAATTATCCAAAATTATTTGTCAAACTTTTGATTATTTTGCTTTTATGAAAAAAAATAAGGATGGCAATGTTAAAAACCAAAGAGAATACATCGATGCCGTTGATATAAGTTTTGCGTTAGATCTAATGGACAACTCATATATAGACAAAATGTGAAATACCATGCATCAGGTGCACAGTAACTGGACCCTGAATTTAATTGGACCAGTTGATTCCTTTTAATTTTAAATTTTAATCTTTTTGTGTTGGCAGCCCCTTAACCATGAGCTTGAGATAGCTTGAAACAATTGCTTTTTCGATTAAGCGGACCCAATTGTCAATGACTATTCCATGTTTGATCCATTCAAATTGAGCAATAGTGATCTTATGATTCTCATCCGTATTGCTCCAATTTTTTTTAAGAAAACCAAGTGGATTCTTTTTCTCTATGTGAACTTACCATGTTTCTAAAGCAATTTATTTTTTCGTTAAATGATTTATGAGAATTTTAAATTTTATTTATTGATTATAACATTATTTATATTAATTACGCTCAATTTATTTTTTAAATGCATGAATAGCATTGGCATCTTTTTTATTGCAAATTTATTATATAATAATAAACCATTTATCTAACAAACTTGTGGGATCTATCAAACTTTAGTGGTAATTATTGCATTACAGGACTCATAATAACAAAAAACAAAAAGATAGAGATAGCTAATTTGTTTTTCTCTACGTTATGAAGAAAAAATAGAAATAAGAACTATTCGACTTTTTTTTAATTAAAAAATGGATCCACCAAATAAGTTTTACACTTTTATATTTTCATAAATTGAAAAACAGATAACCAAAAATGATACGTGATTTCTTATTAAGCATATATTCATTTTACTGCTTTAAGTGTTTTAATAATAAAAGAAGTTGATCCTCTCTCTGTTTATAAAAATAACTTTATTTCAAGATTACCACTAAACTCTTAAGTAGAATTAGTGTATTGTCAAAAAAGAACAATACACTTTACCATCTTTAAAGATAGAAAACTATGGATTTTTGTCTTTAAGAGCTTATTGTGAAAATCATAGAATTCAATTTCTTGACGTATATACTTATGCATGCATGACAAAAGTGCATGACAAAAGCATAAATAGATAGAAATTAAATTTACAATCAACCTTAAAACATAAATGGAGAAAACTTATCAACTTAAATAGGCTTGCTTAGATGTTCTTCTCTAATATTGTGTTTACTTGCTGGAGTGAGAGTGAGGGGTGTTGATTCCTCCTACTCTAGTACTTATTGCTTATTTAAGAAGGAAAATGAGAGTCTCACTCCATGAGTCCCACTCAATTTTGGAGTGTGGAGTGGGATTCCCACTCCTCTGGAGGAGGTGGGAGTGGGAATCTACTCTCACCTCTTCTTTTTTTATTCTTCTTTTATTAAATATAATATAATTATATTTATTAAAATAATAATGTCACAATTGCTTAAAAACAACAATATTATATTTATTTAACTAATATTATTATAATATTATTTAATACTATTATATTTATTAAAAATATTAATATTAAACTTATTAAATATGATATTATTATATTTGTTAAAAATAATAATTTATTTAATGTAAGTTAAAATTATTTTTAAATAATATTATTATATTCATGGAGCATTAGTAATACTACTATTATTAGTTTAATAGCATTATATTTATTTAATGTTAATAATTAATAATAAAATAGTTTATTCTAAGAAAATATTAATTTTGTACTATATTGTTAATAATAATCTTTCATGTGTTGCTCTTATTAATAATTTTTAATTTGCATAATTAAAATAAAAATTAATAAAAAAATTTTGATTTATATAATTAAAAATATTGTTACTAATCTATGGAATTAAAATTAATAAAAGAAAAAACAATTTATTTTATAAATATATTTTTTTTTCACTTTATAATTAAAAACTACAATTCTTTAACTAAGAGTAAAATTATAATTTAAAATAATTTACTTCTATTCCAAGACAAAATAACATATAAATAAGCTTCAAATTCCTTTTCCATGCTTTTACTTTAGTATAAGTAAACAACGTTCTTTAGTATAGTATAGTGTGCGGGAGAGAGAATAAAAGTTAAAGACTTAAAGGTGATCCATTTTCTTTATAAAATGCTCTGTTGAAAGCCAAACTTCCTTTGGCTAATTAATTTAGAAGTAAAGCAATTAATAAAGTCCTAGATGTCTTTTGAAATTAGAAATACATTTTATATTAGTAATATAGACCTAAAAGGCATGTTATATTACAAAATAGAGCCATTAAAGGGGAAAAAACAGTATTTTTGACGTCAAATAATAATTGGTAATTAAAATCCTGAATATTTGAGTTGTTAAAAGCAAATATCAAAGAATGTAAGAGTGATGCAAAAACACAAAACCATTAGCTTATCTTGATTTTCCCACTTTATTCATTTTCGTTGCTTTTCAAAAGAGATTCCTTTAAAACTTCTGGTGTTTGCAACCCCTGCTACTAGTATAAATCTCCATCCCACGTCTACACTACAAAAAAGTTGATTGCAATTGATGGACCAGTCAAAGCCTAAGAAGTGGTGGATAGACCATTTAGAATAATCCTTCTAAGTGGCAAGACTTCAAACACCAAAAGGTATCTAGGTCCTAAGATCCTATCCTAAGACAAGTCACCTAGGTGGCAAGACTTCAAAGCCCAAAAGGTATCTAGGTCCTAAGATCTTATCTTAAGACAAACCACCTAGAATATCCTCCTAGGTGGCAAGGTTTCAAAACCCAAAAGGTATCGAGATCATAGGCTCCTATCTTAAGACAAACTACCGAGAGTAGTCCTCCTAGGTGGCAAGGCTTTAAATCCCAAAAGACTTTGATATCCTAGGCTCATGTCTTAAGACAAACTACCTAGGTTCAAAGTTCCTATCATCCCAGAGTCTTAGTAAAAACATCTTAAGGTAAAAATGCTTCTTCCATTAATTTGTAAACAAGCTTGCATATCCATATGTCAATTAACATGGGCGTGAACAGACAAATGTTGCTAGATGTCATAAGAATAATGACACTTGTCATCAAAGTAAGTAGGGCTAAAGTCAAATCAATTTCGCCTATAAAAGCCCTCTATTCTCACTAAAAGGTAAGGGAAAAAAGGACTTAAAAGTAAAACACAGACTTTTTCTCTCTAAATTTATATTTCCTAGGTAACTAACTTGACTGTTGGATGGTTTATGCTAGCAAAGCCGGCCTTTTGATTTCAAGAGTAGAAAGCTACCAAGTAGATATCCTGGCTAGAATGGTTGCCATGTCATATGCAAGAGTGCCTAAGTCAATTCAGGTGGAAGTCAAAACCTTCCCAAGCGTTAAGTAGGAAACATATGTGATGAGGATAGACGAGCGGAGCTCATGAATGGATCCAATAATCTCATACATTTGAGATGGAACATTACCGATAGATAAAATGCAAGCAAGAAGGCTCAAATGCTAAACAACCAATACACATTAATTGATGGGGTGTTTTACAGACAAGGATATACATTGCCTTTCCTCTAACGCTTGGGTGCTGATAAAGCATATTATGTGCTGAGGGAGATTTGTAAAGGGATCTACGAGAGTCACTGGGGGGAGGTCTTTAGCATTCAAGGCCTTAAGGAAGGATATTTCTAGCCGACAATGCGCCGGGATGCACAAGAGAAGACCAAGCATTGCAAAAACTATCAGGATTTCGCCTGTTATCCAATATAACCACTGGAGCAGCTCACCATAATGTCCTTACCATGGCATTTGCATAGTGGGGGATTGATCTGACCGAGCCATTATCTAAAGGAAGAGGAGCAGTTACTCACGCTATTATAGCAATCGACTACTTTAAGAAATGAGGTCTTGCCTCTCAAAAAGATCACAGAGAAAAAGACAACCAATTTTATTTGGAAGAATGTTGAATGCAAATATGGAATCTTTGATGCACTTATAACAGATAATTGAAAGCTGTTGAAGAATGGCAATTTTAGGGAGTTTTGTGAAAAGTTGAAGATTGAACCGAGATTCTGCTCGTCGGCACATCCAGAAGCAAATGGGCAAGTCAAGGCAGCGAACAAAACATTAAGAAGCTCTTAAAGATGCGACTAGGAGAAAAGAAAGGTGTGTGGGTCGACGAGCTTTCTAATATATTATGGGCTTACAAGACCGCTCACAAGATCACTATGGGTGAAATATCGTTTGCCTTAAATTTTGGTGATGAGACAGTTATTCCAGCAGAAATTGTGATGATCACACATCGAATGAAGTACTTTGACGAGGAGGAAAACAACGAGCAAATGTATTTGAACTTAGATTTACTCGCTGAAAAATGCGAGTGTGCATCAGCAAGGTTAATTACCTATTAGCAGAAAATTACCCACTATTATAACTAGCATGTATGAATATGATGGTTCAGAGATGGAGATTGGTTAGAGTTAACCAGAATACCAGAGATTCGAGCTAAGGTGTGTTTGGTCCCAACAAGGAGGGGCCGTACATAGTTTTGCTAGTAGTTAGACCAAAGGCATATAAGTTGGCCTATACGAATGGTTAATTAGTTAAAAGATCCTAGAATAATATAGAACGTTTGAAGAAGTACTTTTAGTAAAAAAATTTGGTAATAAGTTGGTCGCCAATGTTAACCAATCCAGCTTTCCTTAAGCATTTTTGTTTTTGTAATTGATTAGCTATAAATAAAATGGTTGTGAAATCCTTTCAGTTCTTATTTTGTTGAAATTTTTTTTAGGCAAGTGATGGTTGTCGAAGCCAACAAAAATAAATACCTACTCTAAATAAATTGTGTATAGTGATTGAGCAGGGTCGTGTCCACAGAGATCGGTAATTATTTAAATCTTTTAAAAAGTAAAACGTAAAATGGGAGAATTGTTGACAATAATAAAAATCAAATTAAAATAACAAGAATGCAAATTAAAGTTGTAATTCAAATTGGAGAAAGCTCTGGTTGAAGGAATTAACTCAGCTTGATTCGACTATTGATCATTGATTCAAATATAAATTATTATTACTTATTAATAGACCGGTTATAGCTACTGAGACCCTCTAATAGCCAATCTCTCCTTAACTAGTCGATAACCAAGGTACGACCGTTGGTTATTTCCCTAATCAATAGACAACCCTAGATACGATCATAGGATTTAATCAATTGATAGCCTGAAAAACCAGAGAGACCCAAATCCTAATCAACAAACACATACGATGGTTCATTTAAATTAGATTGTTTATTCTCACAACACAACTCTCTGCTATGTTATTTGTCACAAACATTAAAATCTTCATACGACGAATCATTTAATTGACAATAGATTAAGTTCATAATTAAATAGTGGCCAATTACCTAATTAACAAACATAATCATGAAAATAATTCAGAGAATAAACAAATACCCAAAAAGCAATAAAACAATTAAAGCATAAGAAAGATCTCACGGTAGTGATGAATCAAAGCTTCATTAATCTTCAACCAGAAAAATAGTTTTAGTTCTTCATAAAGAGAAGAAAAAAGTTTAGATCTAGGGTTTCTTTCTTTTTCTCAAACCTCCCCCTTTTTTTTCACAATAGATTCCTCCCTTAAATACTCTCTCTCTCTTCTCCTCTAGAGTTCTATTTAAAATAAAATACTAATATCTGAAATATTAAATTCGTAATTATAAAAATAACCAAAAATACAAAACACGTTAAACTAAAAACTGCAGGTCCGTAGTTGACAGCACGCGCCCACGCCTTATCAATAAAGTTCTTCTGACGCTTATAATTTCTCCAAGAGAACAATCATCCTTAAACATCATCTTGTAGCTCAATTTTACCACCAATTAATAGAATTGCACCTATAAAAATAAAACACAAGTAAATCACTATTATTAAGTGCAAAACATCGATATTAAGGGAAGTAAACAATGCAAAACTAGTACATAAATTGCACTCTAACAGCAAATAAAAGGCTTTAAGTCTTAAAGCCTTTTTGAGATGAGACAAAAATCAAAATTTGCCTATGCCTGCTCAACAGAGTTGAAGCGAGCAACTGATTCCATACAAAAATTTTTCTGAGGCAAGTATAAGGATTAAGTCTCAAAGCCTCTTCGAGGTAAGACAAAAGTCAAAATTTGGGTACGCTTGCTCAAAGGGATTAAGCGAGCAAGCTATTACTTGAGAAAATTTTCTAAGAAAGTATAAGGCTTTAAGTTTCAAAGTCCCCCTGAGGTGAGATAAAGGTCAGAGTTTGCCGACGTCTGCTCGACAAAGTTGAAGGGAGTGGTCGATTACAAAAAGTTTTCTAGGGCAAGTATATGACTTTAAGTCTCAAAGGCCTCTTTGAGGTGAGACAAAAGTCAAAATTTGCCTACGCCTGCTCAACAAGGATTAAACGAGTAGACAATTACTTGTGAAAATTTTATAAGGCAAGTATAAAGCTTTAAGTCTTACAGCCTTCTTGAGGTACGACGCCAGTTAGAGTCTGCCTACACCTGCTCGACAGAGCTAAAGTGAGTAGCCGATTTCTTACAGAAATTTTTCTAGGGCTTTAAGACTCAAAGCCTCCTCGAGAAGAGACAAAAATCTAGTTTGCCCTGCTTTCGTTCGATAGTAATAAAGGTAGAATATTCCAATGAAAATAAAAAAAGCTTTTGGAAAATATTCTTAGTATTTAAAAATAGAAATAAAGACAAAACTCTTAAAGTAAACCATTAGCACATGGACATTCTTAATTACATTTAGGAAGATTTATGATCTGTTTGTCAGGAGCAGGATCCGCTTATTCAGAGAGCATTTGGAGGTCATCATGAGCAGCAGGAGGAGGGACATTCTTAGTAGCTTTAGGAATTTCATCTTTTCCTTCATCTTCTTGTTCATTTATGTATTTTGTAACTTTAGCTGCTTACTCATCCATCTTCAGCTTGGGGTGTTGCTTCTCGAGGACGGCCATAATGCACTTGTAGGAGAGTTTGAGGCCAGTATTAGAGTTGTCATCAATCTCTTTTTCTAGAATCTTGACCTAACTTTGGTGAGTTGACCGCATATATTTTAGTTGGTTTTAAAAAAGGGCTCTCTCGTGGGCAAGTTCTTCTCTCATATGGTTCAGCTCCTTCTCCAGTTGAGTTTCTTTCCCATAGAATGGAGATGCTCATTCCTCCAATTGTAAGTTCTCGACGTGGAGTTTCATTCATCTTTCTTTGGTAAGTTCTACTTTTTTCTTCAAAGCTTGATTGTCTACTTGAATTTTCTTATCGTAATGAGCAACTTTCCAAATTGCCAAGCATTCATCAGCTCACCAAGTGTACGACCCTCCATGTCCTGAAAGTCTTTCTTCTTCACTAACTTTGCATAATCATTGTAGTACGTGACCAAGTAGTTTGCTCGTTCATATGAAGTTGGTATTCAGACAGGGCCATCCGTGAGAGCTGCCACCTCTTGATTTCATTCACCAGCTTCAAGCATTCAAGTTTGTGTAGTTCCCATAGGCTTTGGAACCCAGAATGATAATAACTCAAATCTCCAGATACTCTTAAGAGTTTGAAGATAGGTAGTCTGCCCAATATATCTGGAGTGCAGCTACTAGGATGCAAGGCTGATATGAAAATGAGATTTTTGAGAGAGCTGGAATAATTTTTTGGAGGTGCCGGAAGAGTGATGCAACCAAAGTTTAGATGCATGAGTTTATGCCTCTTCCGAATATCCTCTGGTGTTTGATCTATGTAGCTAGATGGCATATCTAGTGTGTAGAGGTTTAAAAGGGTGCAGAAGGATGAAGGCAGGCTTTCGAGGAAAGGAATATTCAGTTTCAAATATCTCAAATGGAATAAATTTTCAATTCCAGGTGGATATTCGTCCAGAACTAGGGAACCCAAGTTCAATACCTTAAGAAGTCTGAACTTTTTACACATCTCCATGCAATCTACGATGGCAGAACGATCGCTTTCTGAGGTGAAATTCAGTAAAGAATGAGGCTACGTGTCAGAATGATCTGAAGAAACGAACCGAGTCAGATGTTGGAAAATGGAGAACCGTTTAATGGTTTTCCATGATTTCGATTCTGTCTCCATCAATCAACTGGAAAAATTCTATCAGTTGATTCGAAATAAATGACGCAACATGTACAAAAGTTTGTACGTAGCATGCTTTAATCGTGCCGCCGGCTCTCCTCTTACTTGGATCAAGCCTCTATTGCTTCAAGTACTCTTCGGCCATTTTCTAGCTGTTATAATTGCCCGGTATCAAACCTTCAGCTGTCCACAGCCGACACAGTTGCCTGGTAGTTAACTCAATGTCTGTAGGGAAGACACAAAAATAGAGGCAGCAGACTATCAAGGGGAAAGGTAACTCCGACAGAGACACCAATTTTAACCCAACTGAAGGACCCTCTGTTTCATTTTCTAATGGCGTACTTCCATAGTGCAGGATGAAAATTTGCCAGGTTTCATGCTTTATTCTGATCAATGGTCCTCCAACGGGTGCTGAATCATGCCGATTCTTCTCCCCATTTTCCAATTCGATCGAGGTAAGGATGTTATGTGGACCAACTATTATCAGTGCCCTGCTTCCAATCTGATTATCCGGAAGAGCTTCCCTAAGATCATCCCGTATCTTCTCGATCCAGACATCATCAAGGACAATAAAATACTTCTTGTTTGTTAGGTAATCGCGGAGAATAGTTTTCTCCGATTTATAATCTTTACCCATAATTTTCACTCATGAAGATGTAGGCATCAACGACTTCATTATGTCATCCAATATCCTCTTGAAATTATAGAAATTAGACACTCTAACCCAAGCATGGCAATCAAAATAAAACTTGACAAAATTGTTGTTGTAAATCTCAGCAGCAAAAGCAGTCTTATCGAAGCCTCTGCTGTCGAGAATCGCAACCACTGAATGCGTTGGTTGTCCCTGAATCAATAAATCCAACAACTCCACTCAGCCCCTTTCAAATTCACTTATGATATCGTCAAACTCTGAGCATGAAGAATAGCCAATAAGTTGAATGTAGTAGTGCTTTGATGCACTAATATTTACAAGACCGCTGCTGGGTGGAAGGCGCTGAATCAGATTTCTAAGATTAATTATTTTACTTTGAAGTCCAAGAAGAGCATCACAAATCTCCTCAGTTTCACTGTTTTGCTGGTGCTGCTGCCGCATGATGGCGATGAAGAATTTGTAAATGGCTTTCTAAGATTCATGAACAAAGTAATTGATGTCCTTCTGAATCCCCAAAATGTCCGGTCTATCAGTGTCTTCCTTATTCCCGAGTTGATACAGAAGCCAAACCATGTCGCCTTGATAATTCCCCAGCGGAGTAGTAATGATTTCAGACTCCGTAAGAAGGTTCTGAAACATTGGGGTTAATTTTGTTGTATCAGGCAGTGTTAACGTGCCTTCTTCACCTACTAACACCCTTTTCAGCCTCTCACAAAATATTCGGAGGTTCACGTCCATATCTCCTTCTCCAAGTTGTAATCAGAGGTACACAAACAACAGAAGCAAAGCATGTTAATTTGAGATCAAACGATGTAAATAAAGGAAAAGGTTTAGGATATTAAATGATTTCTACAAGAGAAGAGAGGCTCAAAAATAAAGGTCCCCCATGAGTTCTTATTAAGCCCATATTATATATATTTATACGTTTTAAAGATTTAATTTTGATGGAAAGTGAATTATAAATTGAATAAAAAAGTTTGGTCCTCTCCCTATCTATGAAATATAACCTTATTATTTCATCAGATAGGATTACCACCAAACTCTTACGTAAAATTAGGGTAAGGTCGAGAGAGAGTAACGCCATTTTCCATTACCTTATTATTGTGAAATTCATATAATTCAATTTCCTGATGCATATGTTTATGCACGTATGACATATGACAAAAGCATAAATAGATAGAAAGTAAGTTTACAGTCCACGCGTACTCATCATTGTTGTGAAGATGCATTGCAACTGTCATCTTCTTTAACTTTTCTTTCGTTCTTTTTTTTTTAAAAAATATTGTGGGAGACAGTGAACATCAAAGATGAGAATAAAAGTTAAAGGTGACCCATTTTATTTTTAAAGTGCTCCGCTGAAAGCGAAAGTAATTAATTTAGAAGTGAAGCAAAGAATAAGGTCCTAGATGTCTTTTGAAATTAGAAATGCATTTTATATGGTATATTACAGACCTGGAAGACGTGTTAAATTACAAAACAGAGCCATTAAAGGGGCAAAAAAAAAAAAAAAAAAAACAGAGTGTTTGTGACGTCAAATAACTATTGGTAACTAAAATCCTAAATATTTGAGTTGTTCAAAGCAAACATAACGGAGAAGATAAAGAGTGATGGAGTAACACAAAATTAAAGAAAAAGTAATGCACATTTGCAAACAATTAACTTCATCAAGTCATCTTTTTATTTGTTTATTTCATTTACTAAATAATAATAAGTTACCGCAGAGAATAATGGTTTTATTTAATTATTACATGTACTTGTTTATTTATATGTATAAGTGAATTTTCATTTAATATTATGTCTTCATTTGCATTCTTATGGTTATTAAATAGTAGAATTTACCGAACACATATAATCACTTTTAAAATTAATTGTGCTTTTTATAAATAAAATATATCAAATGTTTAACAAATTTTCTCTACAATTACTTATTTTTTTCAGCACAGCTAATATCAATTAATAATTATGAGATAATTTGTAGTTTTGTCAGCTTATCATGATTTTCATCACCGTATCTTGATTTTCCCATTTGGCGGGAACTTTTGACCAACCCATCTTATGGAGATATTCCTTCAATTCCTATGGTGTCTACAGCCCCTGCCATTCTTTCAAGCGAACAATATTTCAAGGCGCTCTTTGTCCAGAGGATAATAATTGATTTTTATTATTTGTTTGTTTCCATACTATGTATACCTATATCTTAAGTTAGTCTTAGACCTTCTTTTTTTTTTTTTGAAATTAGAACATTTTAAATTTCTTAAAGTTTCAAGATAATACAATTATTGTATGTCATCTCCACATACTTGTGGAGATGATAGACCTAGAGTACAGAACAGACAGAGCCATTGAAAAAATTAATAATAGTATAACAGAGCGTATTATTTATTTGTGATGTCAAATAATATTTGGTAACTAATATCCAAAATATTTGAGTTGTTAAAAGCAAATTTAACAGAGAAGGTAAGAGTGACGCAAAAAACACAAAACTAAAGAAAAAGTAATGAATATTGGCAAACAACTTCATCAAGTTATCTTTTTATTTCTTTTTTCATGTGCTAAATAATAATAAGCTAGAAGGGAGAATAATGTATCATGTAATTATTTATATATGTATCAGAGAAATTTTATTTAACATTATGTTCATTTTAATTATGTGCATACTTATAAGGGTCCAGCTACATTGCCTCTGGGGTTTGGTGCCCCATTTTTTATCTTTTTAAAATTCACCGTTGGATGCAACACAAGACTTGCATAATGGCTTAGATATGATTTTAGGTTATTAACATTAAAGTCCCTCTTGTTCATGCAAAATAAGAAAAATCAAAAGTTTTATAATTATGACATAAAAGTCCAATATATATATATATATTATGAAATTGTCTAATAGTAAAATTAACCGAACACACATAATCACTTATGAAATTTATCAAACACTTTGTACAGATGCTCTCTATAATTAATTATTTTTATAGCATTGCTAACATCAATTAATTAATTTCAGAAAATTTGAAGTTTTGTTGTATCGAATTTCTAATATCACTTTTTTCACAAACATGACATTATTACACATTGAGAGAGTTTTTGCGCTTCTGGAACACTGCCCTTTATCTATTCACTGCTTACTACGTGTAGATAAATACTATCATGATTGTTTGTGAGCGGGAAAGTAACCGTGATTCTGGAAGACCCCATAAAATGTGATAAACGTTCGGAGAAAAAATTCAAGATGCCTTTTTGAAAATAATAGGCCGTCCATTTTTTCACTGATGACCACATTAGAATACTAGGTGCTTTTTTTGGCTTATCTTGATTTTTGATTGTGTTGTCTTCATTTTACCACTTTTATTCGTTTGCAATGCTTTTCCTTTCAGAAGAGATTCTTTTAATCTTTTTGTCGTCTGCAGCCACCTAATATTCTTTAACCCTGATTCTGAGAGAGCAATATATATAAATACCCCACATCCACAATAAGAAACAAAAGTAATTTATCAACGAATATTGATGCATGCTTGTGAGGCCGGATGAAATGACTTGTATCTTGGAAGGATGGTAAGTAATGTTTTGCGTAAACAATATGATGATGTTAAACTTTTTGGATATTAGACAAGAAAGGAGACTTAATTTATTTATTTATTTAGAAAATTTAATTTGTTTATTTATTTATTTTCATAGGTGAACTAGTTCGATTGAAATTGAAGAATTTGTTGTCTATTCAGGTTTTAGATGAAGTTCAGGTAGCAAAAGAATAACTTGTTTATTTGTACCAAATGGGTTCCTAAACTTGTTGAAATGATCAAAGCACCACTTGAATTTTTATTTTTATCATGTAACTACCTACATTATTGAATAACTTAGAGATAGAAATGTATGAAAAGACTCTTATAATCTTCTAAATGGTAAAAGGAAAAAATAATAGAGTCTGCAGGCTGATGTAACTATCCTTTCTTATTCTTTGTTGACTTGATTTTATAATTGACAAAATTGTTCTTACTAGATAATTCACTAAAGTTAGGCAGTTATGTGTTAAGAGAAAGTTTCAAGTAGTTGCATGCGCTTTCGTGCTTGGTAGTTGGCTAATAATTATCCAAAAATATTGAAACTTCCACTCTAAATCTTAATCATTAAAATACAGACTAGGGGCTTATTTGTCACAAATAGACAAATTATGTCATTGCTTGAGAAATTATTCAAAAATAGGAGATCCAGATGTTATTAGTCCTAAAGGAAACAGAGGAAAAGTTTCAACATTCTTTCTGATCAAACAGGATAATTATTATACAATAATTGGGACTGGCCATATTTTATATGTTATATTATAGATATGTATAATTTTTTTAAGTGAGTTAATCACTTTGACAATTATATATATTTGATTTGATTAGCAAGAAGACATAATTGTTTTATTCAAAATTTTCAGGTTGCTTCAATCACGAGCAACCAACAAGTCTCATCATCTGTTCCTTCTCCTTCCTCTTATTGGAAATATGATGTCTTCCTAAGCTTCAGAGGCGAAGACACTAGCAATCACTTCGCATGTCATCTGCATAACTCTTTGAAGAAAAAGCGGAATCAAAATATTTGAGGATCATAAAGAACTCGAGAGAGGAAAAGCCATCTCACCAGGACTCTTCAAGGCTATTGAAGAATCAAGATTCTCTGTTGTTGTTTTCTCGAGAAACTACGCTTATTCAACTTGGTGCTTGGATGAACTTGCTAAGATTGTTCACAGCAAGAACACGAGTAGTGCACAAATGGGTTTTTTCGATTTTCTTTGAAGTGGAGCCAACTGTTGTAAGGAAACAGACCGGAAGCTTTCATGAAGCTTTTGCTAAACATGAAGAAGCTTTCAGGGAGAGTACAGAAAAGGTTCAAAATTGGAGGCATGCTTTGACAGAGGTGGCCAATCCATCTGGATGGCATTTGAAGGACAGGTAATAATCAATTAACCATCATTATTTCCTCTTCTTATTTTCAAGAACTAATAATAATACCATTACCTTAGTCATAATTTTCAATATGAGATGTGTATTTTATTTCGCAGGCATGAGGTAGAATTTATTCAGGAAATAGTCAAGGAGATATCAAGAAAAAAAGGGCCTAGAACATTAGGGATTCTTGATGACTTAGTGGAAATGAATTCGCGTCTAAAGAAACTAAGATTGCTTTTAGATGCAGAGTCTCGTGATGTTCGTATAATAGGGATCTGTGGCATGGGAGGAGTAGGTAAAACGACAATTGCAAGAGTTGTTTATGACTTAATTTCTTATGAATTTGAAGTAGTTTTCTTGCCAATGTTAGAGAAATTTCGGAAAAAGATGGTCTAATTGCTTTACAAAAGCAACTTCTTTCCAAAACTCTAATGGAAACAGATATCGAGATAAGAAATGACTTTGACGGAATCCAAATGATCAAAAGAGAGTTGCGACGTAGAAATGTTCTTGTCGTTATAGATGATGCTGTTCATATAAGACAGTTAAATAGGTTAGCCGGAGAGCATTCTTGGTTTGGTTCAGGCAGCAGAATCATAATACCAAAAAGAGATGAACATTTGCTGAGAACACTTAGAGTGGATGGAGTGTATAAGGTTGAGAAATTAGATGATGATGAAGCTCTTGAACTCTTCAACAAAAGAGCATTTGATGGCCAGCCCTCAAAAGACTATGTTGAGCTGATCAAACGTATTGTAAAGTATGCTGATGGTCTTCCATTTGCTCTTGAAACTTTAGGTTCCGTTTTGTTTGGTAGATCTGTGGATAAATGGAGAAGTACTCTGGAAAGACTAAATAAACATTCTGCAGATGAAATTCTGGATGTACTTGAAATTAGCTTTAATGGACTAAAGGGGAGGATAGAGATCATGTAACAAAAATTTTGGATGGATGGGGTGTCGACCCTGTAATGGGAATAGGTGTTCTTATTGACAAATCTTTGATAAGTGTTCTAGATAACAACAAATTTGGATGCATGATTTATTACAATAAATGGGACAATAAATTGTTAGGAGGAAATCCCATGAGGAGCCTGGAAAATGCAGCAGATTGTGGAAGGTAGCAGATGTAAGTCGTGTGCTGAGAAAAAAACACAGTAAGTGAATTAAGTGGAAAACATTTGGTCCTTTTAACTTGTTGGAATTTTTGCACATGCTTATCAACATTTTCACTTTCTTTTCTTCACTTACGTTCTCTATGGAACTGAAGCAGTTGAAGGCATCATGCTTGATTTTTCTAATGAAGAGGTGCATTTGACTGCAAGTGCTAAGGCCTTTCTGAAGATGACCAACCTAAGACTGCTTAAAATCCTTAATTTGCAACTTCCTGCAGGCCTTGAATCTCTTTCTGACGAGTTACGATTACGTCAATGGCATGGATATCCTTTAAAATCCTTGCCTTCGAGTATGGAAATGGACAAAACTTTGGAATGTAACATGTGTTATCGGCGCATTGAACAATTTTGGAAGGGAATCAAAGTAAGAGTACTTCAGTCACATATTTTGCATCATTTTTTCAATGAGTTATTGTTGATATTATTGTACATTGATTAATCCCTTTTAGCTCCTTTTTCGCTTTTGACAGCCCTTAAAGAAGTTGAAATTGATGAGACTTAGTCATTCCAAGAACCTGATTAGGTCACCAGATATCACAGGAGCCCCAAATTTAGAAGAGCTGATTCTTGATGGATGTAAAAGGCTACGTGAGATTCACTCATCTTTGCTTGTCAACGGGAAGTTTATTTTATTGAAATCTAGAAAACTGCACAAGTCTTACAACTCTTCCAAGGGAGATTGCTACTGAATCTCTTCAAAAACTTATTTAACTTTTGACTGGACTTGTGTTATTGAATTTAAATGACTGCAAAAATCTTGTGAGACTTCCGAGTACAATAAATGGTTGGAAATCTCTAAGAACTGTAAATCTCTCTCGCTGCTCCAAACTTGAAAATATGCCAGAGAATTTGGGGTAAATAGAAAGTTTAGAGGAGCTAGATGTAAAGTGGAACCGCTATAAGACAACCCGTGCCATCCATTTTTTTCCCCTCAAGAATCTTAAAGGTTTACCTTTTCGTGGATACAAGGGACCACCGTCATCTTCATCATGGCATTTGTGGTTCCCCTTTAGTTTGATGCAAAGGGGAAGTTCAGATTCAATGGCACTGATGTTGCCATCTTTATCAGGTTTGTGTTCTTTGACAGAACTGAATCTCAGTAACTGTAATCTAGGGGAAGGAGCAATCTCCTGTGATATCTGCATCTTATTTTTGTAGAGAAATTAAATCTGAGTAGAAACAATTTCGTTTCGCTGCGTGGAGCCATTAATCATCTTCCTAAATTTAAACATCTCAAGTTGGACGATTGCAAGAGGTTTCGATCTCTGACAGAACTTCCATCCGATATAAAGAAAGTCAGAGTAGATGGTTGTACTTCACTGGCAACAATATCAGATGCATTAAGATCATGTAATTCGGCGAGCTCAAGAATTTTTTGTATAAATTGCCCCGAGTTGATACTTGATTGGCTCCAACAATATAGTATTTTCAAAGATAGAAGGGTTCCTTGAGGTACTCTTGACATAAGCTATCACTAAGTGCTACTACTAAATAGGTGCTCATTATAACATTCCTATTATTTTTCTGTTCTTTCTTGTTGCAGGCAATAGTGCGAAACCCAAGAACTAAGTGAAGCATTGTTCTTATTCCACAGTGGATCAGTAATCGCAAAGAGGGTTCTTCAACAAGAATAATAAGGCCTCCGGAATCATGTAGTAACAAGAATGTTAAACCTTGATCGAATTTAATCAATCAAGACTCTCCAAGACCAGCTAAAATCTCTGATATTTGACAAAGAAATACCAAGTAATCACAAAAGAAACAGAAGCAAAACTAAAAACAAGCAATCAAAGAAGAACAGAATTAAAGTGGTTCGGCCTGGAGATGGCCTACATCCACTGAAGAACAGGGCAGAAATCTTTATTCAATCACCAGGAACAAGATACAAGTTTAAAGAAGAAGTTACAAGCTTCACACACACCGATCTCTTTTCTCCTAAGGCTATATATACACGCCCAAGAGAGCCCAGAAAGTTCCCCCATCAGTCAGCTAACTTCTGTAACCATAAACCCAGAATTTTCCCGCTCTTGTAACAGAATATAGCAGCCTCTGAGCCACGCGTTTGCTTCACGTTTAATGAAGGCTCCAAAACGGCAACTCAGCAGGTCGTGTTGATAAGTGAAAGCATGTGACAACCACGTGCTTTACTTATCTACAAATGGATGACCAAGTAACACTGTCACACGGCTTCCAATAACTACAACCTACATGTCATATTCTATTAAAACCACGAACTGACATGACGTATGACGCTCTGGAAATCAGTTTCAGAGCTCACACTTCAACAAAGAAGTTGGTGGGATATGCTATTTGCTCTGTTTTTCACGTCCATGAGCATTCACATATAATCAGAAGCCGTGTTAGTCGCACTTACAAGCTTAGTTTACAAATGAAAGCTGATACGATACGCTCTTCTTCAGCTCATTTGACTCATTCTGACGTGCAGCTTGGTCAGGCTGTCTCAGACCATCTCTGGCTACTGTATTTGTCTTGTCAAAAATATTTTGATGAAGAGTGGCAGTTAAAATATAGTCAAAATCAGTTTTCATTTGTATCCAATGCCAGTCCAACATAGGAAGTGAAGAGGTATTGTGTCTACCCAGTTCATATAGAGGAATGGGATGAATTTCCCACAACTTAAAAGAGACTGCAATGGGGCATCTTCGACAGCATATTTCAGAAAATACATCGGTAAGTCTCCGAATATTTGCTTTGATAGTACTCCTGATCTTCTAAACTAAACATTTAGTTAGTTTTTTTTTTCTTTATTTATCAGAGAACTTGAAAACGGTAAATGCTCATGTTTTTGTTGTGAAGGCAAATGCTGTGCATTTACATCAGGTTTACCTTATCATATATTGCTGAGTGTGACATTTTAAAGTTTGTGATCATTTGAGATGCATGTTTTACTTGATATACATCATATGAGAGTTCCAAAGGAACTCAATTGGTGAACAAGAAGTTATTGCTGATTCTGCCATTTAATCTCTGATCTATCTGTAGGCAACCATGACTTTTTCTCTCCTCTGTGGCTGTGTTCCCAAATCTCTGCTGACTCGTCATCCAGCACACCGGCTGACATGGCAGCCTCTGAGACTTTTGTGCAGACTCAATATGTTTTATAAAGTAAAGATAAGTTTATGGTGCATAGGATTTGGAAGTTCATATTTTGTGATATATATGGACATCAAATTTGAGATGTTCTACACTTGTTTGTCAAAGTTCTTGGCTAATTAATTGCAATAAGATAGGCATATTCCTAATAATAATCCTAAATGTATTAAATTTTCATGTCTTTTATCATTAGATGTTAACTAAGTTATTGGTTTGCTCAATAAATGGACCAATATATGTGAAATCACCAAAACCAAGTCTTGGTGAACCAAATTAATTGGTACAAGCCAAGTTCAAAATTAGGGAAAATGATACCTACACCTACAAAGTTTGGAGAAATGATCATATAGACTCTCATTTTTTTAATGCCCCAAAACCTCATTTTTACTACAGTAATGTTTAGCTCTATTAACTCAAAAGAATTGATTCCAACGTTTTATAATAAATAGACATATGATATTAAATAAATATAACAATATATACATTTTAAAATAATTTTAATATTTAAAAAAATATTTTAATATTTTACTATCGTATATTATATTAAATTAAATTCTATACTAAATAGAAACATAATATTCAAATAAATATATCAAATTAAATTATTTTTAATATGATATAAAATAATTTTAATATTATTAATACATGATGTAGATTTTATTAATTGTAAAATTTACATAACCAAAGATGTATTTAATTTTTTTATAATAAATTATTTTATATATTAAAAATATTCTAATATTGTTAGTCTATTAGACAAATTGAACTATTTAAATTATATTTGTATTTGTTAAACAATTTTAAAGTCAAATTTTTTAACTACTATTTATAAAGGGTATTATAATTAAAATGGAGTATTCGTGTCCCTTATTGAAAACTTAGGATTTACATAAATATTTCTCCAAATTTTTAGGTGTAGGTATCATTTTTTCTCAAAATTATGACTTGCATTATCCCACTGTTTGTTTGGGATCTGGATCCTCTCTTAGGCATTTCTTCTTCTTATCCTCCTAAACTTTCAAAAATCCATTGAGATGTGTCATTAATGAAATTATACGACTAAAATTTTGCTTTAATTAATGATACATGTCTGTTGAGTTTGGATGTCTATTTAGGTAAAAATTAATTGAGATAAAATCTTAGCCATTTAATTTTATTAATGACAATGTTTGTTAAAAAAGTCAAACTTTGTGGGCACCAAATTTGTTACCCACCAAAGTTGAACACAATTTGTCAATTTGGCAAATTCAAGCCAAATTGAAACTTGCGGTAGGTGAGCAATGCTCCCTATAAATAGAAGGGTGATTCTTCATTTGTTTTGCATCCCAGATTGTGAGAATAGAGAGCAATTGCAAGTGAATCAATTTGAGAAATTTAAGAGTGCTTCTACTACTTAAGTGTTCTTGTGAGGATTCATTTAGGCGTATTGGGGTTTTGGATATTGAGAGTTTTTCCACTTTTGTAAATTCTTATTTATTAGTAAAATTATCTTCTAGTCATTTTCTGTGGGCATAGATGTTACGTCGGACCACATAAATTATTTTGTCTTATTTTTTCGGCATTTGGTTATCACCACATTTATATTTCTCCAAAAGTCACAATTGCCAAAATATTGATAATTGCTCAACCCACACTTTCACAAAAAACGGTATCAGAGCTAATAGTTTGTACTTGGGAGTATCATGAGCCAACATTGTAATTGAGTGGATAAATGCATGTTTAGGAAAGTTTTGTCAACAAGACAATAAAAGTCTAAGGAGTATGGATTTTAGGTGGGACTGTTATGATCACTCCATTCTCCTGGGAACTTTCATGGTGCATTATCCATACAAATGAAGATATAGACATTGTTCGTCTTAAGTAATTAAAAAAGGATGGCTGAGGTGCCGTCGTCATCTTTATCGACAAGGACTATTGTGATGAATGCAAAATTTGAATAGGAGAAATTTGACGGTACCAATAATTTTACTATGTGCCAATGTGAGGTGTTGGATGTCTTATGTCAGCAAGAGTTTGACCTCGCCCTTGAAGAAAAGCCTAACAAAATGGATGACAATGAGTGGATATAGATCAATAGACAGGCATGTAGTACTATTCACCTATGTCTGGCTAAAGATTAGAAATACTCTATCATGAGGGAAACATCAGCAAAGAAATTATGGAAGACACTGAAAGAAGAGTACATGGAGTAAAGCCTTGAAAATAGGCTTTGTATGAAGAAAAAACTCTATCGATTCATGTATACATCTGGCATGTCTATGAATGACCATGTAAATTCATTTAACAAGATATTTGCTAAATTTGGTTGTAAAATTTGAAGATGAAGATAAGGCTTTATTGCTATTAAATTCCCTTCTTGATGAATATGACTATCTTAACACCACTTTGCTTCATAGAAGGACAGTGTCACACTCAATAATAAGAAAATAAATATCACTGGCATTACTGTTCTGTTGTTGATGGCAAAAAATTTAACAAATGATGGCAAATCCTTTATCATCAGACTCAAAATTTCGCGATTTACATAATGGTATTGAATCCAATGGCAAAAAATAAATGATGGCAGTGAAAAATACCACCCAAAAGGATAAAGGAAACTTTATAACTATGAAATAAAGTTGATGTACGGTATGAGAAATATAACTCAAAAGATATATATATATATATATACACATATAAAGATATTAAAGGAATCGATTATTTTATTAAAGTAATAAATAAATTAAAAGATAAAAAAAATAAACACTAAGATTATTGTGTAGTATATTGAATTCTGTTTTAAAATCATTCAATTTTTTCTTACTTTATAAAAAAAATAATTCCATATCATAAAATTACTAAAAATATATTGCTCCGTTATTTTATACATTTACTTCTTATGATTTTTGGGCCTTCGTAATTCAAATCACATCCTTTATTTAGAACAACTTCTTAAGGTGATTATTATGTACATGTGTCTTTTTTTTTTTTTTTTTGAAATTCAAATATCACATCCTAGAATATCAGATTTCATATGTGGACAATATAAATTCAATATTGAACCAAAAAGAGTTGGCTTTTCATACCAGGTTTTGACTAACCCTCAATATGTTGAGAGTTTAATTAACCACTACCCTTTCAGTAAAACACATCACAAAATTCACCTCCCAATTATATTTTAGAAATGAATAATGAGATTGAATGGCAAGTGATTTATTAATACGAGAATAATTGCAATAAGGAATTGAAACAAAGCAAAGGTGTGTATTTATTTATTTTTAATCATCAGAGATAAAGCTACTTGAAATTAAGGAATGTAACAAAAGATACACGAATGCAATCACCTGAAGGGTGCATTTGGGAGCTTGTAGTACATTGTAGTAAAATACTATTTTTATGCTAACTTATTTCTGGCTGTAATTTCTAGTTGGATATTGCACTGCATTAACAAGGTGGCTAATACAATAAAAGGTGTTTAAAAAATCACTATACATATTTTAAATATAATCATTAAACTTTTATTAGTTAATAAATGATAACAAATTTAAATTAATTAAATATTAATCTATATTTATGTTTCAAAAAAAAGTTCACTAAAATAATAATATAAGATAATAATAAACAAAAATATTCGATAAATAAATGATAATACATATTTTACATAATTTGTTTTATTTTTTACTTTAAATACATAAAAGTATTTTAATTTTATTTAATCTTTCATTATTTACTAAAAATACTGAAATTTAAAAAGTTAAATTAGACAATTATATTTGAAATTAATAAATAAAAATGAATTTAAATATTATATTTTTATAATATAATATTAAATTAACACTAATATATAGAAATAAATTATATTATAATATAATATTATTAATAATATAACATAATATTGTTATATTATTTAATAATAACATATTATTAAATCATTCTTATATTTATAAAAATTAATATATAAAATTAATTATTTAATACTTAATTTCAAAAATGAATAATAAAACCCTAAAATATTAATAAATCTTAAATTATATTAAATCAATTTTAACATTAATATAAAAAAAATTTAATAACATCCATATTAGACCAAACATAGCATTACATTACAACTCAATAGAATGCACCCTAATGCAATAAAGCATGATGTAATACAACTAATACAATATAACATAATAAAACGTACTCTAACGCAAGACACCATAATGTAAAACAAGTAATACAATATAACGTGATAGAGTGTGCCAAATACGCACTGAAGTTATTTTACGAGTAGTACTGGTAACTGTCCTAGAGGCAAATTCTGACACATCTTTTGGACTTATTAACTCGAATTTAAGGCAAATGCTGCTTTAACACATTAAGGGTCGTGGATATCTTTATTTGTAGAGCTCGGAGTTAGCTAATCTTGGTTTTGGAACTGCAACCAAAGATTTCTTTTTCTTGATAACTTGCCCATACTTATAAGACAAATCAAGCTTCTCACCATAAGGCAATCTCCAATCAAATGAGTGCAATAAGGAAGCCAGAACAAACATCACAAGCCTCTCCGCTAGTGGAAGCCCAGCACATATCCTCCTACCAGAACCAAATGGCATGTATTGAAAGTTGTTACCCGTGTAATCAAATTTATCAGGATCATTCAAGAATCTCTCAGGTCTAAATTCTAAGGGACTGTCCCAAAGTTGAGGGTCTGTGTGAATGGTGCCAAGATTCAAAATGACAGTTGCACCCTTTGGTATTGTGTAACCACCAAGCGTTGTGGTTTGACTTGGAGTACGGGGTGGCAGTAGCTTAGACGGAGTATGGAGGCGAAACGTTTCTTTCACTGTAGCATCTAAGTACTTTAGTTTAGGCAAATGAGACTCTTCAACATTGTTGTTCAGACCCACAACTTCCGCTAATTCGGCTTGAACCTTCTTCATCTCCACTGGAAACTGCAACAACTTCGTGAGCGTCCACTCCATTATTGTTGTGGTGGTGTCTGTGCCACCCAAAATTATATCCTGTAAGTTTCAAAATAACAAATAAACAGCAATCCGTATTAGTTATTTTATTAGTTATGTCACAGGAACTGTGTTTGAACCAAAAGCTTAAACTAACCCAAAAGACAAGAGCCCGAAAACGACTCAAAAAATTGAAGAAATAAACATTTTAGACAAACCTTAGTAATGGCCAAGAGTTTCAGTACAAATCTTTACAACGCTTTCACGTGAACTAAGACTTTAATAAAAAATTAGAGTTTTAGCAGCTCCTAAAGTGAAACGTGGACCTTAAGACAAGATTCGTAGATAAGCCTTAAGATTAGAGTTCGAAAGTGAGTCACGAAATGAAGAAAAAATTAATCCAAGGGTTTGTAACTAAGAGGATTCGAACCTGAGTTCTTAATTTGATACTATATTAGAGAAACCACTTGATTTAAAAGGTTAAACTAATCGGCCAGGGCTTAACATTAGTTCTTAGCAAAAGTATGTACAGGAATATATTAATTTCATATATAGATTTGAGGCTAGGCATACCAAGAGCAAAGCAATAAGCTCGGTCCTGTTAAGTGATATTGAGCTATTTTCACTATCCAGCATCTCTATAAAAGTCTGCAAGAAGTCCTTGTTTCGTCCATCAAATTTTAATGTGCCCTTGGCGATCAGATTCTTACGCTTCTCAATAGCGGAGTTAAAGATCTTTTCAACCCACAAAGCTATCTCCTTACACTTCCTTTCAACTCCTTGTAAATCAAACCTCGAAAGCACTGGAAAGATGTCCGAAATATTCGGAACTCCTTGTAGCTCCATGATATCATCAAGCAATTGTTTCATCTCAAGGGTATGATCTTTATGTGCCCCAGAGCCAGTGCCACCTCCCCACAGCATGTTCTCAAGTGCATTGAGTGAAGTTGAAACTGACAATGCACCAATATCTACAGGCTTGCCAATCTTGTTATTATACAAATCTCTAATTGTATTCTTCAGCACTTGTTTCCTTAGAGCTGAACAAGAATCAAGGCTCGAATTTGTCATCATCTCACCCACCATTGCTTTTCTTAGTCTCCTCCACTGAGCTCCATACGGGGAAAACACTATATCATTGCCTCCGAGTGTTGGTGTCAGAGTTGCTACCGTTGTTTGACGGTTAGAGAATATTGTGTCTTTGTCGCGAACCATTTCTTTGGCTATTGACGATGAGCTCACCACTACAAATAATTTGTTTGCCAGCCAGAACTTGTAGATAGGTCCATAGGCTTCAGCCAATTTTGTAAGTGACTTGTACAGGTCAGTGCCGAGAAATGGAAGGTAACCCACCAACGGCAAGCCCCGAGGACCGGGCGGCAGCGGCGGAGCAGTTGCTTTCTTTGCTTTGGTTTTCGTGAGCCGGATGATCACAGCAGCTAATACAACAACGGCTATTGAAGTGACAATTGCAGTAAGATTTTCACATAGCCATGACAACATAACAAAGGCCATATTGTTTTTTAGCATTTACTTCTTGTATGTGTGATGCGTGTGTATATATATGTAATTTAGTATTAGAAACTCGAATAACAAGATTCTACTAAGCAGCCTTTTACCATTCTAGTCAATAGACGACAGTATAATATATGTATATATTGTTTTAATTCAAGAAACGCTAGCTAAATAGCTTTCTTTCAAGTCAATTATAGACCATATGATAAGGTGTAGCCCTGTGAGACGGAACTCATAATTCCAAAGAACACAGCTGTTTGTTATCAGGAAGAAATTCTACAGAATTGTTTAGGATAAATTGAATAATGAAAATAAAAGAAGTTGTGTCATTTAATTTTCTGTTGCACACTGACTTGTGTAGTAGGTGATGAATTGCACTTCGATTTTCAAAAATAAAGAGAAATTATAAATTTTCCACATAAATTCAGGTGAAAGATCAATTCACATAAATAAGAAACATCTAACTATTCATTTTTTTCCCCCATCAATTTACAGCAAATCGTTAAAAATAACGGAACCTTTAACATAATTTATAGTAAAAACTATTTTACCCCTAAAACTGCTTTTGTGGATAAAAAGACGAACTTAATCCTCTGAAAAAATTATACAATCAATTATTTAAAAAAAATCCATAAAATAATTAAGAAAATAAAATAAGTTGGAATTAAAAGGGTTAATTGAATGGGTACAAAGTTGTGAAGCCGAGAGTTAGTTGCATTCTGTTACTGCTGAGGTGGCACAGTGAGTCAGCTCTGTGGGCCAGCATATGGTTAATTAGTTATGATCAAGAGCTGTATAAATAATAGAACTAAGGCTGATCACTGGGGTATCTTTTCGGCTGAGTTGAGTGACTGATACTGAGAGTTAGATTTCTTGGTTGGAAGGGATTAGTTCTCTGACATTTTGTAGTCACATTGTAATCAATCTTAAGCAATAAAGTTTCACACCCTTTAGGGTTCTTCAGCTGTGGATGCAGGTACTCTGGTACCGAACCACGTAAATTCTTTCTCTTTGTTTTCTATTTGTTTCTGGTTTATTCACTGTTCTTGGTTGGTCTTTGTGGATCTTGGCCATTAGTTAAGTGCTGATATCTTCTTTTTCTTAACAAACTGGTATCAGAGCTACGAAGCACTCTGTTCTTGATCTTCAAGGATGGGAACCACTAGATTTGACCTTGAGAAATTCAATGGAGAAAACGACTTCTACCTATGGAGTCTGAAAATGAGGGCCATCTTGATTCAACAGGGCTTAGACAGTGCTCTTGATGGTGAGGAAGAACAGAAGTCCAAGAAAGAGAGGGAGGAAGGCTCTTCAAGTTCAGGTGGAGACTTGAGGACCTTAAACAATAAAGCCCACAGTACGATCATCCTCCACCTGTCTGATGAGGTACTGAGAGAAGTAGCAAAAGAGAAGTCAGCATCTGGGTTATGGGCAAAATTGGAAGAGCTTTTCTTGAAGAAATCTCTGGCTAAGAGGTTGTACATGAAAAGGAAGCTTTACACATTCTCAATGAAAGAGGGGACAGCTATGAGAGACCATGTTGATGAGTTCAACAAGCTCATACTCGATCTTGAAAATGTTAATGTCATGCTTGAAGATGAAGATAGGGCTCTCATCTTGTTAAGCTCCTTACCAGATTCTTATGAACACTTCGTGGATACTCTGCTCTATGGTAGGCAAACCCTCACCTTAAAAGATGTCGAGAATGCTCTTCAATCTAAAGACTTGAAGAAAAGAGCAGATGGCAAAGATCAGATCACTGGGGATGGATTAGTTGCCAAAGCAAAGACAGAAAAGAAGATGTACAAAGATAAGAAGAACAAAAATCAGAAAGAGAAGACTGATAAAATGAAGAAGAAAAGAAAATGTTACTTCTGCCAAAAGGAAGGACATTATATAAAAGACTGCTTTGAGAAAAAGAAGCTGGAGAAACTACAAAAGGAGACAAGTGGGAAAGCTGATATCGTGTCAATAGATGAAGGAGAGTCAGAGGATGCAGATGTTCTCATTGCTGCAGATAAGAAATTTTCTGGTGAGTGGATACTTGACTCAGGGTGCTCTTTCCATATGTGTCCCCAAAAGGATTTCTTTATAACCTTTGAAAAGGTTGATGGTGGAAGAGTTTTACTTGGGAATAATCTTGCTTGTAAGGTTGCTGGTATAGGATCAGTTAGCATTAAAATGCATGATGGTAGAGTCATAAGCTTAGAACAAGTCAGATATGTTCCAGAGCTTAAAAGAAACCTCATATCCTTAGGGATGATAGACCAATTGGGCTGTAGCATAAAGGCTGAAAATGGAGAACTACAGATCATTAGAAAGGGTACAGTCATAATGAAAGGCTGTAGAAGAAATGGATTGTATGTTCTTAATGGCTCTGTAGTTTCACCTGGGGCTAATAGTGTAAGTAGTGATAAAACCAGGCTATGGCACATGAGGTTAGCTCACATGAGTGAAAAAGGTTTGCGAGAGCTCAGTAAACAAGGACTGCTAGGAACTGATCAAATTTCATCACTTCAATTCTGTGAAAAGTGTGTGTTTGGGAAAGCAACCAGGCAAAGATTTAATCCAGGAAAGCAAGAAACCAAAAACACCATGGATTATATCCATTCAGATCTATGGGGACCCTCTTAGGTTTTATCTCATAGTGGTGCCAGATACTTCATTACATTTATAGATAACTTTTCTAGAAAAGTCTGGGTTTATGTACTAAAGCAAAAGAATGAAGCACTAGAGAAGTTTAAAGACTGGCTAACTCTAATGGAAAACCAAACAGAGAGGAGAGCGAAAAGGTTAAGAACAGACAATGGGTTAGAATATTGCTCAAATGAGTTCAACCAGTTCTGCATCAAGAAGGGGATAGCAAGGCACAAAACTGTAAGGCATACACCTCAGCAAAATGGGTTGGCAGAAAGAATGAACAGGACCCTAGTTGAAAAGGTGAGGTGCATGTTGTTCAATGCAAATATGTCCAAACATTTCTGGGCAGAAGCTGTCACTATAACAGCTTACTTGGTCAATAGGAGCCCTTCATCTGCCCTGCAGTTCAAGACTCCTCAGGAAGTTTGGTCAGGAAAGCCACCAGACCTCAGCAATCTCAGAATCTTTGGCTGCCTTGCTTATGCTCACATAAACCAAGGAAAGTTGGAACCAAAGGCCATAAAGGGTTACTTCATTGGGTATCCAGAGGGTGTTAAGGGGTTTAAAATTTGGTGCATTAATGGAAAACCATCTAGAACCCTTATAAGCCGAGATGTTATGTTTGATGCAGAATCAATGTTGCATCAAAGGGTAGAAACTGAGCTTATAGCAACTGACCTGGATAGAAATGAAGAAGACAACCAGAAGGTGGAGACCAGTGAAGAATCTGAGGTCACAGAGAAGGATTCCAGAACTGATAAGAGAGTACACAACAACTTGAAATTGGATGATTATCAACTGACAAGGGACAGACAGAGAAGAGTCATTAAGCTACCAAAAAGGTATGGCATAACTGATATGGTCTCTTATGCCCTAGCAGTAGCTGAAGAAGTTATTGGTGAAGAGCCTACAAACTACAAACAAGCCATGAGCAGTAAAGATAGAAAAAAATGGTTGGGTGCTATGAATGAAGAGATCATCTCACTCAAGAAAAATAACACATGGATTTTGGTCAAGAAACCTCAGGACAAGAAGCTGGTAGGATGCAAATGGATCTATAAAATTAAAGAAGGGACTACTGATGGAGAGCTTCCTAGGCATAAGGCAAGAGTTGTGGCTAAGGGGTTCACACAGAAGCATGGAGTGGACTTCAATGAGGTATTCTCCCCTGTTGTTAAATATAGTTCCATAAGAGTTCTATTGGCAATAACAACATTCAATGATCTGGAATTGGATCAAATAGATGTGAAAACTGCCTTCTTGCATGGGAGTCTAGAAGAAGAAATTCTCATGGAACAACCAGAGGGGTTTGTTGAAGAGGGGACTGAAGATATGGTATGCTTGCTGAAGAAGAGCTTGTATGGACTGAAACAGTCTCCCAGGCAGTGGTATTTAAGGTTTGATGAGTTCATGATCAGCCATGAATTCTGCAGAAGCCAATATGATAGCTGTGTGTATTTTAAAACCTTACCTTCTGGAGATGGCCTTTACCTCCTCCTCTATGTTGATGACATGCTTATTGCATGTAAAAGAAGAGAGGAGATAAGAAAACTAAAGATAAAGTTGAGTTCAGTTTTTGAGATGAAAGACCTGGGGGCTGCTACAAGAATTCTTGGGATGCAAATTGTGAGGGACAGAAGTTCAAGAACTTTGTTTCTTACTCAAGCTTTATATGTTAAAAGGGTACTCAATAAGTTTGAAATGAGTCATGCAAAACCTGTATCAGTACCATTGTCAGCACATTTCAGACTTTCAAAGTTCCAAGAACCAGAAGAGGATAGAGATATTGAACATATGAAGACAGTACCTTATTCTAGTGCAGTTGGCAGCATTATGTACTCCATGGTTTGTACAAGGCCTGATATAGCTCATGGAGTAGGAGTTGTTAGCAGGTTTATGGGGAATCCAGGTAGAGAACACTGGAATGCTGTCAAGTGGTTATTAAGGTATCTAAGTGGTACATCTAGTCATGGAATTTTGTTTGGAGGTTCTGAAGCTAAAGTATGCCAAGTATCAGGGTTTGTAGACTCAGATTTTGCTGCTGACATAGATAAGAGAAGGTCTATTACAGGGTATGTTTTCATTTTAAATGGAGGGGCAGTGAGTTGGAAAGCATCTCTCCAGTCAGTTGTTGCTTTGTCCACAACTGAAGCTGAGTACATTGCATTGACAGAAGCCGTAAAAGAAGCAAAGTGGTTGAGTGGACTAGTGTCTGAGTTTGGATTAAAACAGGATTCAGTTTGTATTGGTTGTGACAGCTCCAGTGCAATTCAGCTCAGCAAGAATCCCAAGTATCATGAAAGGACAAAACACATTGATGTTAGGCTGCATTTTATCAGGGATGAGATTGCTAATGGTGTGGTTAATGTTGTCAAGGTTTCTACTCTAACAAATCCAGCTGATATTTTAACTAAAGCAGTTCCTGCAGTCAAGTTTAGAAACTCTCTGAACTTGATTGGTGTTGATAGTTTGTGAATCAAGCTAGTAGTTGCTGAGGATATAAGTGAAGCTGCTGTTTGTGTTTTCAGAATGAACTAAGGTGGAGAATTGTGAAGCCGAGAGTTAGTTGCATTATGTTACTGCTGAGGTGGCACAGTGAGTCAGCTCTGTGGGCCAGCATATGGTTAATTAATTATGATCAAGAGCTGTATAAATAACAGAACTAAGGCTGATCACTGGGGTATCTTTTCGGCTGAGTTGAGTGACTGATACTGAGAGTTAGATTTCTTGGTTGGAAGGGATTAGTTCTCTGACATTTTGTAGTCACATTGTAATCAATCTTAAGCAATAAAGTTTCACACCCTTTAGGGTTCTTCAGCTGTGGATGTAGGTACTCTGGTACCGAACCACGTAAATTCTTTCTCTTTGTTTTCTATTTGTTTCTGGTTTATTCACTGTTCTTGGTTGGTCTTTGTGGATCTTGGCCATTAGTTAAGTGCTGATATCTTCTTTTTCTTAACAAAAGTATATTAAAAAAATAAAAATAATTGAGTCATAAGTTCAATAGACTTATTTATTCGAATAAATTGAAATTAAGAAAGTAAATTGAGTGGGTACCAAATGCTTGGGAAAGCCGTATTTGATAAGTTCTTATTTCCAACATGAGTGTCGTTTTGGCCCAAAGTAACAAAATTAATGAAATAAACCAAAGTTGGTTAGTGTGAGTGGTTCGGCACTCTCACTCCTTAAGAGAAGTTAGGGGTTTAAGCCCTGCTCTCGTATGGAGTCATCACTTTGGCCAGCACTTTACCTCTTACGGGCTGACCCGGTACGAGCGGAGATTAGTCTGGGTTGTGGTACGGGCTTGAAGATGCCTCCCATAGTTGGGGCCCACTCAGGACCACCTCGTGGTTCAGACAAAAAAAAAAAGAATTAATGAAATACCTCAAATACTCCTATGGGCTATGACGTCAACATTTCATTAACTGTGTTGAGTATTAGCTATTTGGTAGTAAATTGATAAAAATTGAAAAGTTAGGTGGCTTTGAACTATTATCCAATTTAATTCCTTGTCGTGAATGATTTCACACACGTCCTTTTATTGCACTAACGTTCATCGTAAGGACAACAAAGTTGCAGATTTGCTAGCCAACATTAGATTAAGTTGTCCTCAAATTTTCTTGATTTGATTATCCTCCTTTTCAAGGATAACTGAGTTTATTTTAAAAAGAAAAAGGGTAGGAAATTGATAACTTTCAAAAAATAAATAGGACTTGTTGATGATTATTTTAGTAATATTTTCACTGCAATGTGTTCGCAATATTATTATCAACGGTCGTGCTTGTTGACAGCCAAATGGTCATTCTTTGGGCTGTTGAGTAGAGGCTATCATGCAAGCAAATTTTCCTGCCATCTTTAATGAGGTTTTTTAAATGCTATTTTGTTTAATTCATATTTTTCATGCTATACAAATACTTATCATTGACCGTATTTCGTATGTCTTTATTGACTGCCGCTGCGAAGATCACATGCTTGTGTAGAGGCTTTCAGACTTTAATGAGATTTTTTGGATACTATACATATATTTATTTGAGTCATATTTCTCGCTTAGCTAGTGATAGTGAGAGCTCACAAGTACCCACTATTTGTTTGCAAGCCCGACGCTAGTACTGTAAATAGCTTGTGGCCGGAGATCAAAATGATTGAAGACGAAAAAAATTTGGTTGCATGGCTTTTATTTAGTGCATGCAAGTGCGAATAAGGCCACCGTCTAACTTGATTGATTTTTATTAGTGCGACGGTACCTCAATTTCTTTCTCACTAATTATGTACGAGATTTGAACTACAAAACACAAGAGGTACTTTTAACTCAACAATTAAGTTGACACCGTCGTCCAAATTAATTATCAACCAGTAATGTTGTGGACTTCAATTCTCACGTTATGACCAATTGAATGGATTGGCAATTCATGCTTCATATCTTTTTGGTTCATGATCAGCTAATCAGTTAATTACCTGTTACAATTACAATTCCTAAATTTATTAGCTTTTCATATCAGTTAACATATTCTTGATTGTTTTCCACAATAACTAATAAGAATCTTTCATCTCCACCAATAATCTCCCACATCAATCTAAAATACGACCCCGTAATTGGGTCTTCTCTACAAATAAAACTAAACACTTTTTATTCGGTTTATTATGAATTGTGCTCTTGTGTTTTGAATTTTGATGGCTAAATTCAATAAGATTAATTGGTGCTTCAAATTTCAATTTACTTTCATGATTGGATTGATAGCCTTAGGGTGCGTTTGGGATTGAGGTGCTGTAGCTTTTAAGCTACAGCTGCTGTGAAAAAAAAGCTGTAATTATGAAACAAAAGTTAATAATATATAGTAAATATAAATTTTAAATAATAATTTTGATAAAATTATTAAAGATATAATAGATTTTGTATTATACAAGTGAAAAATCATATCAATATAGCTTAAAAGCTACAGCAGTTAGTGTTTACCAAACACTTTAGTGCTGTAGCTTTTAAGCTACAGCTGCCCAACCTCAATCCCAAACGCACCCTTAAATTATTTTGAATTAGTTTGATAGAAATTAGATAAACTGAAATAAAGGTTAGGCAATTACATAATTCCCCAAAAAAAAAAACTTTAAATAACAAAAAATAATCTGAAGATGCCAAAATTAGTCCCAAAAAGACTAAAACTACGAGTGGCACTACTCCCCTTTATAACTCTTTTAAAACCCTTTTTATCTGTTTTTACAGTCTTACCCTTAATTGAAAGCAACTTCGTAATCCTTTAGTATGATCTTTCTCTCACTATAAAAACTATACACACCCATTTAGATATTTCTTTCTTTAATTGTGAAGCTTGAATATGAAACAAATCAACAAAAACTTAGCTAATTTTTAATTTTGCATATCCTTCATTATTTTCAAAATTCTTCTACGATTCGGTAAGAAGGACTTCGATGACCTTCTCTACAATTGAGTTTTGAGATTTGACTCTTAGCAAAAATTGAGTTCATTTCCATAATTATTGATCAATTATTATTATTTTTTTTTAGGAGAGTGAAGACCATTAAACTTGTTGAATTTTTTGTGTGTTTTAATTTGAAATTTTAAGAAACAAGAAAAGAAATAATATTGGATTTTTTGAAAAAGAAAAGTAGCAATAAAAAAGATGATCGTTAGAAATGCGAATTATATCCTTAAACTAAAATATAAATTTGTTACATAACAGACCCGGGGATGCAAGGAGAAGGAGGCACTCAGTTACTGTGTAAAAATAACTAAGAAATTAAAGTGTATTTTCGAAAATACCCTTGAAACGGGTTTTATAAGGAATTTGATTCAGTGCCAATAGCGCGACTCCCAAATAATTAACCCAAATAAAGATGGCCCAGCCCAAATGGAAGCCGCGAATCGACATTTTTCGTGATCGGGTCGGGTTCAGAACTCCCATTAGCCGATTACCATATTATAGCCCACCAGAAAATATTTGGCAATGGAAGTGCCTTGATGAATAATTCTTGTCTAGAATGCCCAGAGTCCAATAAAAGATCTAAATGGCGCGGTTTTTTTTTTTTTTGGTTGCTTTGATTTGAATAAAAGAGGGGAAAATCGCACTTACACTGTTAAGGTTTGGAAAAATATTTTGTAAACCTCAAATTTTCAATAAGGATAGTAAGATCATCTCTTGATTATAATATCATTTGATTTTATTAACTCAAAAAAAAAATAACATCGGGGGTCTCGGTGTTCCTCATTGACTATTTTCTCAAACTTTGAGAGCGTAGATGTTCTCTTCCCATAAAAGGAACCTAGTTGCCACATTATTTTCAAAATAACGGTGTATGGGATTTTTAATTCATCAGGCCAATAGTAGTGCCTTGATGAATTATTAGAGGTTGAAAAACATGACTAGCTTACCCCAATTTCTAATTTACTCATATCAAAACCCTCACGTATCTTTCTTCAGTTACTGAAAACTAAAAAGAAAGGGACGGGAATCCCTATCACAATGTTGTGGTGGATTAAATGATTTCATTATGATCTACGATCTTCATATCCGATAAAAATTAAGACCTTTTTAATTGGTTAATTTTTCCATCACTACAGCATTAGCATTCCTTTTCCTTCCGATTTTCTTTTTCTGGAAAAATGTCCTTCACATGTTATCTTATAACATTGAGTGCAATGATATTGGTCACATGAATTCGGACGAATAAACATTTTATGCTAATTAGCTGGCAAAGAAATGAGAGGGTCATGTGCATGCACATATGTGTTGGTTTTCAAAACATCGAATCCACATCCAAAAGTATGGAGAGTAATATTTAGTTAATATTGAGAAATTAATTTTAGAGTGGTAATTAGTCCACGAAATGGATGGAAGATTATTTCTTTTGCACTGGCAAATCATCCTGACAATGGTAGAAATTGGTCTTTCCAAGAATGCTTTAAGCAAGTCTTGATGTCTCTGCTTTTTGCTACTTCTTGTTCTTGCTGTCGCTATTTCCTTTGTTCACCGTTTGCCGTATTTACTCGATGTTTTTACTCATTTTAGCAGCAGTCTGTAATGTCACATGTGCCCTGAGCATTTGTTTTGTTATCAGTTTGCTTTCTAATCAAATCATGTAAAATGTTTACTTTTACTCTCATTTCTCTTCTTCAATAAAATTTCGTATCATTCATTTACAAATTTATTTTTTCTGCATTCAAAAAATTTATCCGAGTGATATGAAGAGAAAATTCAAAAGATTGGGTGTTACTACCTGCACTCAAAATAATACTCCGGACACCACTTTCTAACGAGAGTTTTTATTAATCAAATATTTAATTAAAATCAAATTACAATAAAGGATCAATAAGTTACCTTACTCAATATATCTCAACTTTAAGCATGATGTTATCCTCCTTGATCTAAAGCTGCAAAAGTTAGAGAGAACCTAATTAATACAAGCAAAACTAAAGTCCTTACGGCCCCCTTTCGGATTGGAGTTGAAACTCAATAAACTGGTTATTTTATAATTTTTGACAGAAATAGTGTTTTGTAATTTTATAAAAACTATTTATTTCATAATTGTCACCATTTTGAGGCTTCGGCTAGCATGCTGGGCATCACGTCCTGACACAATGCCGGAATTAGAAAACAAACCGTTGGATTCAATTAGTCATTTAAAATTAAAAAGGAATGGCAACCGTATGGATACGTTATTCACAGCTTTTTAGGGTTTCAAATCCCTAAAAGCTTTTGCCAATCCACATATTGCTTTCACCTGAACTTCAAAATCACCATCCCTCAATCGCACGCCTTCACCGATCTGATCCATTGCTGATAGCCATATTTCGTACTTCTGTGCTGTGGTCAATCAATTTCACTGAAGCCGCTGATCAAATCTGACCTTCAATCACTTCCATCAACAGAAGCCATTACGCGAATCACCCCCATTTGCGAAGATCTACTGGGAAATCAGTTGATGTTCAGCTGATCAAATCTGACCTTCAATCACTTCCATCGACAACCAGACTCATGAATGTCTTTTCATCAAATTCTGGCCGTCCGCGATCATCATCGACATCGTCACCACGAAAGCAGCTGCATCTCATTTAGTGAAAAACTTGCTTCTACATTTTATTTTATTTTTTTCTGTTCTCTTGCTAGATTAATAATCGTTGTTTTGTGTTCAATTTTTATGCATATATGTACCCTATTTTCACAATTTCATAAATAATGTTTTTAAAATTAACGGGTAACAATGAAGCTGACGGATCCTGTTGGATAATTAAAAGAGGATACACCGCTTCCTAAATGTTCGTTTTTCAAATTCTTAAAACATATTTTGCTTCATTTTTGGTCAGTTTTTAGGATATAATGCTTTTTTTTTTCGTTTTTAATGTATTATTCTACAATCCTTCAATGCTTGAGTGGATAGCTTCCCCCATTACACTGATGGATCTTTATCATTCTATAATCTGCACATGTTAATAGATTATTTTGTTGGGAATATTTCAATTATATGTATTTGCCTTATTGTGGTATATTAAAATTTTAGAATCTATTTGCAGGTGCCTTTTTTTTTTTTTTGTGTGTAACTGCATTGGAGAAAGCTACAAATTTTGTCATTCACTTGATATTTAGGATAACAAGTCGAGATCTTATTGTTAATGATAACAATGAGGGAAATTTTCCATTGCTCAAGACATGTAGAGGAACATGATGGGTGTCGAAGCCAACAAAAATAAATTCCTACTCTAAATAAATTGTGTATAGTGATTGAGCAGGGTCGTGTCCACAGAGATCGGTAATTATTTAAATCCTTTTAAAACGTAAAACATAAATTGGGGGTTTTGTTGACAATAATAAAAATCAAATTAAAATAACAAGAATGTAAATTAAAGTTGTAATTCAAATTGGAGAAAGCTCTGGTTGAAGGAATTAACTCAGCTTGATTCGACTACTGATCATTGATTCAAATATAGATTATTATTACTTATGAGTAGACTGGTTATAGCTATTGAGACCCTCTAATAGCCAATCTCTCCTTAACTAGTTGATAACCAAGGTACGACCGTTGGATATTTCCCTAATCAATAGACAACCCTAGATACGATCATAGGATTTAATCAATTGACAGCCTGAAAAACCAGAGAGACCCAAATCCTAATCAACACATATGATGATTCATTTAAATTAGATTGTTTATTCTCATAACACAACTCACTGCTATGTTATTTGTCACAAACATTAAAATCTTCATACGATGAATCCTTTAATTGACAATAGATTAAGTTGATAATTAAATAGTGGCCAATTACCTAATTAACAAACATAATCATGAAACTAAATCAGAGAATAAACAAATACCCAAAAAGTAATAAAACAATTAAAGCATAAGAAAGATCTCACAGTAGTGATGAATCAAAGCTTCATTAACCTTCAACCAGAAAAATAAGTTTAGTTCTTTTCAGAGAGAAGAGAAAAATTAGATCTAGGGTTTCTTTCTTTTCTCCAATCTCCAAAATCCCCCTTTTTCATAATAGATTCCTCCTTAAATACCCTCTCTCTCTTCTCTTTTAGAGTTCTATTTAAAATAAAATACTAATATCTGAAATATTAAATTTGTAATTACAAAAATAACCAAAAATACAAAACACGTTAAACTAAAAACTGCAGGTTCGCAGTTGACAGAATGCGCCCACGCCTTATCAACAAAGTTCTTCTGCCGCTCATAATTTCTCCAAGAGAACAATCATCCTTAAACATCATCTTGTAGCTCAATTTTATCACTAATCAATAGAATTGCACCTACAAAAGTAAAACACAAGTAAATCACTATTATTAAGTGCAAAACATCGATATTAAGAGAAGTAAACAATGCAAAACTAGTGCATAAATTGCACTCTAACATAACACAATGGTGAAAATTAATTCATGTATGGCGTGCACCCTTAACTCTTCTTTACACACATTTTTTTGTAATTACAAAGTCTTGAGATGCCTTTGTTTAGGGATTTCATTTACAAGCTTTTGATGAAATTATTCTTAAGTTGTAATGAGATTGGACAATGCTCATATTTTCTTACGATGCTGTTTATATTAATTTTGTTTTACCATTTCTATTTTTATAATTGAGTATTTTTGATTTCGCAACAATTAAAGTTAAACATGCAATAGTAGATATTAAACATGAGTCCGATGTAAACATGCAACAGAATACATGATACATGTGATAGACGATGTCAAACATGCAATATAAATGTCAAACATAAAACTAGTGGGGAAATAATCATTTTTGGCACTTTTTCTAACATGAAACACCAAGCTTCTAAGATGTAACAAGTGATGTAAAACATGAAACGTGAAACCTACATGTAAAAACATAACATGGGATATGCAATAATTAAAGCTAAACATGCAATGGTAGATATTAAAAATGAATACTACCAGAAAACTGTCAATAAATGACAATCACTTTATGACCGATTTCATTCTATCATAAAAATATGATAGATTTTGTTGGAGAATTTGAAGAAAAAAACACAAATTTTATTAGAGAAAGCTCAACAACCTTACAAGAACAATTCACACACTCTCACAAATCACTCTTAGAAGCTATGTTTTGCTTCTTGTTCTTTCTTCTTCTTACACTTGATACATACAACACAAATGGCATAGGTATTTATAGTGAATGAAACAAAAACATAATCATAACAATACACATCACCTAACATGTTCCACCAAGCTTTCATCATAGTGTCACTTCACCTAACATGCTCTAAAGGAATCCTTTAATGGCATCCAAAGTGTAAAGCTAATCTCCACTCAATTAGATGCTTCATGAACATAACATGGTAGGACCATGATGATGGAGAATGAAGAAGGGTCATGTGCAACTCAACACCTCATTCCACTTAAATGAATTATTTATGTAAAACAAGTTTATTGTTTTCAACAGATTCGTGATAAAATTTCTATCTATCAAAAGATTAATAATGGACTTATGATAGAATTATTGTCTATAAAAAATGTATGACAGTATAGTGATAGATATTTTCACTATCAAGAACTTTGTGGTAGAAATTTATTTTGACCATGAGTGACTGTACTTTAAATCATAAATTTATTTTTAAAAAAAGGAAGCAAAAAGCAGCGTTTTAGTAGAAAATAATATTAAAAATAAAAACCCGATTTCCCCTGGCCCCCTCACTCCTCAGCCTCAAACCCCAATCTTATCCCCTCAAGTCAAAAAATATTTGCTAGGTGTAGATTTGTTTCATGTGTTCTGTAAAAAAGAAGCTACTCCAATCGTAAAGAGCTACGGTCTTGAATTAATAGTGCACCCAATTTTGGAAGAATCTTATAGCATTAAATGATTTTTTCATAACATTCATTTGTATTGTTCAACTTATACACCTTTAGCTATGTCCTTTGCTATGTCTGCTTACGAAATAGAGTTCATTTATTAATCTGTACTCTGTTTTTTTCAAGCTTGTCCACATCCATTTGCACTTTTAAATATTATGTCCATTGCTTGTAAGAGTCTAGATATCATCATGATCTCAGGATTCTACTCCCTTAGTGTAAATGTTATCCACTCATGGACAAAATTATAGGCAGGTTCAGACTAATATGAGCATCCACATTAATAAGCTCTAGCCCATGACTTTATCGCCTTTTCTTTGCTAGACCAACACCATCCACATATATATTTTCTAGTACACATATGCAAAAGCTTCAAGCAATTGGCAATAATTGTAGAGGTGATAATTTCCTAGAAATTTAAATGACCTATATATTGGTGGAACCATGACCTTATACTCTTAATGAAGAGAATTATAGGCTTTAGCTTGAAACCATTACCTTGGTTGCCTTTTTGAATTTAGAATCCCTTATCTTTTCTAGTAGGATTTAAAGGACCAAAATTTCATATGCTTTATTTAAATTTCTTTTAATTTTTTTCCTATTATTATTATTATTATTATTATTATTATTATTATTATTATTATTATTATTATTATTATTATTATTATTATAATAATATTTTTGGGCTAGGGCATACTATTTTTTTCCCAATACTATTATAATTATTATTATTTTCCAGCTTATTTTGTTGAATATAATATCTAATTATTTTACCTTTTAAAACAAGCAAGCAACAAGTTATGCTAAATTAATTTTTATTTTCAAAACGATTTATTAAGTTTCAATTTATTCTGGCAAACTGACCATATATTATATGAATTTTGTAGGTTTATTTTATGCTCGCACAAATGAATTCAACAATATTGGTTGCTAGGTTTGGGGCGACGGTGCAAAGATTATTGACCAAGATTATTAAATATATGTCTAAAATCTAAAAGGTGAGATTCTTAACTTCTATAATTGTTCTTAACTAAGCTCAACTAAGCTTTCAAGTGACGATTAGATACATAGGTTTGCCTAGGGACTTCTATTGCGTACTTTTAATTGCATCCTAGATCTATTTATATGAAAATAACTCTGTTTGCCCATTCGTAAATTGTATTATATCGTTAATTTGCTCAGCTTGTTTCATCTCTTAACCATCAGCTGCTCAAGAGATTAGAGTGCTCACATAATACTTGAAATATTATGATGGACAGTTATGCTTATTACTTTTATTCTTCTTTTATTGGGATAGGGATAACATTTGGAGCTACGAGATTTGTGGCAGAGACGGGCTGCTAGTATTCTTGAGGTTAATGGGAAAACTGAGGTTCAAGTTGGATTTGAATGGTGATTACCAATTGTAATTTTGTTGATGTAATTTCAATACTTTTTTACCATTTGGTTTAATGTATTTGAGATTTGGTATGTGAACTAACATTTTGTTGATATTATAAATTTTTTAGATTTGATTGTCTTTTATTTTTATTTGTGCTATAGTAATATTAGAATTTAACTTTTAAAAGCAGCAAAAAAATCCTACAAATTTATAATTGTTGATTAAAAAATATTATTTAAAAAATAAAGTTTATGATAGAAAAAATTACAGTCATAAAAATCATCAATTTAGTGTGATAGACTTGTGACTTATAAAAATTATCATAGCTATTATGATAGATTTTTTTCTATCATAAATGAGTGACAGGTACTTAGATGATAGATAAACTGTCTATCATTCGCCTCCATTTATGATTGTTTTTTTCCGTCATTTATTGTCAGTTTTCTTGTACTAGAGTTTGATGTAAACATGTAATAGAGTATATAATACATGTGATTGCGATGTTGAACATACAACATGAACGTCAAATATGAAATAGGCGAGAAAATAATTATTTTTGACATTTTTTTCTAACATAAAATGCCAGACTTGAAAGACGCAACATGTCATGTAAAACATGAAATATGAAATTTACATGTAAAAATGTAACATGAGACATGCAATAATTAAAGCTAAACATGCAACATTAGACATGAGTTTGTTGTAAACATGAAACAGTATCTATGATACATGTGACAGACGGTGTTATACACGATGTTAGAAATTTATAATCTCACCGAGGATCTTACAGGCAAAAATATCAAACAAATAATAAATAAAAAATAAATGGAGAATAAATCAATCATACAACTGAAATACTAACTAGGCAACTCAAGAGGGGGGCGAATTGAGTTTCTAAAAATTTAAGCAATTAAAACTTAATGCAATTTAAACAAAGCAACCAATTCGAAATAAACCAATTAATATGCAATGAAAAATAAAGAGATAGGGTAAGAGAGAGCAGACACACAATTTTTACGTGGTTCGGCCAACCGTGCCTACGTCCACGCCTCCAAGCTCATCGAGCTTGAGGATTTCACTAAGCAAGCCTCCAAGGCTTCAACAACTCTTACAATTGGCTTCTAAGGTGTTAATACACCTTTACAACAAGAGATTATCCTCAATCTCTTAACCCAAGTGTATCCCAACACTTACAATCACTCAACTTGATTTTACAAAAACGATTGCAAAAAATATTTCTCTCACACAATGTATTTGATTACAAATGAAAGCTCAATGTGTGAATGAATGAAATGAATACACAAATTTTATGCTCAGATTGCAGAGGATTGCTTAATGATGATAGTAGTTGTCTCACTTTAATTGAATTTGATTTAAGCCATTTTATAGTTGGAACAGAAAACTAGCCGTTATTGACTTTCTAGTGATAACCGGCTTGCCGCTTTATGTTAACCGGATTGCCTCTTGATGTTACCATTATATTCAAAGATTTGAATTTTTGAACATAAGATTTGCCGCTTTTCATTTTCCGGTTAGCCGTTTTTACTCCAGAGAGCTTCTGCTTGATAATCGGTTTACCGCTTTGGTGAATCCGGTTAGCCGCTTGCTACAGTGAAACAATTATTTTCCAAAATTACAAAAATTCCCTAAAACTTTATAAAATTATACTATAACTCAAATCTTTATAAAACTTTGCAAATATGTCCACTTTTAGAATTTTTAAACAATACTTGTTGATTTCAAAGTTCTCAATACTTTTCAATTTAAATCATAAACTTGAAAACAACCAATTTCACAAAATCATTTTCTTTTTTCAAAAACACAATGTGTAATTCTTTATTTATCCAAAACATGTGGTTTGTTATCATCAAAATCAATATTTTATAGTTATATAGGCTAATAACAACATTAAGAATTTACATGAAAACTCTTTACTGGAGAAAAACCACTGCTGTCAAGGATGACGAGAAAAAAATCTACTATGTGAAAAATTATCACAATCACTTTAGTTTTTTTCCTTAAATCCAAAATCCCAATAACATTCAATCTCTCAATAGACCTACTGTTTCTCTCACACTAGAAACTATCTACTTATAGAGAATTGATTGTTGTGTTATACCAACAAATGGATCCAATCTCCCTGTATATAGTGATTATTTCTTGTAGGCGAAGTATTCCTTTTCTTATACTAGCTATATTCCTCCTTGAATAAGTCAAGTCCCAAAGGAGAAATTATTTATTCCTTCAATAGGAATCCTGCAAAGTATGAAAATATTCTAAGAAATCCTTATTGAAAAATAAGACATATTTCTTAACAATCTCCACCTTGGTGAGTTTTTCAATTAACATGATCCATCATGTATCCACACAACCATGTTGTCTCCACCCCTTTTTACTCCACCCAAAACTACACTCACATAGGGCTTATGAGAATCACTCCACCACGGGTAAATCATGTCCTCTATACAGCAGCCAGAATTCTCTACACCAAAAATTATCATGCTTTACTATATCTAGAGTCCACTTATTTGGCATGTGTCGATCATCTTGTTGAGAATACCCACTCTCATATTTGGCTTGCCTGAAAGTCTTTAGCCATTCACATAAAAATTCCACCACACACCTTGCATAAATGCCAAATCATGCCTTGTGTGCAAATATTGTAGACCCAGGAGGATGTCTTCATCATCTATTACAAGGGACCATTTACTTGCTCCCACAATGATAAAAAAACTTTCCGTTAGCGATACTATTGGTGTCTTCATATACTGACTTGGAGCCACTTAACGAACTTGCTCTATTTACTTTTTGACAATCTCTTTTATGATGCCCTGATTACCAACTGTCAATGCCGAATCATTAGAAGCTTTATTATTTTCACCACTTAACCTTTTTTCTTCTAAAAGTAAAGTACTAGTAACTTTTCAAGATCCACAGTTTGCTCCCATATATTAAAGTAGGCAACAAATGCTTATAGGAAGTTGGAAGAGACCACAACGGTCTTAGTGTCTTCAATTTTAGCTCCAATTGCCTCTATTCTGTCACGATGCAATTGAGAGTACTAAAATCATCAGAAATTTTTGTACCTTTAATTATTATTAGCGTATGAAACTGCTCTTTAAGGTAAAAATGATTATAGATGCTCTTTGTCTAATACAAAATTTCTAGCCTCTCTCAAACTTCTTTTGTCGAAGGAATTTTTTCTACATTTGCAAGAACAATCTTTGCTAGATATAATTGTATAGCACTTGCAACTCTTTCATCCAATTATTCCCAATCTTCAGTGCTCATAATAGATTTCCTAGAGTCACTACTAGAAGTAAGGGATGGTTTGCCCTTCAAAGCCTTGTGTAGCCCAGATTGAATCAATACATCCTTGACTTGAATTTTCCACAACCCAAAATTGATTCTTCCATCAAGCTTTTCAACCCCAATCCTTATAGCCTTACAAGATTTGAAAATTTGTTTGCAGATATAATTACTTTACAAAACAACCTTTAGCTCTGATATCACTTGTTAGGAATTTTTAATCCTACCAAGATCTTGCAAGCAAAAATATCAACAAAGTAATAAACAAAAAAAATAGATGGAGAATAAAATCAATCATACAACAAAAAAATTTACGTGAAAACTCTTATACTAGAGAAAAACCATGGCTACCAAGGACAATGAGAGAAAAATTCACTATGTGAAAATTTATTACAATCACTTTAGTATCTTTTTCTCACACCCAAAACCCCAATATCACTCTCAATAGATCTATTGTTTCTCTCACACTAGAAACTCTCTACTCGCAAAGAATTGATTGTTGTGTTATACCAATAAGTGAACCTAACCTTCCTATATATAGTGATTATTTCTTATAGGAGAAATATTCCTTTTCTTATACTGCTTATATTCCTCCTTGAATAAGTCAAATCCCACCTTAAATAAGAATCTTACTAAATAAGAAAATATCCTAAGAAATCATTATTGAAAAATAAGACATATTTCCTAACATATGAAACGTGAATGTCAACATGAAATTGGTATTTAGAATTATAAGATTGAGACAAGTAACAATATACTTGAAGATTTTAATGTTAAACATGAGACATCACATATAAAATAAGAAACAAATTTATGTCCTCTAGTATATAATTTTTTTACTTTTTCTTTCTCAATTTTTAATTAATATATTATTTTATTTTAATATTTAAAATTTAAAATTAAATTAAATTAAATAGAGCAACCAGTTGATTAACCGATTTCCCCAGGTCTCAGGCTTTCTTTTTGAGAGCTTGGCACCTTGCTACTAAACTGCCTCCCAGCATTATGGCCACATCCCCATTTTGACAGCAACTTTTAAAAGCAGGTAAGTGGTTGCTTTTTATAAGAACTTATTAAATAAATAATCACACATTTTTTAAGTTCTTATTATAACCTTAATATTTTAATAAAAAAGACACTTATTTCTTATTTTTACACAAACCTAATATATGAACCATTCGATATTATATTGCTGCCACAATCAAATTATGCTAATAACAATTATATCATCGCAGCCATGGCATTATGTAGAATTATACGAGCAAGCACGTACAACATGATCTCCATTTTGATAGTATTGAAAATGATCCTAATTCAATCTTTTATAAAGGAATAGAAAGAGATAATGACAGTGAAGAAGAGTATTTCAACACTAATAGCTCTGGATCATAAGAATGGAAAATTTGAGGATTATTATTGTAACAAGTTAATGTAAATATAATGCATATTACATTTTATTTTATTTGGATTATATATTAGTATGAATTTCATCATATTTTATGTAACAAATTATGAAGTTCATTAGATATTATTTAATTGAGTTTTTTCACTTTATGAAATTTTATGTATTAAAAAAAGGCATGTGTACACAATTTACTAAATATACTCTAAAAATAAAGTTATTTTAGTCATTATACAATAAAACAACACTTTTATAATAAAATTTTTCAAATACATGTACTTTACTTTTCAAATTCACAACAACTGGAACAACATATTTAACCAAACACCAAACTGCTTTAATCAGCTGCTTATTTTATATGTATAATACAAGTAACTTATTTCATCAGATACCGTAATCTCAAAATTGGCCCTAACTCTAATTGAAATGACCAAATCAGTCTTGCACTACTAATTTCAACCACCCAATCTTATGGGATGGTACCAAAATTTTGGTTTTAAGGGGCCAAAATGCAGAAGTCATAAATTTAGGTTCGCTATAAACACAAAATAAAATAAAATTGTGGATGCCAACAATAAAGACTATAATGTAGGAACTATAAATTTGTATAGGCTTTAGCATAATATTTTTAAAATTAAGGGGACGAACGTAAAACATACATCGAATTCGGTATATTTTCATTTCATCCCTTACAATATTTTTTTTTTCCCTTTTTTTTTGTTTTTGAGGGGACGTCAGGGCCTCTTACGTCATCATCTGGTTCCGCCTCTGCTGAAGCCCAAAAGTTATGTGACTCACTTAAATAAGGGTTATTTTAACTTTTTTTTTTTTAAATTAGGGGTCAAGGGTGTATTAAGGAAAAAATAAATTATATACTAATTTCAAATATTAAAAAATTATGGATCCCAATGTTATTTTACTATAAGCATATAAGAGTTTTTTTGAGAGTGAGGCCGCGCTCCATGCCGCCCGCCTAAAAATAAATATAATTATTAGATAGATGACATAAATTAATTTTACTCATTTATTTATTAATCGTGTGGATTTTTCCAAACTCAAGCCGGGGTATCTGTAAATTGTTTCCCAAGGAATGCTATGGCCATCTAAGAATATATATAAACAAGATCTTTTAGACATAAAATAAATAAAGGCCATGTGACAACAGCCGTGAAGTGCGGCACCAGGCACCATTGATTAATCTTTAAAATAAAATAATACTCGTTAACTGGCTTATTGCGTGCATCTTCTATTCTTCTGAACATTTTGACAAATTAAACACATCAACACATTTGTCCACTTTTGACTTTCAGCAACATGGTTGAAGCGATCGTTTCCATTGCATTGGAGCTGCTAAATTCATCGATGGCTGTCGTGGGTGGTATCATCGATCGCCAAGAACTTAAAAAGCTTAAAGAAAATTTTGAAGCCATTCACTCTATGCTTCTAGATACAGAAGAAGAACAAACAGAAACTATGAAGCAGCCACGTGGGAGAGTACTTTGGGTACAAAAGCTCAAAGAGGCATCCTACGACTTGGAAGACGTGTTGGATGAGTTGATCACTTCAAGGCTCAAACTGAAAATCGAGTGTGCTGAGAAAATTGATAAGAAAAAGAACAAGGTACGTTGCTTGTGCTTCGGCTTCAAACAAGTCTTTTTGCGTTGTGGTACTGCATTTAAGATAAAAGCAATAAACAAAAGGCTAGATGATATAATTGCCATCAAGAAACACATGTTTAATTTTACTTCCTTACTTGATGAATCTGAGAAAAGCAAATTGTTATATGAGAGTAGTAAAGTACAACAGGGTGGAATAGGAATAAAGACAATTTTGCATAAATTTGGGAATCTCTTGTGCTTAAGAAGAGCAAGAAAAGAAAGGGGAAGTAGTATTTTAGATATTGAGATGGGGAAGCTAAATGAGCTTGAAAATGATCCTTTAGCCCCTCTGCTATTAAGTTATAATGATTTTCCTCCAATGATAAAATTGTGTTTCTTGTATTGTGCTGTCTTTCCAAAAGGCTACAATATAGGGAAAGATGAATTGATCAAATTATGGATGGCTCAAGGTTACATTAGGCCGATAGGAAATAAAGAGATGGAAGTAATTGGTCAAGAATATTTTGATTACTTAGCCACACGATCATTCTTCCAAAAGTTTGATAAAGATGATGAGGATAATGTTACAAGGTGTAAAATGAGTGATGCAGTGCATGATTTTGCACAATTTCTTACCAAACACGAATATTTTTCAATTGAAGCAGATGGTTCTGAGGAATCGTTGACAAAAACTTCTCTAGAGAAATTTCGTCATTCAATGTTGGTGCTTGGCAGACGTGCTTCATTTCCTGTTTCTATATTCAAAGCCAAAAAGTTACGTAGTCTTTTAATTCATAGCGAATTTGAAGTCTCTTTTCATGTCCTACAAGGCTTATTTGATCATTTGACATGTTTGAGGGCATTAAAAATTACTGGAAAGGTTTCTTGGGGTCAGAATTCAATCTACGCAATTCCTAAAGAGATAGAAAAATTGGTACATTTAAGATATCTTAAATTGTCCCTGCTAATGAGGGAAGAATTGCCCGACATAGTATGTGAATTATTTAATTTGCAAACCTTAGAGGTGGAGCACTGTCCTCGCTTGAAAAGATTACCCCAAGGAATAGGAAAGTTAGTTAATCTGAGGCATTTGATATATTATTACAGTAATTTAGATTACATGCCCAAAGGATTTGAGAGATTGACTTGTCTTCGGACGTTAACTGAGTTTGTAGTGAGTGGTGGTAAATCTAGTGGCAAAGCATGTAACATCGAAGGTCTCAGACACTTGAACCACCTCGGAGGGGTTTTTCGAATTACTGGATTGGGAAATGTGACTGATGTTGATGAGGCTGAAAATGCAGAGCTTGAGAAAAAGAGGAATGTAGTTGATTTGGGATTGTGGTTCGATAAGGATGAAGAAGGAGAAAAAGCGGACCACGAAGAAATTATCGAAGCCTTAAAACCACATTCAAATCTAGTGGCATTAGACATACTTGGCTTTAAAGGCAAGATTACATTCCCTAAATGGATAATGTCATTGAACAATCTGAAGTCTTTGCATCTCAGAAGTTGTGAGAAGTGTGAGATTCTGCCTCCGCTGGGAAAACTGCCATCCCTTGAAACACTCTATATAGCGGGTATGAGTGGGAAAAGAGTGGGTGATGAATTTTTCGGAATAGGAAGTGATTGTAATATTGCCTTTCCTAAATTGAAATTTCTGAGAGTTGTGGATATGTTTGAATGGGAAGAGTGGGGTTTTGGCATAACACGGAGTAATGTAAAAGAAGATGTTATGGTAATGCCGTGTCTAAATTACTTGGATATTCAGTTTTGCTTCAAATTGAAGGCCCTCCCAGGATACCTCCTTGAGATCACGGCATTGGAGAAACTGGAGATTCTTTGTTGTCCTATTTTAGAACAACGATACAGAAAGGGGACCGGAGAGGATTGGTCAAAGGTAGCTCACGTTCCTACCATCACAATTAATCGTCAATATGTCCAAGGTATTTTCTTCTCTTCGGTTTTCAATTTAATGAGAATGACATTTAGTCTCTCTTACAACTAGTTTTTAACATTACCTGATAGATATTTAGTACCTCATTTTATCGCTCGAGTTAAAATACCCAAAAAAAAAAAAAATTTTGAAAGATATCTTAATATTTACCTTTTTAACGGTGTGTTTTTCTGGCACCGTTTGGACACCACGAATGAAGTGAGGTATTAACATAAAAATCTTGGAAGGACTAAAATGATAAAACAAGTTCTAAGAGAGACTAAAATATCACTCCTAAAAGATTGAAATAACAAAATACTATTTCAAGTACTCTTATCTTATGATGACTTCAAACAGTCTCACTGGACTAGTCATTCTTTGTTGCGGCCATCCTATAAGAGCTTTAATTGTCCTTAACAATGCCACGCCAAATTTGAATTCTCTTAAGCGGCCGCCATTATTCCTGTAGCATCACTCGCAGGTAGTTTTCTATGTAGCTTATTTTTTTCTTTTTTGGTTTGAAATCTCATCGAGGGTAGATGAAAACACTTTGAATTTTATATGGCTATTACTTTTTATTTTGTAAACTCTTTCATTCTGTTCCGTGCGGTTTACGTTTTGCCTTGTGATTGCTGGAAGAGAAATAATAGAACAGATGAAGCTTTTGAAACTTATAGCTAGTCCAGTGTTTCTGGATTCGATAAGAGACTATGGCTACAATAAGATGAGTGAACAATATCAATTTTTATTGGATCCAGTATTTGGGTCACTCCACTCAAACACAAAATGAAAAATTGAAAATTGTCTCAACCGTTATAATGTAATTAAAAACCGCTATACTTTTAGTTCAGTGCTTTATATAAAAGAATGAAACATATACATGAATCGAAGAAAGTTAATAGAAGTATTTGTCATTTACATAGCTCTGGTCGCCATCTCCTCCAACCATGGGAGTGGGACGTGAATTGGGAAAATTTTGTGTCTCGCCGTAGGGCATCTCATCGAACTTCCATTTATTAGGTTGAGAAGTTTGCTTCTTCGATTCAAGCTGGCTTCAATGGTATATAATAATTTGATTTTGAATAATGCATATATATAATTCTTCAACGTTTTAGTTCATCAATATATTTTGACAGTCTATAATATTATTTAATAAATCATGACACTGAGATGAGGTCCGGGTAAGTATGATTATGAGTGCTCGAGTCGAGGAATCTTAAGAAATGTTGTAGTAATTTGAAATATGTAAGTGTTTTTTTTTTTTTTCTTGTTTTCAATGGAAAGCATATTAACAAGAAATCTTAATGATCTTAAGAAACGATATAATATCCCACGAGTACTTATTTTTTAAAATTAATATTTTACGTTTTATCTCATATCTTCCTAGTATATACACACACACGCAGTCACTTTTAAAAAAAAAAAATTAGCGGGCCATATAATCAGGAGGCTTTTATTAAAAATAAAATAAAAACATAACAGAAAAATCTACTACTAGGGGGACATAATATGAGTCTTGCGTACTCCTTGCAAGACTGTAGCAGTGAAGCTAAAAAGGAGATAAAAATAAAATGAAAACTATGAAAGCCTCTTTGCTCCACTACTAAATCGATTTCTATGGGAATCATTAGCATGTTGAGAAAGAAATTTCCGTATATCAGGAAGGGGACCACTCCATCGGACAAAATTAACAAGTGGAACCCCAAATTGACCAAACAATTAGCACAATAATTGTGAGAAAATTTGAATGTCATTTGAGATATCATCAATTACAATTCAACCAACAATTTTAAAGCATCCAAACAGAAGGGTTACCATGATGAAGCAGATGCATAACAAGCACTGAATCACAAAATAACCCCAAATTGGCACAGCACTATGTTTATTATGAGTGATTGACAATATACAAGTTTTTTCATAAAGTTTTAATATAATTTCTTTTAAAGTTTTTTATTTAAATTTTAATTCTTAAAATAAATTTACCAATCCAAAACGACACAGAATATCAATTATCAAATCTTCTGACAAGTTTTGTGCCATTGTTTTATGGAAACAGTAAGAATAACTATTGCTAGCACTCCAATCCTTTAGCAGAACGAATAAATAAATGCACCATAACTTTTCTTTTCTAATAAGCAAAAGAAAGTACTTGATGGCTATAATGTGCAAATATTCGTTTGGCCCTATATATTGAGTTAAGTTTCTACTTAATTAGTATATTTTAAAAAATAACTCAAGACATTTCTGTTGTTGAATATATGATATTCATGCTCTTATTTTTTTTTGCTTTTTCAATAATACTCTTACTGTAATTTTAAAGTAATGTTTAATAGCTTTGCAAATAATTATTTACAAAAAAAATAATCTAGTAAATTAATCATAAAAGTAAAGTAACAACAAAGATTTTACATTGTTATATTATTTATCGATGAGGAGCAAAATAATATAGAAAGAGAAAGAAAGAAAGCAAATAAGAGGCATAGTATCTAGAGGGCAATTATATTCAATCTCAAATATATACAAATAAGAAGCAAAAACCTTCTTTTATAGTGATACAACCATGGTAAGTAATACATCATGATTACAAGAGATAACAATCCTCAAATTAGGGAGATATTGGGAGTTATAAGAGAGGAAGTTACTTGTGAGGAGATAGAATATTGTTTTGATGAATATCCACATAAATTATAATAATTTCATAACACTCCCCCTTGAATATTCATCATACAAAGAATATGCCTAATTAAAACATTTGATAGTAAAAACCTATTGGGAAAAAGACTAATTGAAGAAAAAGAGTATTATTTATCTATATTTTATGGAGGTGCAAACTGTCTCATTAAAATCTGACTAGGAAAAATCCATTAGGACAAAAGCTTAGTGAAGAAAAAGAGTACAGTGCATTTAGTCCTTCATATCAATAACTCCCCTTGTTAAATATGCTCCCCCTCAAAATGAAATGGGTGCTTCAAAGATCAATCATAATTTGTTATAAATAATATTACTTTGGTGAAATAATCTGCAAGATCAACACCATCTCATGAAAGCTTGAAAACATATAATAAAGTAGAGATATCATATCTTGAAATTGAAGCATATTACCCTGCATATATCTATATAATTTTGTTGATTTTCTTAAATAAAACCAAGCTTCAGTATTCAAATCAAGGAAAAAGTATATTTACACTATTTTGACATTTTTCAAGTTTATGGTGAACATATTTTAATTTGTAATTATGCAATTTTTCAATGCCTTTGTAGGCACAAGTTGGAATAAAATATAGTTTTTCGAGACTAAAATATATACAACACATTTTAAAGCAAATCAATTTTTGAATATGAAATACTTCTTCTATGTCTATAGTATCAGCATTCCACTTTATTAATTTCAATTCATAAAGAGAGTAATTCTTTCATTTTAAGATTTTTCAGCTTAAATTTTATTCTTAAAAGAAACAAATTCATAAGCTCTTCAGAGTCTTTTCATGATGAAATCATCAATACATTTTGCAAAGATTGCAAATTTAATTGTCTAGTTTTTAATAAAACCGCATAGCAAAGTGGATTATGACATATCAAACTTATAATAAATTCACTCAGGTGATTATTCTTTTATAAGTATAGATTGTTATAATATACACAACTATGATTATAGTTTTATCAACAACAGATAAGATGCAAGCTTTTTGATTTAATACTTCAAGTACTTGTTTCAAGCATTTTATCTTTCAAGGATAAATATATAGATTCTTCAATTTAATTTTGACACTATAGTTTAGATTCACATTTATTAATAAATTTTTTGACTTCAGGTGTATGAATTACAAGTTCAAAATTCTTCAAATTTTACTAATCAATTTTACATACTCTAGCATATGGACCGTAGGTCCAAATATTTTACAATTTTGGCCAATCATATAATTTGATGATTTTCACATTTTTTTTTTATTTAGGATCCTTAAAATTTTATCATAACAACTAAATTTTATTGCAAAATATTATGTCAATTTCAATTTCTCTCTTGTACCAAGTATCAAGATTAATTAAAATCTCTCATTTTCAATATATAGGCCCAATTGAGATATTTTAAAACTTCTAATACATATGCCTCTACAAGGGCTAAAGATATCTTTTTTTTTAATGTGCACACGTGTCTTTTCTAGGGCAATTTGAATCTCTTTACTTTTTTATTGACTACCTCTTCAAGGGTATTTGAGATTCATAACTAGCTGGTACAATACATCTCTCTAGGAGCAATATATTCAATAATTTAATTATAGATCAAATGTGTTTGCTATTTGTACAAACATGGCCTCTTCAGGAGCACCAAACCATTTTTAAAGATTTTACCATCTTCCTAAGATTTAAATTATTTGTACCAATTGATCTATTATAAAGTTATTTGAATTATATAGTATTTATTTACTTAAAATACTTTGAATCTTAATGTATTATTTTTGTTGTAAGGTGGAGTTCCGGAAGATAAGATTTTTACTGGGGAGGAGATAATTTCTTATGATGATGAGAGCCACAAGCGTTGAGCAGCATGACATGAACTTTTTTTTTTTAAATTTGGAATTAGACATGAACTTGTTATTTACTTATTTTACATGAGAGTATTTTGACTCTTTTATGAACTATTTTTTGAGTTGTTGAACATTTTAAGATTTTCATGTATTGTATTGATAATTGGTGTCATAATTATGAACTTATGATATGTTAGATGTTCTTTAGATTTATTGTGTTATTGAATTTGATTTTTTTTTATAGATTAAATGAGTTTAGGTTATAAATTGAATGAATTTAGGTATTAGAAAGTCGATTGAAATAATTTTTATTTATTATTTGTGCAAAATTTGTATTGTTAGTATGTTATAAGTTTGTATTTGACTATTTTCTTTTGTTAAGCTTGAGATTTATCTTGTAGTATGATACACAAGAAATATGAATGCATGTTGCTGGTTGATATTTGGGTGATAAAAATGAAAGAAAAAATTGAAAGAAGATTTTGGAGGCTTAGAAACCCGGATAAAAAAACCCCGACCCGGGACATGAGCTCGGCCCGCACATGCAAAAGCCAGGTTTTGCCCAGGTTTGGGCATCAATTTTTGTCATCCGGTCTGAACCCGGGTAGCACCAAACTTGGACCGGACTCGGGATTTTGCCAAGCCTAATACATTCTAGCTGAAACTTGGTGTTAGTGCTTCAATTTTTGGTTCAAGGTAATTCCACACTAAGAGAATATGAAAGTTGTAACAAAGTTACTTCTTTGTCGAAGTTACAGCTAGTGTAAAGAGAAATGAGCACATGTTCTCATGCAAGCATAAAGAGAGAAATAGAGAGGAACGAAACAGAGACAGGCAGGATGAGACAAGATAAATTCAAGGCATTAAGCCAAAAAAACTCTTAAAGCAAAAACAGAGGGATACCAGGCATGCAAGTGAAATAAGTGAAGCCGACAAGCGTCATGACGTTCTTGAATCTTGATGCCTATAATTTATTGATGCTACTGCAAGTGTTTGGTGAGGTAGAAAAGAAGAATGACCAAACAATTGGAACTCATTGTTTCTCATCATCAAACTTCAAAAAGTAGATAATCTTCACAAGCACAAAAAAATTAAGAAAATTCATTTTTTATTAGCAAATCAAGGAGTTACAGATCTACAAAAGTTTTCACACTCTGTTCATTCTCATCAACATATAAATTATTCTACCTACATACAATTATAATCGAAAGATGTATTTAACCAAATTTGTGCACCTTCATCTATTAATACGCCTTGGAAGAGGCAAAATATCAATCAAGTTGCATGCATTTCTAAAAACATTTCATTGTTTTAATATAACAATAAATCAAACAAATGAATTGACCTTGGCCTTAACCTTGCAATTTCAAACTCAAGCCCCAGAGCTTCAGTATCAAGAAAGTACTCAATCAACTCTTCAACAGTATTCGATAAAACCCAAGATTAATCCAACCCATTACCATATCAGACATGATAATAAGAAATGCAATGTTAACCAACTATAAATTATAGGATGAAGATTCAAGAACTCCGTGTATATATATAATTTTACTTGGCGAAGGTTTGATATTGATGCTACTTCATGAAATCTTGGCTGTCGATTAGGGATGATTTTCACAGCCACTGAGAATGTCGCCTCCAAGAATGCCACCACCAACAAGGGAGAAATTATTATGGTTGATAAGGGTAATTTTGATGAAGTTATTACGGCCAAAGGAGAAGAAATTCAATGACGAGGAGGAGGAAGAAATCTCGTGAAGGAGAAGAACAAGGCTGGCTGAGTATTCTGCTGCTTGTGTAATTGGAGATATTTGAGGGTATTTTAGACATTACTCTTGTCAAAAGGCATATAGTGATAATTTTAAAGTATGAGGGTATAACTACATTAATACGCAAGTTTCAAGGTATACCAGCGGTAAATTCCTGTCTCTCGTCTGCTAATCGCATCTTTCTCTCTTTCGACTCTCTAATTTCTCTCTTGGATTTGGTTACCAAGCACATAAAATTGAAGCCACCATCTCGTTCATAACAAACAACTAGTCGGATCCATCAAACTGTTGCTGTCATCTTGAGCCATTCAAGTAACTTGAACACATCATCTTCTCGTAAATTCTCTTTCATTTTCGAATTAAAGACAAGGTAAGGATGTAATAATGATCGTCTTTTTATGTACTATTATTTGTTCTGTGGACCCATTCATGCACCCACGTTTCGGACATGCAATTTAACCGTAGCCGTTAATCTTACCTAATCATATGTGCGATAAAAATCTGCCGTCGATCCGTTATATGTAAGTACCAACCATGCGTTATTATTCGATTTGCTACGTTACAAAATCTTATTGATAAGGTTTTTTCAGAGATTTTTCTTTTAAGACTACCATTACCTACGTTACAAAATTAAATTATAAGAGGATCTTGAAAAGGTTTTTTCAGAAACCACTTTGTAAAGTCAAAATAAAGTCTTCGTCGTCTGCCTCCAATGACTAACGCCCCAGGCCCTTGATGAAATAGAAATCCGAGCAGTGAAGTCACACTTCTCATTGAAAACGACTAATAAAAATTAAGTTGGAAACTCGAACAGTAACTAGATAACCTTACTCTTTTATATTTTAAGAATTTGTTCAGAAAATATTACGATCTCTTCTAACTTAAGTTGAAATGCCGTTTCTAATTCTTATTCTTATAAAATGTGTACTTATCAATAAAGTTTCTTATATAAAATTTTCAACTAAGAATGAATCTTCTTCATCCAAGATGCTAATACAGTCCTAAAGGTGGTGGTGATGAAAGAATGGACATTAAACCATTAAACTTCATTCTCGTAGTCTCAAGCGTGGTTGCTGGTCCTCCATAAGATCAATAATATCTCCCTCCGTGACGCGTAACCAGACTGTGATATCACTTGTTGGACCCAGACACTTATTGTGACTTTTTAGCAAGTCGCCTATCACTAAATTGGTCCAGATTTAACATGCTTAATTATCTAATACTGGTTTAGATAAAAAGTTTTGGGCTGAAGCTGTGAGTTACGCAAGTCACTTGGTAAACCAGTTGCCTTCTGCTGCAATTGGAGGTAAAACTCCTATAGAAATGTGGTCTGGAAAGCATGCACAAGACTATGATTCCCTTCATATATTCGGGTGTCCAACTTATTATCATGATAAAGATGGTAAACTGGATCCTCGTGCTAGAAAAGCTATCTTTGTGGGATTCAAAGGTGGAGTAAAGAGCTTCAAGCTTTGAGATCTCGAAGATAAAAAGTTTGTGTATAGCAGAGATGTCACATTTGATGAAGCTTCAATGATAAAAGCTCCAAGTTCTTAGCAGGTGGAGAACAAGACCAAAGAGGTATTGCAGCGGGTGGAGTTTGATGCAACTCCATATGTACCAGTTAGTTCTACATCAGAGAAGGGTTCAACTATGGAGGTGACACCTAGAGTTGAAGAAGAGGTTGTTTCTTCTGATGTCCCACAAAATGAAAAAACAATTGAAGATGTAGATAATTATGATTTTATAGTAACAAGGAGGCCAAAAAGGGAGATAAAGAAACTCGGATGGCTTACTAAAGACATGGTGGTAGCCTATGCACTTCCAGTTATTGATGATGACATCCACAACACTTTCGGTGGAGCATTATGCAGCAGTGAAAGTGATCAATGGAAGTTAGCCATGGAGGAAGAGATGAAATCTCTCCATCAAAATCAGACTTGGCAACTTGTAAAGTTACCAAAGGGGAAAAGGGTTATTGGGAATAAATGGGTCTACACCAAGAAGCAAGGATCTCCGAATCAATCAACTCCTCAATAAAAGGCAAGGCTCGTGGCAAAAGGTTTTGCTCAAAAGGTAGGTATTGACTATAATGAAGTTTTCTCTCCAGTTGTAAAACATACTTCCATTCGTATTCTACTTGCCTTAGTTGCAGAATATAAGTTAGAGTTGGCTCAATTGGATGTTAAGACGACGTTCTTACATGGAGACTTGGAGGAGGAAATCTATATGATTCAGCCTTGTGGTTTCAGAGTTGCTGGAAAAGAGAATCATGTGTGTAGGTTGATTAAATCTTTGTACGGACTGAAGCAATCGCCAAAGCATCGGTACAAAAGATTTGATCAATTTATACAAGGGCAGAAATTCACCAGAAGTGAACACGATGTTTACTTTAGAAGACTACTAGATGGACCTTTCATCTATTTGTTACTCTATGTTGACGATATACTTAGAGCTTCGAAGAATAGAGATAAGATCAAAAGATTAAATAAACAGCTGGCTTTTGAGTTCGAGATGAAAGACTTGGGTGATGCACAGAGAATACTTGGGATGGAGATTTGTAGAGACAAGAAGAATGTGAGCGTATGGTTGACTCAAAAGTCTTATTTGAAGAAAGTGCTAGAAAGATTCGGTATTGATAACAAAACTAAACCGGTGTGTACACCTCTAGCTCTTCATTTCAAGTAAGCTCTTCTTCATGTCCTATATCTCAAGAGGAGTGTGATTACATGGCTCGTGTTCCATATGCTAGTGTTGTGGGTAGTCTTATGTATGCTATGGTATACACAATGCCCGATATATCTCAAGCAGTGAGCATGGTTAGCAGATACATTCACAATCTGGGTAAAAATCACTGGCTTACAGTAAAGTGGATTCTCCGATATCTGTATGGGATAGTTGATGTTGGGTTATTGTTCAAGAAGAATTATGGTCAACAATGTATTGGGTATTGTGATTCTGATTTCGCTGGAGACCTTGACAAACGAAGATCAACAAGGGGCTACGTATTCACATTGGGTGGAGGTCCGGTTAGCTGGAGGTCGATTCTACAATTGACAATTGCTATGTCCACTACGGAAGCAGAGTATATGGCAGCAACTGAAGCTGTAAAAGAAGGTATCTGGTTGAAAGGCTTGTTAGGTGATTTGGGAGTAATCCAGGAGAACATTGCGGTCTTCTGTGATAATCAAAGTGCAATATTCCTTGCGAAGAATCAAACATATCACGCTCGGACGAAGCATATAGATGTGAAATATCATTATGTGAGAGAGATTATCGAGAGCGGTGTTGTGTTGTTGAGAAAGATCGATACCAAAGATAATCCATCAGATATGTTGACGAAGGTAGTTTCTGAAGTTAAGTTTCAACATTACCTGAAATTAATTCAAATCCTTCGATTATGTTAAGTTATGTCCTTCAGGAATTTTGAACTACGGTTGGCTTGATCCCAAATTTTGGGTACGTAGGCAGTCACAGAGATGCAGCCACTTTGGGGATGATGATTGGTTGGTAGTCGGCTCAGATTTGGACAAATCTTCGCCAAGGTAGAGAATTGTTGAAAAGTCAAAGCTTTTTGGTGAGTTTTTTCAAATTGGTTGAAAAAGAAAAGTGAACCACATGCATTGCTTTTTTTTTTCGAAGTCGGCACCAAATTCCAAGCTGTAGAATATATGACTTTTGACAATCCTTCACCAAATGAAGAAAAATGAAAAAGGTTAGCAAAATTTGTCAAATTGACAGATAGGAGAATTGACAAATTGCAAAGCGGATGGTGCAATAGTGCAACGTTTTTTGCTATAAATAGAGATGCATTCTTCATTTGTAAAGCATCCCAAAATTGTTAAGCTTAAAAGTTTCTAAGCTTTTGAGAGTTCTGAGAGTGTGAGCAATTGGAGAGTGTGTGTGAGAGTACTGAGTGTATTTGGGTCCTGGGAAAGTGAGATTTCTTTACTCAAATTTGTACTCAAATAATTGTTAATAATACAATTATTTTTCTTTTACTCCTGTGGATGTAGGCATATTGCCGAACCACGTAATTCTTGTGTTCTTTATTTTTCTGTGATTATTCGGTGTGCTTGTTTCCGCATTTCGCGCACAACATTGCTGTCATCTTGAGCCATTCAAGTAACTTGAACACATCATCCTCTCGTTCTCTTTCAAACTGTTGTGTTTTTTGTGATGACTACAAAAAATGCTATATGAAACAATTAGGGATTTATGTGCTATATTATTATTATTATTTTTTCTCTATGTTAAACAAGTAGGCATTTATGAATTTTGAGTGAAAAATGGTGTTTGGATGATGAAATATTGATGGTCAAGAGATGATTCACGGTTTGGAAGCATGAAATTGGCAAGAAAAGCATAAGAAAATGTTGGATTGTAGTGAGAGAGAGGTGCTGGTTTCAGGTTTTAGAGAGAGAAGATGAAAAAACAAAGGAAGAAGATGATGAATAAGCAAATCCAGCTAGCTGCTTAGACCAAACGGCTAACCGCTCGGTTGTGGCAGATTTTGTGCCTTACAAGTAGTCGATTTCGCGCATTCATCATCACCATTACTATGTTCATTATTATTTGCTATTGTTTTTTACTTTTTCTGCTGATATTGAATAAATTGACATTAAATTTATGTCTTGTCCGTTACAAGACTTAACAATATCATCCAGTTATAACATGGATACTACAGATGATACAAATGCAAGACCTAATCAGAGAGCGTAGTACACTTTTTGTAAGTATAAATTAATTGATATCTTTCGAGCTGTTATGTTAGCAACCATTTTAAAAACACTTCTGTATTCGAATTTTGCTTGCGTTGGAGCGAAGGGGATTGAGTTAAAAATTAAACCATTTTGGTCTTTATAAACAAAGCGCTTTTGTGGAATAGACCTAAGAAGATGCTAATCTTCTTAATACAATTTTAAAAAAAAAACTCTATTACTCTTGAGTGAAACAAATTTCCTAGTCCCAAAACCTTGTCATATAAATTAAAAGAAAAAAAAAAAGAAAACAGAAAAAGAGTGAAAATCTCTTCGGTCAACCAAATTACTCAAATTCGTAAAGTAATATAATACTTGAACCTTAAAAATAAAAGCTCTATATATTAATATATAAACAGTGATAAACACAATTAAGAAATTGCTATCTAAGTCCACTCGAAATTTTATCATACAGTCTTATATTTATCACCTTATGTACGTATATTGTAATTTGGATACGTTATTTAATTATATTTATATTGTGTATATTTACCACATTATGTACATATATAAACTATAACGTATATTGTGTAAAATCTACTACAAACAATTAATATTTGGTCATATTTCTTTTGGCAAATAACCCCCTGGGATTTCTTCTTTATCGCAACATGAAATTGAACATATTTAAAAGGTTTTGAAACGTTATTTTAATTGAAAGGATTTGCCATTTTTAATTTTGGTTGCAAATAATAATTCCTTGGTGGTTACAATATTTTTAAATATCCCCATTAAGGCTGTAGGGGTTACAAATCTTCAAGTTTTAATTTGTGCTTTTAATTCTAGATCTGTAACATATGACCTATGAATTATATATAAATGAGCTATTTTTCTTTATCTTTGGATATATTATATAGTCTATTATTTTCTCCAAAACTCTACGATAAACCATTAATACTTTTCAACTTCGACATTCAAATACTTGGTTTATTCTTCAGGTAAATTGTGCTTATCAAGAAGAGCGGCATGAGGATATTTGGGTTGTATTTTGGAGCTGCGAAATACCGACAATATCCGCCCGTGGGGAGGGCTCTTTGACATTTGGGTTGTATTTTGGACATTTGTTCTTCTCCATAGTACTGGCCGGATTCTTCAACAATACCCTAATACTTCTAAAGTCAAAGACATGCTTCTCTTTCGTTGAATATATTTGCATCTCTAGGTGAAAGTTGTAGTGGGTATTTTCCATAGATATGGCTATACATGTAGCATGACGAGCTGATGACTAGAGTTCATTTGACGGAATTAGCCCTTCAATGGGTTGTCGTTATAAACCAGATGGCCAATATAATCATGCAGCCTATTTCAGCAATCTTGTTTATTATGATATTAATTTTGTGACTCAAGAAGCTGCAAGTAACAATAATACAGGACACCGTACATATGCAAGTAATTGTTTTGGTTGCCAAATGCAACACTTTCTGGACCATCTTCTTGTTATAATTTTGTTTTGGGATATTATCATTTTACCACTAAAGTTATTCTGACATATCATGTTAATTCCACAGTTTGGAGAACATAGCATTTTAGCACCAAAAGTTTGCACTGTTATCAATTTACCACCATTCCGTTAGAAAAACGTTAATGTTTAATAGAAAATGAGTTAAAAGTCGATTTTACCCCCAAGAGAATAAAAGATAATTTTACCCTTTGAAAAGAAAGAAATAATGAACAAAAATAAGATTTAGAAAACAACTAAAAATTGCAATTAATAAAAAATAATAAATAATATGTAGAATTACGATAAACGGCAAAGAACAATTAATAAAAATTTATGTTTCAAAATTAATATTATAACCTATGAAATTCAAGTATTAATCACAACTAAAAATAATAACAATTTCTAATAACAATAACAATTAATAGGATTTAGAAAACAATTGAAATTTCTAATTAATAAAAATAATGAAGAATATGCAAAATTATGACAAATAACAAAAATAATAATAATAAATTCTGCTGCAAAATTAATATTATAATCTATGAAATTCAAGTATTAATCACAACTAAAAACAATAACAATTTAATTAAAGGAAAAAATTAATGAGAGAGAGTGGCCAATTTTTAGGGTTATCAATTTCCTAATTCTCTAATTATTTCCCTTGATTTTCTTTTACTTTGTTTTATTGTTTATTTTACACTTGCAATAGAGTTTTTTGGCTTCAATAGGAAATGTCTTTGATGCCCTTATGATATCAGCAAAACATTAGTAAATTTTTAACTTTTTTAACGGAATGGTGGTAAATTGATAACAGCGCAAACGTTTGGTGCTAAAATGCTATGTTCGCCAAACCGTGGTACTGACATGATATGTTAAAATAACTTTAATGGTAAAATGATAATATCCCTTTTGTTTTTAGTAAAATGTAATTTTTTTTAATTATAGACATTGTAAAATTGTTTTAAAATTTGGTATAGCAATAAATATGATCTATGTTTTGGACAGGTAGGTGGTTTCTTAAAATTCTATTCCAAAAGTTTATCTTAAAATTCTATCTTAAATTATGTGGTCTTCATTAACTGATTGGTGTAATTAATTTAATTAATAAAAAAGGATTTGGATTCTCTCCTAAGCATTTTTTTTCCTCCTCCTAAACTTTTAATGATTCATTGACATGTGTCATTAATGAAATTAATAGATAAAAATTTATTTTATCTTCACCGCTTTAACCCTACCTAATTTGTGGACCCATTTTATCTTCCACGTGATTGGTATTATTACTTTATTTGTCTTTTTATGTACCATTATTTATTCTGTGGACCCATACGTGCACCCACGTTTCGGACATGCAATTTAACCGTAGCCGTCAATCTTACCTAATCATATGTGCGACAAAAATCTGCCGTCGATCCGTTATATGTAAGTACCAACCATGCATTATTATTTGATTTGCTACGTTACAAAATCTTATTGACTCTTAGAATTTTTGCTGGCCAATAAAAGGATGTATTCTGCTGTTTAATAAGGCAAGCTCGAAATAAATCAAATCCTAGTCATACAAAAATTCAAATGACATGAGCCATAATCTCTTGCCAAGCTTCAGAAAAATTAAATTATAAGAGGATCTTGATAAGGTTTTTTCAGAAACCACTTTGTAAAGTCAAAATAAAGTCTTCGCCGTCTGCCTCCAATGACTAACGCCCCAGATCCGAGCAGTGAAGTCACGCTTCTCATTGAAAACGACTAATAAAAATTAAGTTGGAAACTCGAACAGTAACTAGATAACCTTACTCTTTTATATTTTAAGAATTTGTTCAGAAAATATTACGATCTCTTCTAACTTAAGTTGAAATGCCGTTTCTAATTCTTACTCTTATAAAATGTGTACTTATCAATAAAGTTTCTTATATAAAATTTTCAACTAAGAATGAATCTTCTTCATCCAAGATGCTAATACAGTCCAAAAGGTGGTGGTGATGAAAGAATGGACATTAAACCATTAAACTTCATTCTCGTAGTCTCAAGCGTGGTTGCTGGTCCTCCATAAGACCAATAATATCTCCCTCCGTGACGCGTAACCAGACTGTGATATCACTTGTTGGACCCAGACACTTATTGTGACTTTTTAGCAAGTCGCCTATCACCAAATTGGTCCAGATTTAACATGCTTAATTATGGATCTTTCAAATTAAAGTTTTCATATTCCTTTGAAAACTAATTGGAAATAAAATATAAAAAAAAATGAATAATAAACTAGTTAACTTCATCCATTTATAATCCTAAGGATATTCATTGGGCACCCATAAGATCAACAGCCTTATAATATAATTTAAATTTAATTATTTTTTATTGACAAGAATTAGCTATTATCATTATGAAATGCCCATTTCACCGAACTATCTTTGATTATAAATTTTTTTTAGCAATTCCGAGTGAAATGATATTTTGAATGAAGACAAGACTCAATTAGACATTTAGACCGGGCTGCAGTTCTGGCCTCATTTTGTCCTGAAGCTCAGCCATGATCCTGCCAAAGTTTTGGAGCCATTCTAGCCACATTTTATCTTACTATTAGGGATGGCAATGGGGAGGGGAGGGGAGGGGTGGGGACCGATCTCCTCGTATTCATCCTCGATATTTTGTGTATGTCTCTGTCCCCTCCCTGTTTTTCCGTCAGAATTACTTGTGAGAATCTCCATCCTCTCCCCGAATAATAACAGGGGATCCCCGAGAGTTCTCGATCCCCAAATAACTAATACATTTTTTTTTTAATTTTGAGTTAATCAATTAAAATAAAATATTCAAATAAAAGTAAAGTTCGAAATATATCTTACATTAATATCTATTACAAAAGTCACATACATTAAATTAATAAGTAACGCAACATGCAAGGAATACAAACTTCTTTTACAAACTATCATGAACAAATTAATAGTTTAATACAAAATTGTTACAAATAAAATTAAATTTAGATTCAAAATTAACTTTTTCAATGGTGGCGTGGGCACTTTATAAATGTGGACTATTCCCTTTACAGCACAATAGTTAAATTGGAGCAAATCAAAAATAAATATTAGATTAGATTAGATTAGATTAAATATTAAAATTGTGATTCGCTATGGGCAATTATAACATCTAAAAATAAATAAAAAATAAATTTAAGTTTAAAATATTTAAAGAATATTAAAATTAAAAAAAATGTTTGACTAATAGAATCTACTCGGTCTTTTTAATGTCCTAAATAAAAATTTAGGACTTTAATTAGTTAATTAGGCCTAAAAGTTTGATAATATAAATATTTTGATATTTTTTATTTTTACCAATATTTATAATTTTATAATTTAAATTTTATTATTTATTTATTAATAATTTTAAAAAATTAAAATAAAATTAAAAATTAAAATGAGGAAATGGGTAGGGGATGGGGATGGGGATTCCACTTCATTATTGACAATTAAACAAGATTCTCATTTTCTCTCACCGCGTGCATTGCAAGTTGCAACAATCGAAAACTCTTGGGAAATTTACAGTAATAACCAAAAAAACTTTGCTTTTTTTCATCTTAACCCCTCAAAAATATTTCTATCAACATTAGCCATTAAACAACATTTGAGTCCAAAATACCCCTCCCTCATCTCTTCCCCAACACTCCCTTTCTCTCATCTCTCCCAAACCGATCCAACTCCCATCATCGGCGGCGACATCAACCCTCGTCGGCGGCGGCTCCATCTCTCACCGGCATCCGATCTACGATCCACAACCTTCAACAAAACCTAGGTTAGTCATTTTTCTTATTTTCATTAATTTAAAATGAGATTTTAGAATAATAATAGTTATAGCTTGAGATTAATAATGGTGGTGATGATGTTTGTGGTGGTTGGTGGTGTTTGGGAGTATTGTTTTTGATTTTGGAGTGATTGCGCTTAATTTTGGGGGTGGGGAGGGAGGGGGGCAGGGCGCGCGCCGGCGCCCATCGCTGGGCAGCAGCGCGCGCCCATGCGCGGCCTGCGGTCGCACCAGATTTGGTGCGACAGCAGGCGCTGTCGCACCAGCTGTGGAGCGACAGGCGCGCGCCTGTCGCACCAGCTGTGGTGCGACAGGGCCTGTCGCACCAAAAAATTAGAGTTTTTTTTTTTAACGAGTTAATTTTTTATTTCTGTAAATATAATGTAATAATTTTATAAATATTACAGATACATGGCGAAATCAGAATCACCGGATATTGAAGTAGGCAAGATGTATTTTCGTTATGCTGATCACTTTCCTGGTCGAATTTCGAGCATGTGTATGTTATCTTCGGTCGTAAAAGCCATCGAGGGAAAATTAACAAAGCGGCAGTTGAGTATGTTCAAAAAGGATATATTTGGGCATTTCTTGGAGTGTCGAAGTTTTCCATTTAGTGGGGTAATTTTGCATAATCTTTTACTGCGGCAAGTGGCCCATGAAGAAGATAGCCGTGAGGATCAGTTATGGTTTCAAATTGGTAAGCATTTGATTCGCTTGTCAATTGTCGAATGGTGCTTGGTTACTGGACTTTCATTTGGTGTTGATACCAATGAAAAAAATGATGAAATGGAGCAGAGGCTACGGAATACGTATTTTGGTGGTGTGCATCGTAAGATTAATGTGAAGCAATTTGATGCCGTATTTAAGGAGTTGAATTTCGAGGAAATGGACGATATGGACGCATTAAAGATTGCGTTGTTTTATTTTGCGGACATAGTACTAAATGCAAGAAAAAATCACTGTCAAATTAATTTCGATTGGCTTGACCAAGTTGATGATATACAGTACTTCCGAAAGCGTCCATGGGGTCTATTGTCGTGGGAAATGATTTACGAGAGTCTTGACAATGCACTATTCGAAAAAGACGAGAAATTTAAGAAGACTCGGTTGAAAAATCCAGATCATAATATTGAAAAATACAATCTTTACGGATTTACGTCTGGGGTGCAGGTGCTTTTTTTTGTTTATTAATAAGTTTTATAGTATTAAATATTTGATAGTTGTTTTATTTGATTTTTCACTTTGGTTGTTGTAGGCTTGGATTTATGAAGCAATCGGAGGTTTACCATCAACATGGGTCGTCAAAACGAAGAGTAAGATTCCCCGCATTCTGCAATGGAAGCCCATGGCGTCTTCGAGAATCAACTTTGCGGAGGTTTATTCGTTCTTCAACGACGAATCTCGTCTTGTAAGTAATATGTATTACTTATTTTTTTAACTTTACTAAATTTAAGTTGGGTATACTTACTTAAATTTTTCAATTAAATTTATGGCAGACGGACGTTTTACAAACTCTTGAGCCAAATTCAAAGGAGAGTAGCAGAAAATTTTGGCTCTCTGTGAAGGATTACTTGCCAAGCATTCCAGACTGGGTTCATAAGGTCGGTATACTGTAAGTACTAAAAATTTTTTTATCGAAATTTTTGACTTTTCATTTAGTAATTTTAAATGATACTTTATACAGCACCAACCCTCAAGCAACGCGATGCCGTCGGTTACAAGACAATCGGACGAGCATGACGATCATGACGACATACCAAACCCAATACCAGAGCAGCGTCATGACACTTTTGAGCAGCGTCATGACACTTTTGAGCAGCGTCATGACACTTTTGAGGATGAGGTGGCTGCTGATGACCACCCGCAGCAAACAGACAACTCTGATGACGCACGAGATTCTGAGGTTATAAATAATATACGATATTTTTGACTTTGGTTGTTATTATTTTTTTATTGTTATTCTAAAGTTTTATTTTTTCTTTTGTAATAGTCGAGGACAAAGCAGTTTAATGATTACGTACGACGACGGCTGGATAAGATTGATCGTAACGTGTACGAAATAAAGTCAGAATTAAAAGATTTTAAAGAAACCGTTGTTGGCTTCATCGACACATTTTCTAAACGTCCAAATAAGGATTCTCCCACTGCACGCTCGTATGCGGTAAGCTAATTTAAATTAAATAATTATGTTCGTTTAACTTTTAATTTGATAATTATTTAATATGTTCTTTTTGGCGAATGTACAGGCCCCGGATGACTATGGAGTGTATACTGACGTGGGCAATGAAAATTTGTCTACGCCCACGTCATTGGTTAGTTTCTACGGGGATGTTAGTGGGGAGAGCGTGCAGGTGTTCACAGAGGTGCCTCCGGGCGTTAGTAAGTTCGGCCGCGCGTACATACCGTCGTATGTTTATAACAGTCCTTACATGATTCCTCCGGTCAGGCGAGGACAGAACGTCCGGAGGTTACCTCGACCCCAAATCATGGAGCATGCGATTGACATGAGTACGAGTGTGGATGTAAATCCACTGAGAGGATTGGAGGACTCTAGTTTGTTTGCTGAGTTTGATCGATGGTTCACTGGTGATATCAGAGTCCGCCGGAACGTCCAGCACCCGCGGTCATTCTTTCAAATAATTTTGGGGACAGCTTCGATGGGATGGCTAGGCGATGAGGTATTTATATTTTCCTTGTGGTGTATACTGTTGTGGATTTGTGTATAAATTTTTTTTTAAAATCGTAATATTTCTGTTTCTCTACAGCATATAAACGAGTATCTCCGCTTGATTAGCGAGAAACAACGGCAGTATCCAAATGCCTTACTCCAACGTGTCACACATACTGACACATTTTTTTGGGTAACGTGCCGACAAAACTTATAAATACTATTTAATTTCTTTAATTATTGCCTTTAAGTTTTATTAATTTATGCATTTCTTGGTTATCTATGTACTAGGTGTTCTTGAATCAGTTATGGAATAACGGGAATTGTGCAGTCGATTCAATGGTATTCGACGACCGCTTGAATAGTTATCTTTGTGGGTGACAGCACACAATGTCAAAATCAATGACGGATGTCGATATGGTATGTATTTTATTACATTTCACATGATCTATAATGAAAATATTCGAGGAGTTGTTTTTTCTTTGTTGTATTTCAATTTCATATATAACGAACATGTTTTTTAATTTTTATATGCAGTTACTCATCCCTATTAACTTGGACGGCGCGCATTGGGTACTAGCACGAGTTGACTTTCGGAAAAATAAAGTCTGGATTTATGACTCATTACTCACATTTCGCGACGACAAAAGGTACAAGTTGAAATTCAAGCCACTTGAAGTTATATTCCCTCGATGGTTGGAATATGTTGGCTTCTACAATATCCGACCTGAGTTGCGGAGTGAAGACCCGTGGAAAGTTATCGCAGTTAAGAGCGCGCCACAACAAGAGCCTGGAACTGGCGATTGCGGTGTTTTTGTATTGATGGTTACGATGTATTTAATGTTCGGGCTTAGGTTGGAGTTTAACGCTAGTCATGTCGAGTACTTTAGAAAGAAGATTGCGGTTGATATATTTAATGACGATATTATATTGTAGACCTATGTAGTAATTTCAATGTTGAAATTTATATTTTTTTTTATTTCCGCACTTAAGTTTATATAATTTTAATGCCTCACATTTTGAACTTTAAAATAAAATAAAGTTTTATGAATATAAGTGTACAATACACAAAAAAATAATAACAGTTTTAACCAACGAAATACAAAAAACAATAACAGTTGACTTCCAAGGTGTTAATGGACCTTTACAACAAGAGATTATCCCCAATCTCTTAACCCAAGTGTATCCCCACACTTACAATCACTCAAAGTAAAAGATTACAAGTTTGTTTTTCTCTCACACAATATCTAAGGTTACAAATCAATGCCCAATGTGTGAATAGATAAAAAGAGAATGTGTTTCAAGCTCTATGAAAATTGTATTATCGGATATATGCTCAGTGATAGTGTTGTGATCAACCTTCTTTGATTTTGAATGAGCTTATTTATATTTGGAGCCGAATATCTAGCCGTTACCAACTTTCGGACAGAAAACGGTTCGCCGTTAACTATAAACGGTTAACCGTTTCGGTTGGTCAAAGTTACCGTTGAGCCAGATTTCAAATAAACGGTTTGCCGTTTAGGATTGCCCTTTCGCCGTTAACTTCCAGAGACCTGCAAGATGAACATTGGTTATCCGTTTACGCTAAACGGTTAAGGACTTGCATGAAGTAACGTATCTGGATATTATCGGTTAACCGTTTAAAATAAACGGTTAGCCGTTTATCTCCAGTAACCTGCACAATGAACATCAGTTAATCCGGTTTCATTTAGCGGTTAAGGGTTTGCATAAAGTGGCTTCTCTGGGTGTTATCGGTTGACCGTTTAAGATAAACGGTTTGCCGTTTGGCTCCAGTAACCTGCACAACAATTTAGCCTTATCAGTTTTCGTTAATCAATGCCAGAGAAGGATAACCTTCAATTCTGGACGTTATCGGTTAACCGTTTAAAAATAAACGGTTCACCGTTAATGTCCAGTAGCCTTCCCATCTTGAGTGTTTTCCGTTAAGCATAAACGGCTAGAGCTTAGGCAAATATGTTGCTCTCTGGTGATAATCGGTTAACCGTTTAAAAGCAAACGGTTTACCGTTAATTTCCAGTAACCTCCCTATCTATTGTGTTTTCCGTTTTCCATAAACGGTTGGAGGTTTAGGATATGTGTTACTCTCTGCCTATAATCGGTTAACCGTTTAAAATAAACGGTTCACCGTTTATAACCAGAATTGCAATTTTAAACAAGTTTTTGCAGAGAATTTCTTTCTAATTTGAAAAACCATCTTTTATGAAGAAATAAGGCAATGATTAAAAGAGTTTTCGTTTATTAAGAAATAGCTCCAATATTTCTGTCAAAATACATTTAAAATTTGTTATCATCAAAATCAATATTATTAACATATTTATGTTAACACGAATAACACACAAAATACAACTAACTTCGAGTCGACGCAATAGGATTCTTACATTGCTTACGATTATGGCCAAGTTCATGACACCGGCCGCATCTTACAGTTCGCCGGTCAACGTCCTCGCCAGCCGAGGGTATTCTGCGCTCTTTACGACGGCCAGGTGGCGGTGCCTCAACTGGTGGGTATACCTGCATCTCCTGAATTTCATCTGGAACTTCCCAATCAGCCACATCACCAACTGGCTCCACTGGTTGTGCATAAGCCATCGCCAACGATTCTGTAGTGTAAAAGTCCGAGCAAAGGTTAATAAAATCCACCCGGTGTGTTAGACACGCCGCAATTGCATGAGCACACACAAGCTGATCAAGCTGAAACACTCTGCAGGAGCAAGTTCTCTTTTGCAAGTCAACCAACCCTTCCTTAAGCCCACCGCCTATAACTTGAAAGCGATGCGGAGACACCGGCCGAACTATCATTCTTTCAGCTATAGTTCTCCTCTCAGTGACTATTTCATCCGCCCATGTCGTTAGCAGAGTAGTCATTGATTCAGCCACAATTTTTCTATCATAAAACCATTGCTGCAATGTTTTCCTGAAGTGATCAACAAGATGAGTAACAGGAAATTTTCGAGGTTCCCGCATGAAAGAATTAACACTCTCCGCGATGTTGGTGGTAAGTATGCTGTACCTCCTACCTTCAAACTGAGACCTTGCCCAATTACACGTACCGACATTATTTTCTAGGTAATCAGCCGCACCCGAGTGGATCATCCACAACCCTTCAAGTTGTCTCTTAAATTCCTCGTGGCCATATGCTTTTGCTGCATTAATAAAGGCAGGCTCAAATTGATCCCAAAGAGCTTTGGACATTCTAAACTGAGACTTAATGTTACCTTTGACGTGGTAAAAACAAACGCCATAAGTTGCATTGTGAAATACTTTAAGAACAGCTCTCCTTATGGCAGTGCATCGATCAGAGATAATTACCAACTCAGGTCTATCGCCAATCACTCCGTGTAACTTCATCATAAACCATTCCCAAGCATCATTGTTTTCTGAATCCATGATCCCAATGGCTAACGGATACAATTGATTGTTACCATCAAGACATGTTGCCACGAACATGCTTCCACGATATAGTCCCTTCAGATGAGTACCATCTACAGCAATGACAGGCCGAATGTACTGCATAAAACCCTTGATGGAAGATCCGAGTGCTACAAAATAGTACAAGAAATTACCATCTCCATCCTGCTCGAGGTGAGTAACTGTACCCTCATTAGCTGTAGTTAGTACGTGAGAGTATTTAGGGAGCAAGTTGTATGACTCTGCAGGGTTGCCTCGAACTATTTCAAGACCAACTTCTCTCGCCCGATATGCCTGCTGGTATGTTAACTGAACACCGTATTCCTGTTGCATATCTGCTCTTATGTCATTCGGAGTATAAATCCTCTTGTCTTGAATATATTTTTCTGCGATAATATGACCGACAACCCAGCTCCTTACTTGATGACGTCCATCAACCAATACCTCATTATGACAAGTGTGTACATTGTCAATTCTCTTCACCACCCAAGGAACATTTTGCTCGTTCGAACATCTAGTTGCTCGAATACGCCATTTACATGATTCTGAACAACAGTGAGCCTCGAAACGTGTCGTAGTAGACCGTGCAATCTTGAAATCAAACTTATCTCTAAAGGCAACCTTGCGTAGTTGTAATATAAACTCATTCTTCTCAGCAAATAAATTACCCACACTGATATCATCTGAATCACAACTGCTAACAAAGCTTGGAGCAACCATGTTCGAAGGCAAAGTTGGAGCAAGACTTGTAAGGGGGTCAATTCGCCTTCTCGATCGAACCATAGAAGGACTAGGTCTATTGCCTCTGTTATTCACAGGAGTATTGTCTTCACACTCATCGTCGTGCTGAAACGACGGAACATTCGAAGGACCGGCTCCTCCATCATCACCATCATTATTGACATGAGTGGCCCTCGTATTATTAGAAGGTTCTGCACAAACATTATCCCCCTCTGTCTCATGATGAAAATCATCATTGTCCCGAAAATCATTGTTGTGATACGAAGAATACCGTTGCTCCAACGACGTCGTTATTGGAAATACCGTTGCTCCAACATCCTCTAACGTAACGCCGTTATCATCAATGTTATCATAATTGTCGTGGATTGGAGAGTAATATTGCTGCAGCGATATTGTCCTTGGCAACACCTCTTCATCATTATCGGGGCCAGACATATTTGCTCTAAACGAAGTTTCTGTATCGACATGTGGCTCAATACCTTCGCTCGGAACTCGAGGTGATGTGGTCACGAATATAGGAATGCATCCAAAATTGGCTATGTCGGATGCCATATGCAACACAACCCTCACCATTTCATCATCAAATATATCCATGGGCAGTGCACATATACGATATAATGTGTTACTAGACCTCAAAGTTGTCTACATTGTAATACTATATTCATTAGGGTTTATTTGTAACACCTCGTATACTCTTGCCAATAACTGATCAAACAGACAATTTTTTCCAACCAAAAAAGCTCGATTTTTACCATTCACATACTCCATACGGCCATCCTCTAATGTCTCCCACCAACCATCGTAACACAATTCAAGTACAACTGAATCCATTAAGCCTGAAATTATCAAAAAAATATTAATTGGATCCGGATCAAATTAATACAGTTTTTAATGAATCTCCAAGGCGTGGTGCGACAGGTTGCCTGTCGCCCGAAGCTTGGTGCGACAGGCAGCCTGTCGCACCAACTCTTGGTGCGACAGGCCTGTCGCACCAACTCTTGGTGCGACAGGCAGCCTGTCGCTCCTGTAGCCAGAAATTTTTGGTGCGACAGGCAGCCTGTCGTCAGATTCACCCACGACTCAGTAAGTTCAGAAAATAACACATACCACTAAGTGATGTCGATTAGTGCTGGATTCGGATAGATTATGATTGGATTTCACCTTTACTGTTGTCTTTTGCCGTCGACGTTGGTTGATGATTAAGCTGCGTTTGGTTTGACGATATGGGAGAAAGATTGTTGCTTTTGATCTGTAAAGAAGGGTAATTTGGGGAGAAAGACTTGTGTTTGACTAATGTTGATAGAAAAAAGTTGAGAGGGTTAGTTGGGAAAATAACAAAATATTTATGGTTATTTTCATAAATTTCCCAAAACTTTTGCCGATGCTATTAGTATAATGTATAATGTGACTGGTTGCAAAAATGCTCAGCTGATTTGAAGGTGGTGTAACTGTAAACCAAACTTCTATTATTTAAAAAAAAGTTCTTAGTCCTAATAATATCATTTTATAGATATTTTTTTACATATACTGTACAATAATTAAAAATTTTATATTTTTTAAAATACAGTTACAATCTAGACAAATAATTTGTGGACCCATTTTATCTTCCACGTGATTGGTATTATTACTTTATTTGTCTTTTTATGTACTATTATTTGTTCTGTGGACCCATTCATGCACCCACGTTTCGAACATGCAATTTAACCGTAGCCGTTAATCTTACCTAATCATATGTGCGATAAAAATCTGCCGTCGTTATTATTCGATTTGCTACGTTACAAAATCTTATTGATAAGGTCTATCTTACAAAATCTTTGTGGACCCATTTTACCTTCACGTGATTGGTATTACTACTTTTGTGGACAAGGCTACGTTGCAGTTGCAGACTCAGCTGAGTACCAACAGCTTTTCCTCTCTCCTGCAACGGTGGATGCTCCATGTTTGTCTTCTTATCTGCAATTATTTTCTCTGTGGACCCATTCATGCACCCACGTCTCGAATATGCAATTATTTTTTTTATTATTATTTTGATGAGGAGGTCTCAATAAAGTTCAAATAAATAAATTTTGGTTTTTGTCTCACACTTACATAAACAAACGAAAAAATTATAAAATTATAAAAAAATTAAGAACCATTGTCAATTATGTAAATTCAAATATTTAAACAATCAAAATAATTGCGGTTAGTTTTCCCCTGTAATCAATTATTGGCATGGGATGGGAACCACGTAATTCGTGTAATTGATATAAAGCAATCTTTGATGAATCTTGACCCACTTAACAAGGATCAATACATTCAGAAATGAATTCCACTCACCAATTGAGACACTAGTATTAATATTATAGGGATTTATACTTCTCTAAAGACAATGTTACAGAGAAGCTGCTATAACTCTCATGACTCTGAATCTAAGTATTCAATACGAGTCTAAAGACCTAATTGCTCTGATACAAGAAATCAGTCCAGTCTTGTATTACTAAACTTATTAGCAGATTTTTGGCTCCCAGCTAGCACATGGGTAGCACCTGTAACGCTGCATCTATGTCTCGCACTTACATAAAATAAAGGAAAAAAATATAATTATAAATAAATTAAGAACCAATGTCAATCATGTAAAATCAAATATTTAAACAATCAAAATTTTATCACTTCTGAGTTTAAGACTTTTTTTCTTTCATATGTTAGAAAATAAAATTTTGATGGAATTTTTTTTTTAAAATGAAATTGGGAATTAGAAAATTTCATTTCCAAGACTATCTTTCATTGGCTATGTCCAAGACTTTTTTCTTTCAAATTAAGACTGCACGTGATAATTGCGGTTAGTTTTCCCTTGTTATCAATTATTGCCACCGGATGGGACCCACGTAATTCGTCTAATTGAACTGTACCCGGTTATTCGTAATCCACACCGGGCAAACTTGAATCATCTATATATATTACATCAAATTGTCAAACCGGAAGCAAGAACTCGAAAAAGTAATTGAGTAAAACTCGCCGCCTATAAAATCCAAAACCGAGGGCCAAGACGAAGTATTCACTCAAGGACCGCGAGTCATGCATTGTGGTGCGAACGGTTACCAAAACAACGAAAATGAACCAACGTCTTTGCTGTCTTATTGTTCTCTTTCTCTCCGTGGTCCCTCTCCTGGCAGCCGGCAACCCTAAAGGAGCGTTGGTTGGGGGATGGAAGCCGATAGAGGACCCCAAGGAGAAGCACGTGATGGAGATCGGGCAGTTCGCGGTGACGGAGTACAACAAACGGTCAAAGAGCGCGTTGAAGTTCGAGAGCGTGGAGAAGGGCGAGACTCAGGTGGTTTCCGGCACCAATTACCGGCTGATCTTGGTCGTCAAGGACGGACCTTGGACCATGAAATTTGTAGCTGTCGTTTGGGAGAAGCCATGGGAGCATTTCAAGAGTCTCACCTCGTTTAAGCCTATGCCTGGGGGATGGACTCCGATAGACCCCACGGAGAAGCACGTGATTGAGATCGGGCAGTTCGCGGTGACGGAGTACAACAAACGATCAAAGAGCGCGTTGAAGTTCGAGAGCGTGGAGAAGGCCGAGACTCAGGTGGTTTCCGGCACCAATTATCGGCTGATCTTGGTTGTCAAGGACGGACCTTGGACCATGAAATTTGAAGCTGTCGTTTGGGAGAAGCCATGGGAGCATTTCAAGAGTCTCACCTCGTTTAAGCCTATGCCTATGCTTGGGGGATGGAAGCCGATAGAGGACCCCACGGAGAAGCACGTGATGGAGATCGGGCAGTTCGCGGTGACGGAGTACAACAAACGGTCAAAGAGCGCGTTGAAGTTCGAGAGCGTGGAGAAGGGCGAGACTCAGGTGGTTTCCGGCACCAATTACCGGCTGATCTTGGTCGTCAAGGACGGACCTTGGACCATGAAATTTGTAGCTGTCGTTTGGGAGAAGCCATGGGAGCATTTCAAGAGTCTCACCTCGTTTAAGCTTATATTTGGGGGATGGACTCCGATAGACCCCACGGAGAAGCACGTGATGGAGATCGGGCAGTTCGCGGTGACGGAGTACAACAAACGGTCAAAGAGCGCGTTGAAGTTTGAGAGCGTGGAGAAGGCCTGGACTCAGGTGGTTTCCGGCACCAATTACCGGCTGATCTTGGTCGTCAAGGACGGACCTTCGACCAAGAAATTTGAAGCTGTCGTTTGGGAGAAGCCATGGGAGCATTTCAAGAGTCTCACCTCGTTTAAGCCTATGGTTAAATAGGGTGTTTAACAAATAACAAATGCATGTAATCTCAGTAGACATCAATCTTTTAATACCATATTTAACGGTTATTCTATTTTGTTTAATTAAATAAATGATAGGTATACTATTACCTATCAATCATGGCAATGTCTTAGTCTGTTTTAGTTCAACTTATAAGATTTCTTGAGATGTACAAGAGATCTTTTTGTTTACTTTTGAGCCAAGTATTTTCCTGAAAAAGGAAATAAATCAATAAAAGTTATTGTGTGTGTCAACATATTGGTTATATTAGTCTATACACGTCGGTTTTAATTACCATATCTCCTAAATATTTTACTTTTTTTGAAACAAACTCAAAAATTTGTTGTATAAAAAACACTATCACTTTCAATCATAACGTCCTCCTGGTCCTCCATTGGGGATATTATAGTGTGTCATTCTGTAACCCAGAACTATCATTTCTTCCACCTCTACGATATCTTGTAATGTTACTTGCAGCTTCATAAGCCACAGAAACAGCTTCATAGCTGTTAATCCACTTATTTACACAATTGATTAATTGTACGCATCCATTGCAAGACTTTCGCACTAAGTTTCAATTTCAACCACAAATCCTAGCTCTAGATAAAAATGATGTGGTCGTAGAGATTTCGAATGTATTCACTTTGTGATTAACGGAAGCATTGCTTTCATTTGTAAGACGTTGTCATCAAAGATTAATTAATTAATCATCATTTTGGTAAAGGGAAAAGAATGAAAAAAGCTGCACTATTTTAAAGGCCATTTGGTATATGACCACTTCCCATTGGACTTGGAGACCGGGTAATTTTGTTATCTCCACTCCTAGAATCTGCTCTCATGCTACTTGCATGGTTCCATCTTTGAAGTCTGGTACTGTTTTGTTTGGAAAATACACCACTATAATATCTTCACGAAGAAAATTGATCCGCGTTAACTAGCGTGATTAGCTTAGTTTCTTAAATTCAACGTTCGTTTGGTTAATTGTCTGTTAGTTTTAGAATTTTGATTAGCCAATAAAACAATGAGTTTTATTGTTTAATAAAGCAAGTTGAAATAAATTCAACCCTACTCACAAAAAAATTTAAATGACACATATCATAATCTTTTTCATATCTTCAGAAAAATTAAATCATAAGAGGATCATGAACAATTTGATGATGCTCTGAAATGTAGTCTTCTGTTTTTCAAGGAAAAATAAGGAAGTTAAAAACATGTTTATCAGGTTTTTCAGAGATCATTTTGACGTTTTTGTTTAAAAACATGAAAATTGTTCTTATTCTCATAAAACAGAAAAAATTATCTGGCCGGTTAGCTAATTATTCTTGTTCTTCTGTTCTTTTTTATTTGAATTGTTTCTCCCGTTTCCATTCATTTTTCACTATGAAATTAATTAGTAATTAATCTACAGTTAGTTTCTCTACAGCTAATAGGAACGTGATTTATGCCCGAAGACTCGCATCTTTTTTATTCATTATCTACAGTGCCTCACCTCCAATCTATGTACAGGCGGACATGCATATTTATTATATCAAATAAGTTATTGATGGAAATTTCACTTTCGAAATAGAGAATTATCCTTAATTAAATCTTAGTGGGCCTAAATTCGAGTAAGATTTAATGATGTATGATTCAAAATTATTGAAATCGGACATTTTAAACAAGAAAAAAATAAAAAATCTTGTTCTCTTTTTTAAATAATAAATTTCATTTTGATGGATTTTTAATATTAAATTAGACATTTGCTAAATTGGCTCAAATATAATAGATCTTAGACCTTGCTTTTAATGGATTTAATTAGGTTTTGGGCATTTAAATTATACAATTGGAGACAGAATTTATCAATAGATAAGATTCTAATGTGATTTTAAAATAATTTTGAACTTGAACTTGAACTTGATGCATTTAATTAATCCAGAAAGGTAAATTTATAATTTCAACTTTTAAATAAAACATATCCTTTGGATTTTTTACATAAACTAGAGGCAATTGTACAATATTTACTTGACTAGTGGTATATATCCCAAATTTTTTATCCTAAGAAATGCCACATCATTTGGTTGATGAGGATAATATAATTAATTCACTTAGATATTATAAAAAATTATCAACCAATCAATGAATAACATATCATTTTCATTGGGATGGAATTTGAAAAAAAAAATTAGGACGTCTATCATTACTTTAGTAAGAAAGCATATTAAGAGGGACTAACATGTTTGGATGCCCCAGCCTAAGATGCAAGAGATCAATTTCTTTTGTTGTCTTGAAATCCCTACTATTTGACTCAACAACATTGGCAACATTTAACTCATTACTACCAGAACAAAAAGATATCATAGACAAAGGATTGCTAATGCAATTTATTGACTCATACTCTAAAGATAGAGGTAACTCAACAGCACATTCAATCTTGCGCTACTCATGCACATTAGCTCATATAGCCTATCTTTAGTCACTCCTTTCATTAGGATTTTCACTTGGCTAAAGCAAGTAGATTTTTGAAGCACAACATCAATATCATTATCACGGAACAATTTTGAGACATTAATAAGGTTCTTAGTAATGCTAGGCACAGACAACGAGCTGTTTAGTTTAATCTGTTTGTGCGGATCATAAGTGAGCAATATAGAGTATCCAATATGAGAAATCAAAAGTTTATCACCATTTCCAACAGTAGCTCATCATTACCTTGATATTCTGAATTAAAGCTCATGCTTCCAATAGCACTGGTTGCATGATTTGTAGCACCACTGTCAAGGTACCAAGCTCTACTATTCTCACCATCAACTGCAACCACATATGCTCTTCTTGGATCTCTTCTTCTATTTGGCTGTGGAACTGATATGAACCCTATTAAGAACTAAGATGACCTTAACCAATTTAGTCTCTAAGATTGAAACCAATTTTATTTTTTTTTTAAGAAGAGATTGAAACCAAATCTAAAATTGAATGGAACCGCGATTTGATCTCAATGAAAGTACGAACCTTGGTATGTGATGACGCCACAATCAGCTATGGATGATCTTATTGATAAGTCAAGAGTTTGAATGCCACAGAAATCCGATAAATTCAAACGATTAGTTTAAGAACCAAAGAGAATTAGCTTTCTCACCAATTGCATCAAAATTGATGCCTTTCTTATTGGATACAAGTACATTAGATAGGGTTGGTTTATAAGAATTTTAAGAAATAAATCCTAAACCAAAATCAAATTAGAAGCCTAATTTAAAGCAAATAAGGAAAGAAACTAAATCAAACCAGAATCCTTATTGGCTTAAATGCCTTGCATCAATTAAAAATGGAAACAAGGCAATTAAAAGAGAAATAATTGATTCGTTTTGCCACTTGCCTACTCAAGAAATGGGAAAGTATCCTAAAAGGAAAGTAGTATATTTTCCAAACGAGAAAACATCTGATAAGGTAAATAATATATTTTCTAGCCATAATGTGCAAACCAACTTGCTCATTTCATGGAAATGATTATGTGGAAACTTAAAAAGCCTGAATCACGTAATTAGTGGTCTGAATATCATTTGCAATTTCTTCAACGGGCCTCCACGAATTTGATTGAGCTCAAGTTGCTTAAATCAACCCATTAAGCGATTTTTTGATTTTTTTTGCACGAGCTCTTATGATGGATCCAACAGGAACTTGAATGGGATATGAATATACCTCATCCCATGTGCTTGTGACAGTTTTGTCCTCAATATCATATTTTTTCCTTCAAAGAAACAATTTTGCTTCATATGGAAAAGGAAATTCTTATGTAGCCTTTCATGATTTATACATAAACTCATAATATTTGTGTAGTCCTTCATGAACATGTGAAATATACACTTATATAGTGAATCCTTCATACAAGATGTTAGTGAATAACATCATAATTTTAGAATAGTCTTTCAGGAACATATTTTGAAAGAAAATCTTCATTATGTATAGTGCGATCCTTAGAGATGCATTCTTAATTTTCTTTCATTATATATTATAATATTCATACTTTAGGATGAATATTTTGAATTTCAAGAATAGAAAATATATAATAGCAATTGAATATTATAATAAAAAAAATCAAACAATAACAAAATCAATCAATGGAACATTAAATAAATGTTGGAATCCAAATCTCATAAAATATATGTAATCATTAATAAAGGAAGTATTAGAACAAGAATCAATCGGTCCTTGATCTTAGACACTAACTTAGCATATTGTAATATTCATTCTCCTTTATATTCTTTCCTTTTCTATTATTTGACCGTTTGGTCCTTGCCTTAGATGATTCTAGTATTTTTGTATATAAGGATCTTGTACACAGCAACAAATATATATGAGCATTTCCACAATTCTTTACATGGTATCAAAGAAAATTTTGCTCATTTATGCTTTTCTCTTTGACAATCATGTCTAGTAGTTTGAATCCAATATCAGAAACATCAAATTCCCTCATTACCGATGCTTCTTCACCATACTTTCTTCATTCATCTGATCATCCTGGAGCCATTCTTGTATCTAATGTGCTAACGGGTGATAATTATTCAACATGGAAAAGATCCATGAAGATGGCATTAAATGCCAAAAACAAATTGGGTTTTATTGATGGAAGCATACAAAAACCTTCATCAACCTCACAAGATTTAAAAACTTGGGAGCGATGCAATGACATGGTCCTTTCATGGATGCTCAATGGAATAGAGAAAAATCTTGCCAACAGCCTCATTTATTGTGATACTCCACGCTCTCTTTGGCGTGGGTTGGAAGAACGTTTTTCACAAAGTAATAATCCACAGATTTATGAACTTAAGAGAGCCATATGCAATCACCAGCAAGAGCAAAAATCATTAGTGATTTATTTTAATACTTTGAAATTTTATTGGGATGAATTGTCCATATTAACCACTATTTCTTCTTGCAAGTGTGAAACTTCATATGAATTGCAGGGATTACTAGAGACTGAAAAGGTGTTTCAATTCCTAATGGGTCTCAATGATTCATATTCTTCGGTACGAAGTCAAATCTTAGCCATGGAACCACTTCCAAATGTTGGAAAAACATATTCAATTATTCATCAGGAAGAACGTCAACGACTTCTCCATGTTTCCAGTCAACCATCCATTGAATCAACAGCCTTGACAGCCAATAATAAGACTCAAATGACCAGCTGTCAAAATCATTCACATCCTAGCCATTTGCATGGAGTACAAGAGACACAAGGATGGGGTAGACCTTTCTGCGATCATTGCCAGAAATATGGGCATATAAAAGCCAAATGTTACAAAATTGTTGGCTACCCACCAAACTGGAAACATTCAAATTGATCGCATGTTGCTGCTCCTACAACCACAAAGCCACAACAACTAGATGATCATCCCATTCCAACAGACAAGAATGCATCATCTCAGCCTACTATCCAAATTCCTGGTCTCACGGCTGAACAATATCAACAATTATTATCTATACTTTCAACAAGTGAGCAACCATCTACTGCAAACTTAGCTGGTAAAATCATTCCTTTTTGCAATTCTTCTATTAACTCATATAATAATTCTTGGATAATTGATAGTGGGGCATCTGATCACATGACCCCTAATATTTCTTCCTTTAAAAATTTTGTGCCCATGTCTCATGTCAAACCCGTGAGACTACCAAATGGCACAACTGTTCCTACAACAAAATGTGGATCCATTAAATTCTCCTCCTCTTTGACTTTAGATAATGCCTTATTGGTTCCTCATTTTAATTTTAATCTATTATCTGTAAGCAAGCTAACCAAGGATTTGAACTGTGCTGCTATATTTTTTTCCTTCATTTTGTGTTTTTCAGGACCTTTCAACGAAGAAGCTGATTGGAAAGGGTGAAGTTTGGGATGGACTATATTATTATGAGCATATCAATGGTCATTCTTCCCTTCCTTCAGTAATGAACGTTGCAAAGGAACCCAATTCCAATCTTTGGCATTTGCGACTCGGTCACCCTTCTAAAGACCGAATGTAGCGTTTGTCTTTTATTTATGATATTGCATCATTTAATTCTTGTTGTGAAATTTGTCAACTTTCAAAAAACACTAGAAGTTCATTTCAATTGAATAAAAATCGTTCTGATATGCATTTCAATTAATTTTTTGTGATATTTGGGGACCTCATCGCACATCTACATATACGGGAGCATATTATTTTCTTACTATTGTTGATGACCATACTCGTTGTACTTGGGTTTACCTCATGAGGCACAAGTTTGAAGCTTTTCAATTATTAAAAAACTTTTACTTCTTGATCAAGACACAATTTCACACACAAATTAAAAAAAAAAATTCGTACTAATCAAGGAAGTGAATTTTTATCAAATCAGATGCAATTTTTTTTCATGAGCATGGCATCTTGCATGAACGCACTTGTGTTGAAACACCTCAACAAAATGGGGTAGTAGAACGCAAGCATCGACATATTTTAGAAGTTGCACGTGCATTATGTTTTCAAGCACATTTACCTTTGTCTTTCTGGGGAGATTGTGTTTTAATTGCAACCCATTTGATTAATCGTATACCCACTCCTAATCTTGGTGGTCAATCACCTTATGAAATGCTTTTTAAGACTAAACCTCACTATGATCGTCTTTGTGTCTTTGGCTGTCTTTGTTATGCTCATACCAACAGTGCTAATCGTCATAAATTTGCTCCCCGTGCTACCAAGTGTATATTTGTTGGTTACCCATTTGGGTATCCCGGATACAAAGTTTATGATATCATTAACAAAAAGACTTTTATTTCTCGTGATGTTACTTTTGTGGAAACTGAATTCCCATTCAAAACTATCACCAATCAACAAGAAAATAGCAATCTTTTACCTCTTCCTATCATACTTTCTGCCAATGAAAATGCACAGCTCCTTCCAACTTCTTCCAATGAGAAGCCACTCTACCAAGGTACATCTGATTCAATAGTTCTCCCTTCTCCACCTCTTCGACGGTCCCAACGACAGTCTTGTCGTCCAAATTATCTTCAGAATTATATTTGCTCTACTGCACTTCACGGTACATTTGGCAACTCTATTACTTTTACTAATCATCTACCATGGGTAAGTTCTTTATATCCATTATCCAAGTATTTATCATATGACAAGTTTTCTAGTGATCATGTAGCCTTTCTTTCAGCCATATCTCACGATGTTGAACCAACTACATATTCTCAAGCCGTTCAACATGCTTATTGGCGCAATGCTATGGATATAGAGATTAAAGCTTTGGAGCAAAGTAACACTTGGACAATACAAGATCTACCCCCCGGCAAGAAACCAATTGGTTGTAAATGAGTGTTTAAAATTAAAAGAAAAGCTGATGGTTCTATTGATAGATACAAAGCACGCCTTGTTGCTAAAGGATACACACAAACTAAAGGTTTGGATTACCATGAGACATTTGCACCTGTTGCAAAACTTGTGACTGTTAGATGTGTATTGGCAATGGCAGCTATTCGAGGGTGGTTATTATTTCAGTTAGATGTTCATAATGCATTTCTTCATGGCGACTTGCATGAGGAAATTTATATGACCTTACCTCCAGGAGTTCGTAAACAGGGGGAGTCTTCTCAATTTTGTCGGTTAAACAAGTCCCTTTATGGTCTCAAGCAAGTTTCTCGAAAATTGGTTTGAAAAATTCTCATCTGCTCTTAAACAAATTGGTTACATTCAATCTTATGCTGATTCTTGTTTATTTACTAATATGCACGATTCTCATTTTACATTGGTGCTTGTGTATGTTGATGATATAATAATTGCTAGTAACCATCTTGACACTATAACTGCATTGAAGATATTTTTACAGGCTCAATTTCATATTAAAGACTTGGGAACTTTGAAATATTTTTTAGGAATTGAAGTGGCTCGTTCAAAGCAAGGGATTTTCTTAAATCAAAGGAAATATGCTTTAGATATACTTCAAGACAGTGGACAATTAGGCACACGTCCATCTTCTTTTCCAATGGAACAAAACTTGAAGCTCTCTAACGATCAAGGAACCCTTTGTCAAAATCCTGACCAATACTGACGACTCATAGGATGTCTCATCTATTTGACAATCACCCGGTCAGAAATTACATATGCTGTGAACATACTTAGTCAATTTATGCACACTCTAAGACGACCACATTATGATGTTGCCCTGCGTGTCTTACGTTACATCAGATCTTCTCCCGGCGCTGGTATCCTCTTGTCCTCCACTAGCTCTTTGGAACTCTCTGCCTTCTCAGATTCAGATTGGGCAAGTTGCCCCATGACCCGTCGATCCACCACTGGATATTTTATCATGCTCGGCAACAATCCTATTTCTTGGAAAACCAAGAAGCAACCATTTGTATCGCGCTCTTCCACTGAAGCCGAATATCGAGCAATGGCGACAACAACATGTGAATTGGTTTGGTTGAAAACTCTACTTCATGATCTTCATGTGACCCATCCAATGGCTATAACTTTACATTGTGACAATCAAGCTGCGCTTCATATCGCTGCCAATCCCATCTTCCATGAGCGTACCAAGCACATAGAAATAGACTGCCATCTTGTTCGTGAAAAGCTTCATGCCAAAATCATTTCCTTAACTTATGTGCCTTCACGACAACAATTGGCTGACATTTTTACCAAAGCTCTTGGTAAAGATCAATTTCAATATCTTCTTGGCAAGTTGGGAGTTATGGATCTTCACTTTCTAACTTGAGGGGGAGTATTAGAACAAGAATCAATCGGTCCTTGATCTTAGCCACTAACTTAGCATATTGTAATATTCATTCTCCTTTATATTCTTTCCTTTTCTATTATTTGACCGTTTAGTACTTGCCTTAGATGATTATAGTATTTTGGTATATAAGGATCTTGTACACAACAACAAATATATATGACCATTTCCACAATTCTTTACAGGAAGTAAGGAACAACTTCATAGATCCATTATTCTTAAATTATAAAAATACATAAACAACATATGTATATGATTTTAGACAAATCAAGATAGTTTAATTCATACCTTTGTGAGTGAGATCAAAGGAGGGATATTATCATATTACCTCTTAATGGCTAGAGACTCGTGTTGATAATGTGTTATATCATTTATCAATTGGGAGTGCAACAATATAGCAAGAGAAATAAAGAAGGCAAATAAGAGACACAATGTTTAGAGGGGAATTTTATTCAATCTCAAATATATACAAAAAGGAAGCCAAGGCATGCTTTTATAGTGATACAAGCATAAAGTAGTAAGTAATACATCGTAATTATAAGAGATGACAATCCTCAGATTAGGGAGATAATGAGAGTTATAAAAGATGGAAAGTTACTTGTGAGGAGATCGAAGGTTGCTTTGATGAACATCCACATATATTATAATAATTTCATAACATACATTTACTTTTAATTTATTTTTAAGGTTAATTGGTTAATAAGCTTTTTGTGTAGTAGATTGATTAATGTGCCCAAGAATATTGTTGGATGCTATTATTTTAAAAGCAAAGCAAAATAAGGCATAAGTGTCACATGTTCAATAGCAGGGATGTTTTGAGGAATTTCTTAAAATAAAAAGACTAAGTAGATATTTAGCCCAAAATATAGGGATTAAGCAAGCATTCATCCTATAAAAAAAGCAAAGTAAACTAATGTAACCATAATTGAATATAAAGTTAACTCTTCTACGGCATTATAGAGAACAAAAGAAGGAAAAATATTATTCAAATTCAAGATAAGAAGGTAGTTTATTAACTGTCTAAAGTTCAAAATTTTATTAATTTCAGACCTTTTTTAAAATTTACTTATTTGTTTTTTTGTAACTTATGTTTGATTTTTGATATTTACATCTGAATAGAAAAAGTAAGATTTTTTGACTTTTATCTAAATAGAAAAAGATCTGAATGATTAGTAAATATTATATTCCATAAATATCTCTATAAAATAACTTATTTCCTAATCTATAAAATAGAATCCCCTTTTTTTATTTTGATTTACAAGGACGTAAATGTCAAAGAACTAAGTTTAAAATGTTTTTTTTATTATAAAAACAAAAAAGATGCCACTTACATTCATATATTAAAAAATGAAAAACAAACATGTGATTCAAATTTTCGTATTCAAACCCATTCAAACTCGAAAAAAATTTAGACACATTCAAATTTCAGACAAAAAAGACAAATGCTACTTAAATTTTTTTCGCTTTGCAACTGCCCACTGCTAACCAAATTAAAAAAGATTTTCAATTTGGAATTATGTTATCCAACATATGAAGACAATTATTCCTTTAAACGAATCTTTATGATTGTTTTCTGAACGAATATTGCTCTAAATTAAAATATTTTAGAACAAAAAATAGCTGATTGCCAAATGTACAATAGGTACAATTTTCTTTTTTCAGCTCTCTTTTGGAAGAGAACTATGGCGTCCTTTATAATTATTATTTCTTGAAAGAATACAAACTTAAATTACTGGCTTTTTATTTGTAAAATCATATAAAATAGACTCTTTTAAGGAAAATATCTCATACCGGAGATAATAATTTCTGGACTAAGAATATAAACTTAAAACAGCACTACTATCAAACTATCTTTAAAAGAGTTCCTTGATCAAAAGAATTTATTTATCAATTTTCACAGTTTAAAAAAATAAAAAAAATTGCATAGAAATAATTGGAAGATTTCCTAAATAAGCATCAAATAAATGCTAATTTATTGCATGATACTTGGAAGAAACCATAAAAAAAAATTAAGGATTTATAATTTTAAAGACAAGTTGGGAGTTTAAATTTTCTTGCCATCTTGAGGGAGAATAATAAGACCGAAATAATATTGATGAAACAAAATAATCAATCAAATATTTGATTGTCTTCATCTTAATCAGTGATCAAGAAAAATTGGTTGTTAATTAACATAAAAATTGATTGACTCAATATTTACTAATAGATCATTATTCCCAAATTATGTTAATTATATATATTTCAAATACTTATAAGAATTGAGTTTGCTTACGGTTTATTAAATATAGTCTCTTAAAAGTTTTCATGTGGCCCATACAAAGCTAACATTACTCTGTTATAGCATTTCGGGCGTCCAACAAGATCCTCTTCTTCACTTATTGTTAGAACTAGAGCTAACAAATTAATTACTTAATCACGGCTAAGTTTGGAATTAAAATCAAACTAAATTATCTAATTGGTTGAGTTCGGTTTCCGTTTGTATGGGCCACATGAAATTTTTTCTCTCATCTTCTCTCGTCTGCTAATCGCATCTTTCTCTCTTTCGACTCTCTAATTTCTCTCTTGGATTTGGTTACCAAGCACATAAAATTGAAGCCACCATCTCGCTCATAACAAACAACTAGTCGGATCCATCAAACTGTTGCTGTCATCTTGAGCCATTCAAGTAACTTGAACACGTCATCCTCTCGTTCTCTTTCATTTTCGAGTTAAAGACAAGGTAAGGATGTAATCTTGACTTTTGTGTTTTTTGCGATGACTACAAAAAATGCTATATGGAACAATTAGGGATTTATGTGCTTATTATTATTATTATTATTATTATTATTATTAGTATTATTATTTTCCCTATATTAAACAAGTAGTCATTTATGAATTTTGAGTGAAAAATTCACTCGGCTGTGGCAGATTTTGTGCCTTACAAGTAGTCGATTTCACGCATTCATCATCACCATTACTATGTTCATTATTATTTGCTATTGTTTTTTACTTTTTCTGCTGTTATTGATTAAATTGGCATTAAATTTATGTCTTGTCCATTACAAGACTTAACCATATAATCCAGTTGTAAAATGGACACTACAGATGATACAAGTGCGCAAGACCTAGTCAGAGAGCGTAGTACACTTTTTGTAAGTATAAATTAATTGATATCTTTCGAGTTGTTATGTTAGCGACCATTTTAAAAACACTTCTGTATTCGAATTTTGGTTACGTTGAAGTGAAGGGGATTGAGTTGCCATTAAAAATTAAAGTATTTTGGTCTTTATAAACAAAGCGCTTTTGTGGAATAGATCTAAGAAGATGCTAATCTTCTTAATAAAATTAAAAAAAAAAATTCTATTACTCTTGGTGCAACAAATTTCCTAGTCCCAAAACCTTGTCATAGAAAAAAAAAAAGAAAAAAAAAAGAAAACAGAAAAAGAGTGAAAATCTCTTCGGTCAACCAAATTACTCAAATTCGTAAAATAATATAATACTTGAACCTTAAAAATAAAAGCTCTATATATTACTATATAAACAGTGATAAACACAATTAAGAAATTGCTATCTAAGCCCACTCGAAATTTTATCATACAGTCGTATATTTATCACCTTATGTACGTATACTGTAAGTTGGATACGTTATTTAATTATATATATATATTGTGTATATTTACCACATTATGTACGTATATAAAATATGACGTATATTGTGTAAACTCTACTATAAACAATTAATATTTGGTCATATTTCTTTTGGCAAATAACCCCCTGGGATTTCTTCTTTATCGCAACATGAAATTGAAGATATTTAAAAGGTTTTAAAACGTTATTTTTATTGAAAGGATTTGCCATTTTTAATTTTGGTTGCAAATAATAATTCCTTGGTGGTTACAATATTTTTAAATATCCCCATTAAGGCTGTAGGGGTTACAAATCTTCAAGTTTTAATTTGTGCTTTTAATTCTAGATCTGTAACATATGACCTATGAATTATATATAAATGAGCTATTTTTCTTTATCTTTGGATATATTATATAGTCTATTATTTTCTCCAAAACTCTACGATAAACCATTAATACTTTTCAACTTCGACATTCAAATACTTGGTTTATTCTTCAGGTAAATTGTGCTTATCAAGAAGAGCGGCATGAGGATATTTGGGTTGTATTTTGGAGCTGCGAAATACCGACAATATCCGCCCGTGGGGAGGGCTCTTTGACATTTGGGTTGTATTTTGGACATTTGTTCTTCTCCATAGTACTGGCCGGATTCTTCAACAATACCCTAATACTTCTAAAGTCAAAGACATGCTTCTCTTTCGTTGAATATATTTGCATCTCTAGGTGAAAGTTGTAGTGGGTATTTTCCATAGATATGGCTATACATGTAGCATGACGAGCTGATGACTAGAGTTCATTTGACGGAATTAGCCCTTCAATGGGTTGTCGTTATAAACCAGATGGCCAATATAATCATGCAGCCTATTTCAGCAATCTTGTTTATTATGATATTAATTTTGTGACTCAAGAAGCTGCAAGTAACAATAATACAGGACACCGTACATATGCAAGTAATTGTTTTGGTTGCAAAATGCAACACTTTCTGGACCATCTTCTGGTTATAATTTTGTTTTTAGTAAAATGTAATTTTTTTTTTATTCTGTGGACTTTCTATGTACTATTATTTATTCTGTGGACCCATACATGCACCCACGTTTCGGACATGCAATTTAACCGTAGCCGTTAATCTTACCTAATCATATGTGCGATGAAAATCTGTCGTCGATCCGTTATATGTAAGTACCAACCATGCGTTATTATTCGATTTGCTACTTTACAAAATCTTTTTGATTACGAAACACAAAACACCTAGGGCCTAGGCAATATAGTATTTCTTTTTGGTGGCCCAGCGGGAAATTGTTATTCAATAATAATTAAACAAGAACTTGCAAAAACAACTTAATTACAAATAATATTTCCTCTATTCTTAATCTCAGAATGATGATGATAATTGATCTTGCAGATCAATCATTAAAGTTTATTTGTTTGACTCTTAGAATTTTTGTTGGCCAATAAAAGGATGTATTTTGCTGTTTAATAAGGCAAGCTCGAAATAAATCAAATCCTAGCCATACAAAAGTTCAAATGACATGAGCCATAATCTCTTGCCAAGCTTCAGAAAAATTAAATTATAAGAGGATCTTGATAAGGTTTTTTCAGAAACCACTTTGTAAAGTCAAAATAAAGTCTTCGCCGTCTGCCTCCAGTAACTAACGCCCCAGGCCCTTGATGAAATAGAAATCCGAGCAGTGAAGTCACACTTCTCATTGAAAACGACTAATAAAAATTAAGTTAGAAACTAGAACAATAACTAGATAACCTTACTCTTTTATATTTTAAGAATTTGTTCAGAAAATATTACGATCTCTTCTAACTTAAGTTGAACTTGAATTTGATGCATTTAATTAATCAAAAGAAGCAAATTTATAATTTCAACTTCTAAGTAAAACATACCTTTTGAATTTTAGCAGTGGCTACTACGGTAGAGTAGTTGCATCTAGGATACTAATGATGACCAACAAAATATAACAATAATTACAAATTTAATATTTATTTTTATAATTATACGATTGCCGTCGATGCTCTGCCATGGAGCACAACCAACATATTCGGACCGTTGGATTTTTCGGACAGGCCAAAGGCAACTGCTCCCACTGTTCTCTCAGCGGCTCTGCCACAAGTCGCATTCTGCAATTACGCACCATAATATCAACCAGACTCCGCTTTAAGCCTACATAATTTGTGGACCCATTTTATCTTCCACGTGATTGGTATTATTACTTTATTTGTCTTTTTATGTACTATTATTTGTTCTGTGGACCCATTCATGCACCCACGTTTCGGACATGCAATTTAACCGTAGCCGTTAATCTTACCTAATCATATGTGCGATAAAAATCTGCCGTCGATCCGTGATATGTAAGTACCAACCATCCGTTATTATTCGATTTGCTACGTTACAAAATCTTATTGATAAGGTTTTTTCAGAGATTTTTCTTTTAAGACTACCATTACCTACGTTACAAAATTAAATTATAAGAGGATCTTGATAAGGTTTTTTCAGAAACCACTTTGTAAAGTCAAAATAAAGTCTTCGTCGTCTGCCTCCAATGACTAACGCCCCAGGCCCTTGATGAAATAGAAATCCGAGCAGTGAAGTCACACTTCTCATTGAAAACGACTAATAAAAATTAAGTTGGAAACTCGAACAGTAACTAGATAACCTTACTCTTTTATATTTTAAGAATTTGTTCAGAAAATATTACGATCTCTTCTAACTTAAGTTGAAATGCCGTTTCTAATTCTTATTCTTATAAAATGTGTACTTATCAATAAAGTTTCTTATATAAAATTTTCAACTAAGAATGAATCTTCTTCATCCAAGATGCTAATACAGTCCTAAAGGTGGTGGTGATGAAAGAATGGACATTAAACCATTAAACTTCATTCTCGTAGTCTCAAGCGTGGTTGCTGGTCCTCCATAAGACCAATAATATCTCCCTCCGTGACGCGTAACCAGACTGTGATATCACTTGTTGGACCCAGACACTTATTGTGACTTTTTAGCAAGTCGCCTATCACTAAATTGGTCCAGATTTAACATGCTTAATTATGGATCTTTCAAATTAAAGTTTTCATATTCCTTTGAAAACTAATTGGAAATAAAATATAAAAAAAAAAATAATAATAAACTATTTAACTTCATCCATTTATAATCCTAAGGATATTCATTGGGCACCCATAAGATCAACAGTCTTATACTATAATTTAAATTTAATTATGTTTTATTGACAAAAATTAGCTATTATCATTATGAAATGCCCATTTCACCGAACTATCTTTGATTATAAATTTTTTTTAGCAATTCCGAGTGAAATGATATTTTGAATGAAGAAAAGACTCAATTAGACATTTAGACCGGGCTGCAGTTCTGGCCTCATTTTGTCCTGAAGCTCAGCCATGATCCTGCCAAAGTTTTGGAGCCATTCTAGCCACATTTTATCTTACTATTATGCACCACATTTACTTTTTCGATCTTCGAGACTGCGACTGGGTCAAACATATCCTCAAGCTCCGCTTTAACCTTACGAAATTTGTGGACCCATTTTACCTTCACGTGATTGGTATTACTAGTTTTGTGGACAAGGCTACGTTACTCTGTATGCAACAGCTCAGTCCAAACTGGCCTTGTATCAGCTGAGTACCAACAGCTTTTCCTCTCTCCTGCAACGCGTGGATGCTCCTTATTTGTCTTCTTATCTGCAATTATTTTCTCTGTGGACCCATTCATGCACCCACGTCTCGAATATTCATGAAGCAATCTTTGATGAATCTTGACCCACTTAACAAGGATCAATACATTCAGAAATGAATTCCACTCACCAATTGAGATACTAGTATTAATATTATAGGGATTTATACTTCTCTAAAGACAATGTTACAGAGAAGCTGCTATAACTCTCATGACTCTGAATCTAAGTGTTCAATACGAGTCTAAAGACCTAATTGCTCTGATACAAGAAATCAGTCCAGTCTTGTATTACTAAACTTATTAGCAGATTTTTGGCTCCCAGCTAGCACATGGGTAGCACCTGTAACGCTGCATCTATGTCTCGCACTTACATAAAATAAAGGAAAAAAATATAATTATAAATAAATTAAGAAGCAATGTCAATCATGTAAAATCAAATATTTAAACAATCAAAATTTTATCACTTTTGAGTTTAAGACTTTTTTCTTTCGTATGTTAGAAAATAAAATTTTGATGGAATTTTTTTAAAAAATGAAATTGGGAATTAGAAAATTTCATTTCCAATACTATCTTTCATTGGCTATGTCCAAGACGAAACAGATTAAAAGCATACACAGATCAACTTATGCTGAAGTTGCCAAGTATCGTGTTGATCCCTACGAGCCTTTAAGCTTGATGCATACTTTATCATGCTGACAATTTTAGTTCTGGTATTCTCTTGCCATTCAAAACGTATTTAATTGTCTACTAGTCAACTTTCATTTCTTCCCATGCAGCAGCCAAGTTAGAAACTGGGGCAAATGGGGCCTTAACTCTCTAGTTTGGGATTTAATGTTTGAAGAAAATTTCGATTTATTGCTGCAGCAGCAGCTATATATTGCCAGGCAGCTAGCCAACTTAGAATTGCAGAGCTGTTTAGCTGAAAATGAACTTCGGCAAACTGCTACTCTTGTTTCTGACCATAGGCTTGGTTGAGTCAACCGGTGCTTTGAAGTTTGCCTTCGATGGCTTCAACACTTCAAAACTGTTGCTTTATGGCAACGCAAAACTGGATTCCGGTGCCATTTCACTCACCCAAGATACCACCTTCTCCATCGGAAGAGCTCTCTATCGTGCTAAGATCCCCTTAAAACATACAAACTCATCAACCGTTAGATCATTTGAAACCTCTTTCACCTTCTCCATCACCCCATACAAGAGCCAGCGCCCAGGCCATGGTCTGGTCTTCATCTTCGTGCCTTCCGCAGGCATCCAAGGTGCTGCTGCATCTCAATATCTCGGCTTCCTGAATAGAACAAATGATGGTAATCTGAACAACAATGTTTTTGGTATTGAATTCGACATAGTTCAAAATCAAGAATTTTATGATATCAACAATAACCATGTTGGTCTGAACGTGAATTCTATCATTTCTGTGACTGCTTACAAGGCTGGGTATTGGTTTCAGGACAATCAGAATAAAACTAACTGGCATTTCCATGAGTTGAAGCTGAACAATGGCAAGATTTATCGGGTATGGATTGATTACAAAGATTCTTTTCTTAGTGTAAGTATAGCTCCTGCAAAAATGAAGAAGCCTTTGTGGCCATTGTTGAACGTTTTTATTGATCTGTCAGACTTTTTTCTTGATGAAATGTATGCCGGTTTCTGCGCTGCCACTGGGCAACTCATTGGAAACCATAAAATCCTGAGTTGGAGCTTCTCTAACTAATTTTCCTTTGATCATTTTCTTAAAAATGTATGTGAGAATAAGAATCCTTTTTGTTGGATTAAAGCGAATATTAGAATAAGCATGTATGGTTTACCAAGTGCACTTGTTCGGGTAGTACATACAAAGTACACATGTCAAAATGCTTTCTGAAAAGATACATAACTAGTATGTTTTTTTTAACCCTATTTTTTGCTTTTACAACTATTCTTATCCCAATCTAAAAATCAGAGAGATAAGGCAGATTCAAAAAAATGTGGACAAGATTGTATGTTGATTATCTAAGCAACTTATCAATGAAACCATTATTGTCTCTAGTAAAGTCATAAGAATGGTCCCTCGCTGTCTACCGCTTAGTCATATATCACAATGAAAAGCAGTTATGCAACTTCATGTGCCCATTCACTGACCTCAAATGTTTGCTGATAAATTCACCGTCCACGATCTAACAAGACTCACATATTTTACACGACACACTGGATTGCTAATCCATTTTCACCAAACTATCAACATTATGGCTTTATTTTGTTTGACTTTCTACTTATTTTAGGACTCTCACAATTTACTTTCACACTCACACATCTTAGAAATGAGAATGTTTTGATTCATCTTCTGTCTAGTGCAATTTTCAAATGCTGAAATCTACAGCTAAGAGTTGATAAAGATTTATAGAATAAGACATGACATAATTAAGAGCTCAAGAGACAAGCATAATACATAGTCCCGGGTATGTTGATTTAGGGTTTAGCTAGATTATATTGTTAACATTATATATTAAACGTTTTCTTACACTCAATCTAGATCTACAAGGCTGTATATTTGTTTTAATTATTCTGGGGGACTTTTGCTTTTTAATTCGAAAGCTTTTTAAAAGTCTATTTGTGTAGAACACTTGTTACTGTATCAATTAGGAGAATTGACAATGATAGTGGGGGCAATCAAAATGAGCATAAAAAATAGGGAAATTTTTAACCTATCTCTAAATAAATTGACATTTTGCACCGTACACCCAAAAAAATTGACGTGTTACACTACGCTCCCAATTCCGTTAATTTTTCAGTTATTTCTAACGGCTTCGTCTAACTTTTAATTGAATGAAAAAAATGCCCCACTATATGAAAAAAACCAAAATTTTTAGCTCATTTAATTTTTTTAAGGCTTTTTTTTTTCAATTGCAATAAAAAAATATCTTGTTACATGTACATTGTCACCACTATTATTTTTCCTTTAATTTTTTAAAGATTTTTATTTCAATTGTAATAAAGAGAATTCCCATTAAAATTAATTTAAGAAATGAACTTCTAATTTTACCCCTCCACCGTTAAATTTAACTGAAAAAATAACAGAATTGGGGGCGCGGTGCAATAAGTCAAATTTATTGAGGACGCGGTGTAAAATGTCAATTTATTTGGGGGTAGGTTAAAAATTTCCCTATAAAATATCTCTTTTGATTCCATCTAATCTAATGATGGCTTATTATCCGGCACTAATTTGAGATCCATGTGGGTTATTTATGTCTCCGCAAAAGTACGAAATAGGAGTCAATTATTTAATAATCTTTTTAATATTAGTGAGAGTCAATTTTCTTGACTTATGTTTGATAAATTTCGTATTGTAATATATAAGTAGATTTTAATAATAAAAAAAAATAAGACAATGTTCAAAGTACAGATGCATTTCATTTCCAAACTACAATTCTGCAATGACGTATTAGTTAATGATTCCAAGGATCAACTACCAACACCAACACCATGAATGGAGTTCATATTACCCAAAAAAAAATCAAAATCAAAATCAAAATTAAAATTAATAGGTGGGAAGGGAAACAAATGGTGCAGTTGCTCAAATGTGTGGCCCTAAGTTGTTTGAATCATGTGACTAGAAATTGAGACAAACCGTGGAACCCTTTTGAACGTTCCATCTTTGCTCCAAATGTTAGATTTCTTTCATAAATACTTGGGGGGCCTATTTTACACATTGCTTGCTTCATTTATTTTGAAAAATTTAATTTCATGCCCAAAAGTTTTCATGTATTTGTTCTTTCTTTGTTTACTTCTAGATTCCTCACAACTGCCCATATACAAATATTAATAAATTAATAATCATTGCAATGGAAATTTTGAGTAATTTAGCTTCTGTTCAATCAATTGACAATTAAACACTATTCACTTTTGAATTTACACGATGACAGTTCAGTTTTTTCAAATAAAAAATATCGCTTTCTTTCCCTATTGAATTGACGAGCCAGGTTTGAGAAAATATCCTCCAAACCCAAAAAAGGCTGAACTGGGTACTCTTGTTTGTGAATACCTGTTCATGATTCATCACAAAGATCAAATCTTGAAGATGATTCCAAGGTGGGTTCCCATCATCTGTGCGTCTTGAAATCAATCTTTGTAAGAAAAAAATTAAGTTCTTGTTGGCTTTATATTCTCTTCTTTGTTTCCTTTTAAGTTGTTTATATTCCTTTTCAAAAAAAAAAGTTGTTCATATTCAGTTCATCATCATAAATTTAATTTAATAATATTCTTTCACTGAATCTTTTGTCATTAGCTAACTTTTTTTTTTGACCATGAGGTATTTTGGGGAGGGTTTTTTTTTTAATTTTTTACCACGAGGTATTTTGGGAAGGATCCAACTGTGGAAGGTACCTTTAAGCCTGTACCACAACCCAGATTAAAAGTCCCGACTCGAACCGAGAGGCACAGGTTCTCCCAACAAAGGCGACTTTCCTGCGACTCGAACTAGGGAGCAAACTCAGTCAAGCCACTTAAAAGAACTCTATTACTAGTGGAGCCAACACTTTGTTGGTTGTGATTAGCTAACTTAATCATTTTCTTAAACACACGTTAATTATTTTAATAATCACCCCAAGATATATATTTTTTTTTAATTCGTAGTGGTAGCTATTTTAATATTTTTATTAGTCCAACTGATATCATATCTTTTACATTTTGCATTTCGTGGCCCACAGCTTTTCCTAATTTATGTTTTTTGCCAATTCCCAGGAAACTACCTACAGGTTGTAATTGTGCCACGTTGCTCATTTGGAATAAAGCGGGAAGATAACGAAGAGGTGCTAAAGAAGTGGCTTATGTTTCAAAAAGAAATGTTAAATAATGAGTAGTTGCTGTTTTACAATCAAGATAATGTTTTTTTTTATTCAACGGACGGTTGGGTTTCTTTATGGGTAATTTTTTCGTTTTTGTTTTATTGTTGGATTTTATTATGAGGCTGTGAAGCTTTTGGTGTGTAGAGTGTAAACTAAAAAAACCTGTTAGTAATTTTGGCTGTGTGGTTATGTTTCTAGGTTGCCTTAGCAAGATCACATGATCCTAAGAACACAATTAAAGATCCTTTCTTCTTTCTGCTGGTATTTGTCTCTCTCCTTCTTTAGAACCTATCTTAGTATTATTTTATTATGTTGATGGTATTTTGATGGTGGTGATGCTTTTGATGTTTGGTTTTGAAAATTGCATGCAAGGGTTGGAGGCTATTTACTTGTTGGGGTTTTTGTTAACTTTTCTGTGATTGGTGGTGCTTTTACTGTTTTGCATGTTGTAGCTGCAAGCCTCATGTTGTTTGCTGTTGCTGTTGTCTCCCTTTTTTTTGAAATAATAATAATAATAATAAGACACTCAAATCTCATGTTGTTTGCTCCTGTGTGTAACCAGCAGGATTCTATTTTTCTGTTCGTGAAGCCGATAATTTTCCCTCGATGAGAAGTTATGGTGTTTTCATTTGTGTTTTTGGAATGACTTCTTGAGATAAAGTGGTGATGGTGGAAGTGAGGGAGTGCGGTCAAAGCCAGAGATTTCCTCCATTTTCTGGATGTGCGTGTTCTGGTCTTCATGCAGCACTAGGCGGATAATAATGGAAGGTTCTTCTGATTCTGCTTGGCAAGATTCCGATAGTTCTAGGGCTTTGAATATTTCTGGTGTCTCTGACAGGAACCCTAGACTTCTTCGAGGTGAAAGATTCGGGGTTCGTGGTGATGATTCAAATGATTTTGAGTTGAGAAAGCATAGTGACGGGGTTGAGCTGACTCACGGTGATCACCTTAGAAACCAAGGAGCTTTATCTGGGGTTTGTGAGAATGAGGCAGCAGTTGACCCTTTTGTTCATGCCATAGAATGGGGCGATGTTAGCTTGAGGCAGTGGTTGGATAAGCCAAAACGTTCTGTAGATGTCTATGAATGCTTGCACATATTTAGGCAAATAGTGGAGATTGTATATGCAGCACATTCACAAGGAATTGTTGTTCATAATGTTCGGCCATCTTGCTTTGTCATGTCCTCATTTAACCATGTTTCCTTTATTGAATCTGCCTCTTGTTCGGATTCTGGGTCTGATTCTCATGAAGAAGGATTAAATACCCAAAACATGGAGACTAAGGATTTATCTTCTCCCTTGCCCCTTGACATGCTTCAGCGGAGAACTAGGTTGAGAAGGGAAGATCTCCAACTAGTGACAGCTCCAACAAATGATTTATCAGAAGCTAGTTGTATGCAATCAAGCTCAGCTTATGGAACACATGCCGTGTTGGTAGAAGGGATGCAAGAACATAAAATTTTAGATAATAGAGTGAATGTCGAACAAGTTGAAGAAAAGAAGCAGCCATTTCCAATGAAACATATATTGCTAATGGAGACAAACTGGTATGCCAGTCCTGAAGAATTAGCTGGTGCTCCCGTCTCCTGTGCTTCAGACATTTATCGACTGGGCGTTCTACTTTTTGAGGTTTGTAACTTTATGCAACAATTCATTGATTCATCATAACTTGAGTTGGGTTTTCTTTGTTATATTCTTGAAGTATCTTGTTTTCGTTACTATTCATGAAGCAATCTTTGATGAATCTTGACCCACTTAACAAGGATCAATACATTCAGAAATGAATTCCACTCACCAATTGAGATACTAGTATTAATATTATAGGGATTTATACTTCTCTAAAGACAATGTTACAGAGAAGCTGCTATAACTCTCATGACTCTGAATCTAAGTGTTCAATACGAGTCTAAAGACCTAATTGCTCTGATACAAGAAATCAGTCCAGTCTTGTATTACTAAACTTATTAGCAGATTTTTGGCTCCCAGCTAGCACATGGGTAGCACCTGTAACGCTGCATCTATGTCTCGCACTTACATAAAATAAAGGAAAAAAATATAATTATAAATAAATTAAGAAGCAATGTCAATCATGTAAAATCAAATATTTAAACAATCAAAATTTTATCACTTTTGAGTTTAAGACTTTTTTCTTTCGTATGTTAGAAAATAAAATTTTGATGGAATTTTTTTAAAAAATGAAATTGGGAATTAGAAAATTTCATTTCCAATACTATCTTTCATTGGCTATGTCCAAGACGAAACAGATTAAAAGCAACTTTTGTAATTTACAAAAATACTGTAGCAATGAGATGCGAAAGAAAAGACTGCACGTGATAATTGCGGTTAGTTTTCCCCTGTTATCAATTATTGCCACCGGATGGGACCCACGTAATTCGTCTAATTGAACCGTACCCGGTTATTCGTAATCCACACCGGGCATACTTGAATCATCTATATATATTACATCAAATTGTCAAACCGGAAGCAAGAACTCGAAAAAGCAACTTAACTACTTTCGAACTTTGATTCCCATAAGCAGATATCTTTCTGATTTGAAGAACATGGAAACTACCTGCGCAGGTTTATAGGCCAACTTTATTTTAATATATTTTCATCAATGTCTCGCACTTACATAAAATAAAGGAAAAAATTATAATTATAAATAAATTAAGAACCAATGTCAATCATGTAAAATCAAATATTTAAACAATCAAAATTTTATCACTTCTGAGTTTAAGACTTTTTTATTTCATATGTTAGAAAATAAAATTTTGATGGAATTTTTTTTTAAAATGAAATTGGGAATTAGAAAATTTCATTTCCAAGACTATCTTTCATTGGCTATGTCCAAGACTTTTTTCTTTCAAATTAAGACTGCACGTGATAATTGCGGTTAGTTTTCCCCTGTTATCAATTATTGCCACCGGATGGGACCCACGTAATTCGTCTAATTGAACCGTACCCGGTTATTCGTAATCCACACCGGGCATACTTGAATCATCTATATATATTACATCAAATTGTCAAACCGGAAGCAAGAACTCGAAAAAGCAACTTAACTACTTTCGAACTTTGATTCCCGTAAGCAGAGATCTTTCTGATTTGAAGAACATGGAAACTACCTCCGCAGGTTTATAGGCCAACTTTATTTTAATATATTTTCATCTATGTCTCGCACTTACATAAAATAAAGGAAAAAATTATAATTATAAATAAATTAAGAACCAATGTCAATCATGTAAAATCAAATATTTAAACAATCAAAATTTTATCACTTCTGAGTTTAAGACTTTTTTATTTTATATGTTAGAAAATAAAATTTTGATGGAATTTTTTTTTAAATGAAATTGGGAATTAGAAAATTTTATTTCAAAGACTATCTTTCATTGGCTATGTCCAAGACTTTTTTCTTTCAAATTAAGACTGCACGTGATAATTGCGGTTAGTTTTCCCCTGTTATCAATTATTGCCACCGGATGGGACCCACGTAATTCGTCTAATTGAACTGTACCTGGTTATTCGTAATCCATACCGGGCAAACTTGAATCATCTATATATATTACATCAAATTGTCAAACCGGAATCAAGAACTCGAAAAAGTAATTTAGTAAAACTCGCCGCCTATAAAATTCAAAACCGAGGGCCAAGACGAAGTATTCACTCAAGGACCGCGAGTCATGCATTGTGGTGTGAACGGTTACCAAAACAACGAAAATGAACCAACATCTTTGCTGTCTTATTGTTCTCTTTCTCTCCGTGGTCCCTCTCCTGGCCGCCGGCGACCGTAAAGGAGAGTTGGTTGGGGGATGGAAGCCGATAGAGGACCCCAAGGAGAAGCACGTGATGGAGATCGGGCAGTTCGCGGTGACGGAGTACAACAAACTATCAAAGAGCGCGTTGAAGTTTGAGAGCGTGGAGAAGGGCGAGACTCAGGTGGTTTCCGGCACCAATTACCGGCTGATCTTGGTTGTCAAGGACGGACCTTCGACCAAGAAATTTGAAGCTGTCGTTTGGGAGAAGCCATGGGAGCATTTCAAGAGTCTCACCTCGTTTAAGCTTATATTTGGGGGATGGACTCCGATAGACCCCACAGAGAAGCATGTGATGGAGATCGGGCAGTTCGCGGTGACGGAGTACAACAAACGGTCAAAGAGCGCGTTGAAGTTTGAGAGCGTGGAGAAGGCCTGGACTCAGGTGGTTTCCGGCACCAATTACCGGCTGATCTTGGTCGTCAAGGACGGACCTTCGACCAAGAAATTTGTAGCTGTCGTTTGGGAGAAGCCATTGGAGCATTTCAAGAGTCTCACCTCGTTTAAGCCTATGTTTGGGGGATGGACTCCGATAGACCCCACGGAGAAGCACGTGATGGAGATCGGGCAGTTCGCGGTGACGGAGTACAACAAACGGTCAAAGAGCGCGTTGAAGTTTGAGAGCGTGGAGAAGGCCTGGACTCAGGTGGTTTCCGGCACCAATTACCGGCTGATCTTGGTCGTCAAGGACGGACCTTCGACCAAGAAATTTGTAGCTGTCGTTTGGGAGAAGCCATGGGAGCATTTCAAGAGTCTCACCTCGTTTAAGCCTATGTTTGGGGGATGGACTCCGATAGACCCCACGGAGAAGCACGTGATGGAGATCGGGCAGTTCGCGGTGACGGAGTACAACAAACGGTCAAAGAGCGCGTTGAAGTTCGAGAGCGTGGAGAAGGCCTGGACTCAGGTGGTTTCCGGCACCAATTACTGGCTGATCTTGGTCGTCAAGGACGGACCTTCGACCAAGAAATTTGAAGCTGTCGTTTGGGAGAAGCCATGGGAGCATTTCAAGAGTCTCACCTCGTTTAAGCCTATGCCTGGGGGATGGACTCCGATAGACCCCACGGAGAAGCACGTGATGGAGATCGGGCAGTTCGCGGTGACGGAGTACAACAAACGGTCAAAGAGCTCGTTGAAGTTCGAGAGCGTGGAGAAGGCCTGGACTCAGGTGGTTTCCGGCACCAATTACCGGCTGATCTTGGTCGTCAAGGACGGACCTTCGACCAAGAAATTTGTAGCTGTCGTTTGGGAGAAGCCATGGGAGCATTTCAAGAGTCTCACCTCGTTTAAGCCTATGTTTGGGGGATGGACTCCGATAGACCCCACAGAGAAGCACGTGATGGAGATCGGGCAGTTCGCGGTGACGGAGTACAACAAACGGTCAAAGAGCGCGTTGAAGTTCGAGAGCGTAGAGAAGGCCGAGACTCAGGTGGTTTCCGGCACCAATTACCGGTTGATCTTGGTCGTCAAGGACGGACCTTCGACCGAGAAATTTGTAGCTGTCGTTTGGGAGAAGCCATGGGAGCATTTCAAGAGTCTCACCTCGTTTGAGCCTATGTTTGGGGGATGGAATCTGATAGACCCCACGGAGAAGCACGTGATGGAGATCGGGTAGTTCGCGGTGACGGAGTACAACAAACGGTCAAAGAGCGCGTTGAAGTTCGAGAGCGTGGAGAAGGCCTGGACTCAGGTGGTTTCCGGCACCAATTACCGGCTGATCTTGATCGTCAAGGACGGACCTTCGACCAAGAAATTTGAAGCTGTCGTTTGGGAGAAGCCATGGGAGCATTTCAAGAGTCTCACCTCGTTTAAGCCTATGGTTAAATAGGGTGTTTAACAAATAACAAATGCATGTAATTGTTAAATAAATGATAGGTATACTATTACCTATCAATCATGGCAATGTTTTAGTCTGTTTTAGTTCAACTTATAAGATTTCTTGAGATGTACAAGAGATCTTTTTGTTTACTTTTGAGCCAAGTATTTTCCTTGAAAAGGAAATAAATCAATAAAAGTTATTGTGTGTGTCAATATATTGGTTATATTAGTCTATACACGTCGGTTTTAATTACCATATCTCCTCCTAAATATTTTACTTTTTTTGAAACAAACTCAAAAATTTGTTGTATAAAAAACACTATCACTTTCAATCATAACGTCCTCCTGGTCCTCCATTGGGGATATTATAGTGTGTCATTCTGTAACCCAGAACTATCATTTCTTCCACCTCTACGATATCTTGTAATGTTACTTGCAGCTTCATAAGCCACAGAAACATCATCAAAATCAACAAATTGTTTTCTTTTCTTTTTTTTAGGAAAGTAATAAGAAAAATAAAAGCTGCATTATTCTATTTATGATCAATAGAAGAATTCAAGTGACTGGAGAAAATTCAGATTGTTGAAAATGGGTTCTCAAACGAGATAAGCCTCAGGTAGTAGACCTCACCAACATCAGTACCAGACTCAATCCATAGAATCGGTCTCGTCTTAAGCCTAACAGCTCCCTTCTAATATAATCTAGTGAGAACGGTGAGGTGCTTGGTATATCATACACCAAAAATCAACGATGCTTGGACTTTCAAGAAAAAGAGAAAAACAAATGCATGCACGGGGAAACGTACTAATCAAAAGCAAATCATATAATTTAAAAATTATTATAGGCTTGTAGCCATAAGATCGAGAGAAACTAAAACATTTCTTGTATTTTCTGGCCATATTTTCTAAATGAAGGGATGGTCCATTGCTGCTCTGCCATACTGGATCTCAAGATGTCATTAACAATAGGTCTCAAGATGTCACTAACAACGTGTCACTCTGATACCGACAGGTCTACCACTTAGACATAACACTTGCCATATAAAATTTTCTCCTATTTTTGCTATTTCCTTCGTATCTTGCATTGAATTATTGCCAACAAATGATATTTCGAGTCAAAAAAGTATATTCAATTATTGCATATATGCTCCTAGGTAATTTGCACAATTGAATTATAGCTGTTAATCTACTTATTTACACAATTGATTAATTGTACGCATCCATTGCAAGACTTTCGCACTAAGTTTCAATTTCAACCACAAATCCTAGCTCTAGATAAAAATGATGTGGTCGTAGAGATTTCGAATGTATTCACTTTGTGATTAACGGAAGCATTGCTTTCATTTGTAAGACGTTGTCATCAAAGATTAATTAATTAATCATCATTTTGGTAAAGGAAAAAGAATGAAAAAAGCTGCACTATTTTAAAGGCCATTTGGTATATGACCACTTCCCATTGGACTTGGAGACCGGGTAATTTTGTCATCTCCACTCCTAGAATCTGCTCTCATGCTACTTGCATGGTTCCATCTTTGAAGTCTGGTACTGTTTTGTTTGGAAAATACCCCACTATAATATCTTCACGAAGAAAATTGATCCCCGTTAACTAGCGTGATTAGCTTAGTTTCTTAAATTCAACGTTCGTTTGGTTAATTGTCTGTTAGTTTTAGAATTTTGATTAGCCAATAAAACAATGAGTTTTATTGTTTAATAAGGCAAGTTGAAATAAATTCAATCCTACTCACAGAAAAATTTAAATGACACATATCATAATCTTTTTCATATCTTCAGAAAAATTAAATCATAAGAGGATCATGAACAATTTGACGATGCTCTGAAATATAGTCTTCTGTTTTTCAAGGAAAAAATAAGGAAGTTAAAAACATGTTTATCAGGTTTTTCAGAGATCATTTTGACGTTTTTGTTTAAAAACATGAAAATTGTTCTTATTCTCATAAAACAGACAAAATGATCTGGCCAGTTAGCTAATTATTCTTGTTCTTCTGTTCTTTTTTATTTGAATTGTTTCTCCCTTTTCCATTCATTTTTCACTATGAAATTAATTACTAATTAATCTACAGTTAGTTTCTCTACAGCTAATAGGAACGTGATTTATGCCCGAAGACTCGCATCTTTTTTATTCATTATCTACAGTGCACTCACCTCCAATCTATGTATAGGCAGACATGCATATTTATTATATCAAATAAGTTATTGATGGAAATTTCACTTTCGAAATAGAGAATTATCCTTAATTAAATCTTAGTGGGCCTAAATTCGAGTAAGATTTAATGATGTATGATTCAAAATTATTGAAATCGGACATTTTAAACAAGAAAAAAATAAAAAAAATCTTGTTCTCTTTTTTAAATAATAAATTTCATTTTGATGGATTTTTAATATTAAATTAGACATTTGCTAAATTGGCTCAAATATAATAGATCTTAGACCTTGCTTTTAATGGATTTAATTAGGTTTTGGGCATTTAAATTATACAACTGGAGACGGAATTTATAAATAGATAAGATTCTAATGTGATTTTAAAATAAATTTGAACTTGAACTTGATGCATTTTATTAATCCAGAAAGGTAAATTTATAATTTCAACTTTTAAATAAAACATATCCTTTGGATTTTTTACATAAACTAGAGGCAATTGTACAATATTTACTTGACTAGTGATATATATCCCAAATTTTTTATCCTAAGAAATGCCACATCATTTGGTTGATGAGGATAATATAATTAATTCACTTAGATATTATAAAAAATTATCAACCAATCAATGAATAACATATCATTTTCATTGGGATGGAATTTGGAAAAAAGAATTTAGGACGTCTATCATTACTTTAGTAAGAAAGCATATTAAGATGGACTAACATGTTTGGATGCCCCAGCCTAAGATGCAAGAGATCAATTTCTTTTGTTGTCTTGAAATCCCTACTATTTGACTCAACAACATTGGCAACATTTAACTCATTACTACTAGAACAAAAAGATATCATAGACAAAGGATTGCTAATGCAATTTATTGACTCATACTCTAAAGATAGAGGTAACTCAACAGCACATTCAATCTTGCGCTACTCATGCACAAAAGCTCATATAGCCTATCTTTAGTCACTCCTTTCATTAGGATTTTCACTTGGCTAAAGCAAAATAGATTTTTGAAGCACAACATCAATATCATTATCACGGAACAATTTTGAGACATTAATAAGGTTCTTAGTAACGCTAGCCACAGACAACGAGCTATTTAGTTTAATCTGTTTGTGCGGATCATAAGTGAGCAATATAGAGTATCCAATATGAGAAATCAAAAGTTTATCACCATTTCCAACAGTAGCTCATCATTACCTTGATATTCTGAATTAAAGCTCATGCTTCCAATAGCACTGGTTACATGATTTGTAGCACCACTGTCAAGGTACCAAGCTCTACGATTCTCACCGTCAACTGCAACCACATATGCTCTTCTTGGATCTCTTCTTCTATTTGGCTGTGGAACTGATATGAACCCTATTAAGAACTAACATGACCCTAACCAATTTAGTCTCTAAGATTGAAACCAATTTTTATTTTTTTTAAGAAGAGATTGAAACCAAATCTAAAATTGAATGGAACCGCGATTTGATCTCAATGAAAGTACGAACCTTGGTATGTGATGATGCCACAATTAGCTATGGATGATCTGATTGATAAGTCAAGAGTTTGAATGCCACAGAAATTCGATAAGTTCAAAGGGTTAGTTTAAGAACCAAAGAGAATTAGCTTTCTTACCAATTGCATCAAAATTGATGTCTTTCTTATTGGATACAAGTACATTAGATAGGGTTGGTTTATAAGAATTTTAAGAAATAAATCCTAAACCAAAATCAAATCAGAATCCTAATTTAAAGCAAATAAGGAAAGAAACTAAATCAAACCTGAATCCTTATTGGCTTAAATGCCTTGCATCAATTAAAAATGGAAACTAGGCAATTAAAAGAGAAATAATTGATTCATTTTGCCACTTGCCTACTCAAGAAATGGGAAAGTATCCTAAAAGGAAAGTAGTATATTTTCCAAACGAGAAAGCATCTGATAAGGTAAATAATATATTTTCTAGCCATAATGTGCAAACCAACTTGCTGATTTCATAGAAATGATTATGTGAAAACTTAAAAAGCCTGAATCACGTATTTAGTTGTCTGAATATCATGTGCGATTTCTTCAACGGGCCTCCATGAATTTGATTGAGCTCAAGTTGCTTAAATCAACCAATTAAGCGATTTTTTGAATTTTTTTGCACGAGCTCTTATGATGGGTCCAACAGGAACTTGAATTGGATATGAATATACCTCATCCCATGTGCTTGTGACAGTTTTGTCCTCAATATCATATTTTTTCCTTCAAAGAAACAATTTTGCTTCATATGGAAAAGGAAATTTGTATGTAGCCTTACATGATTTATACATAAACTCATAATATTTTTGTAGTCCTTCATGAACATGTGAAATATACACTTATATAGTGAATCCTTCATGAACAAGATGTTAGTGAATAACATCATAATTTTGGAATAGTCCTTCAGGAACATATTTTGAAAGAAAATCTTCATTATGTATAGTGCAATCCTTAGAGATGCATTCTTAATTTTCTTTCATTATATATTATAATATTCATACTTTAGGATGAATATTTTGAATTTCAAGAATAGAAAATATATAATAGCAATTGAATATTATAATAAGAAAAATCAAACAATAACAAAATCAATCAATGGAACATTAAATAAATGTTGGAATCCAAATCTCATAAGATATATGTAATCATTAATAAAGGAAGTAAGGAACAACTTCATAGATCCATTATTCTTAAATTATAAAAATACATAAACAACATATGTATATGATTTTAGACAAATCAAGATAGTTTAATTCATACCTTTGTGAGTAAGATCAAAGGAGGGATATTATCATATTACCTCTTAATGGCTAGAGACTCGTGTTGATAATGTGTTATATCATTTATCAATTGGGAGTGCAACAATATAGCAAGAGAAATAAAGAAGGCAAATAAGAGACACAATGTCTAGAGGGGAATTTTATTCAATCTCAAATATATACAAATAAGATGCAAAGGCCTGCTTTTATAGTGATACAAGCATAAAGTAGTAAGTAATACCTCATAATTATAAGAGATGACAATCCTCAGATTAGGGAGATAATGAGAGTTATAAAAGATGGAAAGTTACTTGTGAGGAGATCGAAGATTGCTTTGATGAACATCCACATATATTATAATAATTTCATAACATACATTTACTTTTAATTTATTTTTAAGGTTAATTGGTTAATAAGCTTTTTGTGCAGTAGATTGATTAATGTGCCCAAGAAGATTGTTGGATGCTATTATTTTAAAAGCAAAGCAAAATAAGGCATAAGTGTCACATGTTCAATAGCAGGGATGTTTTGAGGAATTTCTTAAAATAAAAAGACTAAGTAGATATTTAGCCCAAAATATAGGGATTAAGTAAGCATTCATCCTATAGGAAAGCAAAGTAAACTAATGTAACCATAATTGAATATAAAGTTAACTCTTCTATGGAATTATAGAGAACAAAAGAAGGAAAAATATTATTCAAATTCAAGATAAGAAGGTAGTTTATTAACTGTCTAAAGTTCAAAATTTTATTAATTTCAGACCTTTTTTAAAATTTGCTTATTGGTTTCTTGTAACTTATGTTTGATTTTTAGATATTTACATCTGAATAGAAAAAGTAAGATTTTTTTACTTTTATCTAAATGGAAAACGGTCTAAATGATTAGTAAATATTATATTTCATAAATATCTCTATAAAATAACTTATTTCCTAATCTATAAAATAGAATCCCCTTTTTTTATTTTGATTTACAAGGACGTAAATGTCAAAGAACTAATTTTAAGATGTTTTTTATTATAAAAACAAATAAGATGCCACTTACATTCAGATATTAAAAAATGAAAAACAAACATGTGATTTAAATTTTCGTATTCAAACCCATTCAAACTTGAAAAAAATTTAGACACATTCCAATTTCAGACAAAAAAGACAAATGCTACTTAAATTTTTTTCGCTTTGCAACTGCCCACTGCTACACTAAATAAAAAAAGATTTTCAATTTGGAATTATGTTATCCAACATATAAAGACAATTCATCCTTTAAACGAATCTTTATGATTGTTTTCTGAACGAATATTGCTCTAAATTAAAATATTTTAGAACAAAAAATAGTTGATTGCCAAATGTACAATAGGTACAATTTTCTTTTTTCAGCTCTCTTTTGGAAGAGAACTATGGCGTCCTTTATAATTATTATTTCTTGAAAGAATACAAACTTAAATTACTGGCTTTTTATTTGTAAAATCATATAAAATAGACTCTTTTAAGGAAAATATCTCATACCGGAGATAATAATTTATGGACTAAGAATATAAACTTAAAACAGCACTAATATCAAACTATCTTTAAAAGAGTTCCTTGATCAAAAGAATTTATTTATCAATTTTCACAGTTTAAAAAAAAAATTACATAGAAATAATTTGAAGATTTCCTAAATAAGAATCAAATAAATGCTAATTTATTGCATGATACTTAGAAGAAACCATAAATAAAAATTAAGGATTTACAATTTTAAAGACAAGCTGGGAGTTTAAATTTTCTTGCCATCTTGAGGGAGAATAATAAGACCAAAATAATATTGATGAAACAAAATAATCAATCAAATATTTGATTGTCTTCATCTTAATCAGTGATTCAGAAAAATTGGTTGTTAATTAACATAAAAATTGATTGACTCAATATTTATTAATAGATCATTATTTCTAAATTATGTTAATTATATATATTTCAAATACTTATAAGAATTGAGTTTGCTTACGGTTTATTAAATATAGTCTCTTAAAAGTTTTCATGTGGCCCATACAAAGCTAACATTACTCTGTTATAGCATTTCGGGCATCCAACAAGATCCTCTACTTCACTTATTGTTAGAACTAGAGCTAACAAATTAATTACTTAATCACGGCTAAGTTTGGAATTAAAAATCAAACTAAATTATCTAATTGGTTGAGTTCGGTTTCCGTTTGTATGGGCCACATGAAATTTTTTCTCTCATCTTCTCTCGTCTGCTAATCGCATCTTTCTCTCTTTCGACTCTCTAATTTCTCTCTTGGATTTGGTTACCAAGCACATAAAATTGAAGCCACCATCTCGCTCGTAACAAACAACTAGTCGGATCCATCAAACTGTTGCTGTCATCTTGAGCCATTCAAGTAACTTGAACACGTCATCCTCTCGTTCTCTTTCATTTTCGAGTTAAAGACAAGGTAAGGATGTAATCTTGACTTTTGTGTTTTTTGTGATGACTACAGAAAATGCTATATGAAACAATTAGGGATTTATGTGCTATATAATAAAAATAATAATAATAATAATAATTATAATTATAATTATAATTCTTATTATTGTTATTATTATTATTTTCCCTATATTAAACAAGTAGGCATTTATGAATTTTGAGTGAAAAATTCACTCGGCTGTGGCAGATTTTGTGCCTTACAAGTAGTCGATTTCACGCATTCATCATCACCATTACTATGTTCATTATTATTTGCTATTGTTTTTTACTTTTTTTGCTGTTATTGATTAAATTGACATTAAATTTATGTCTTGTCCATTACAAGACTTAACAGTATAATCCAGTTGTAACATGGACACTACAGATGATACAAGAGCGTAGTACACTTTTTGTAAGTATAAATTAATTGATATCTTTCGAGTTATGTTAGCAACCATTTTAAAAACACTTCTGCATTCTTCGAATTTTGGTTACGTTGAAGTGAAGGGGATTGAGTTGCCATTAAAAATTAAAGTATTTTGGTCTTTATAAACAAAGCGCTTTTGTGGAATAGATCTAAGAAGATGCTAATCTTCTTAATAATTTTTTTTTTAAAAAAAAAATCTATTACTCTTGGTTGAACAAATTTCCTAGTCCCAAAACCTTGTCATAGAAATTAAAAGAAAACAGAAAAAGAGTGAAAATCTCTTCGGTCAACCAAATTACTCAAATTCGTAAAATAATATAATACTTGAACCTTAAAAATAAAAGCTCTATATATTAATATATAAACAGTGATAAACCCAATTAAGAAATTGCTATCTAAGCCCACTCGAAATTTTATCATACAGTCGTATATTTATCACCTTATGTACGTATATTGTAATTTGGATACGTTATTTAATTATATTTATATTGTGTATATTTACCACATTATGTACGTATATAAAATATAACGTATATTGTGTAAACTCTACTATAAACAATTAATATTTGGTCATATTTCTTTTGGCAAATAAGCCCCTGGGATTTCTTCTTTATCGCAACATGAAATTGAAGACATTTAAAAGGTTTTGAAACGTTATTTTAATTGAAAGGAGTTGCCATTTTTAATTTTGGTTGCAAATAATAATTCCTTGGTGGTTACAATATTTTTAAATATCCCCATTAAGGCTGTAGGGGCTACAAATCTTCATTCTACATCTGTAACATCTGACTATGAATTATATATAAATGAGCTATTTTTCTTTATCTTTGGATATATTATATACTCTATTGTTTTCTCCGAAACTCTACGATAAACAATTAATACTTTTCTTTGCAACTTCGACATTCAAAGACTTGGTTTATTCTTCAGGTAAATCGTGCTTAGGAAGAAGAGCGGCATGAAGATATTTGGGTTGTATTTTGGAGCTGCGAAATACCGACAATATCCGCCCGTGGGGAGGGCTCTTTGACATTTGGGTTGTATTTTGGACATTTGTGATTCTCCATAGTACTGGCCGGATTCTTCAACAATATCCTAATACTTCTAAAGTCAAAGACATGCTTCTCTTTCGTTGCATATATTTGCATCTCTAGGTGAAATTTGTAATTGGCTGAGGACATTTTTATTTTTATAAAATGGAAGAACAGGGACTTTACGTGGAGAAAAAATTAATTGTAGTGGTTATTTTCCATAGATATAGCTATACATGTAGCATGGCGAGCTGATGACGGGAGTTCATTTGACGGAATTAGCCCTTCAATGGGTTGTCGTTATAAACCAGATGGCCAATATAATCATGCAGCCTATTTCAGCAATGTTGTTTATTATGATATTAATTTTGTGACTCAAGAAGCTGCAAGTAACAATAATACGTACATATGCAAGTAATTGTTTTGGTTGCAAAATGCAACACTCTCTTGACCATCTTCTGGTTATAATTTTGTTTTTAGAGGACCTGAAGGAAATTGTAGGTGAATTAGTAAAATGTATTTTTTTTATTATAGATATTGTATAATTGTTTTAAAATTTGGTGTTGCAACAAATATGATCTATGTTTTGGACTGGTAGGTGGTTTCTTAAAATTCTATCCCAAAATTTTATCTTAAATTATGTGGTCTTCATTAACTAATTGGTGTAATTAATTAACTTAATAAAAAAGAATTCAAATTCTCTCCTAGGCATTTTCTTTCCTAATTCTCCTAAGCTTTTAATGATCCATTGACATGTGTCATTTATACATGATTAAGACAAATCATTCAATGAATTTACTATAGTCTAAACATAAATAGAGCGTCAAACTCTATTTATTAACAACGAATTTAATTTATTTAATCATAAGATAACTTGTATTTATGTCTTATGTGAATCCATATAATGATCGTATAAAATACATATAATATGATTAAACGAACTTTATTCAAATTTTTTTTTGCAAATTAAAGATATCTGAAAATGTCTCAAGTATCATATTAATTAGAAAATAAATAAATCAATATGATTTAAAGGGCACATAATCCCAAGAATATATGCATCAAAGTAAGAAACATATTAACTAAGGAGTGATAATGCATTTATTAATATTCAATTTCCTATTTAACAACTAAGATTCTTTTATTTTTTTATTCTATCAATTTATTATTGCATAAAAACATTGCGGGTGAGTATATTTGAACTCATTAAATCAGTCTTTATACCCTAAATCAATAAATAATTTTATTACAAAATTACTTAAAACTCATTTTAATTTCTTGGATACCCGAAAAGTAAAATTACCATTCTAGATGGAGGATAAATCTTCAAAATAGCCTTAACGCATCTTATTTGTTCATACAAACACAAGTTATTGAACAACCATGGATGCTGAACCAGAGTGTCAAACTTAGTTTCTAATTGTCAAATTCTTCCCATTAGACATCTAGACCGTTTTACAGTCAGTAACGTAGACAGAAAATCAAATTAGTGGGGGTAGAATGACCAGCATGAAATATAAAGAAAGAAAAAATTTACCGTCTTATTTATCTATTTTTCTAATTTTTTTAGTATTTCTCCTTACATATGTCTTAATAACATATTTAGTTTGATGAAATAAAATAAGAGGATATGAGAGATAAGGAGAATGGGGGAAATAAATAAGGGAAAAATAGATGAATTCTATATTAAACTAAATAATGAAATTGAGAATGATTCTATTTTGCTCTCATTTTATAATCTCCTGCTCTAGGAACCAGAACTTTAAGAGAAGGCAGTCAAATTGTAAAGATTGACAAGCAGAAATTTTTGTTCTCCTTTTTAAATAAAAAAATTCATTTTGATGGATTTTTAATATTAAATTAAACATTTGCTAAATCGGAACAAATACGTTAGATCTTAAATCTTGTTTTTAATGGATTTAATTAGGTTTTGGGCTTTCAAATTATGAAACTGGACAAGATTTGTGTGTGATTTTAAAATAAAGTTGAACTTGAATTTGATGCATTTAATTAATCAAAAGAAGCAAATTTATAATTTCAACTTCTAAGTAAAACATACCTTTTGAATTTTAGCAGTGGCTACGACGGTAGAGTAGTTGCATCTAGGGTACTAATGATGACCAACAAAATATATCAATAATTACAAATTTAATATTTATTTTTATAATTATACGATTGCCGTCGATGCTCTGCCATGGAGCACAACCAACATATTCGGACCGTTAGATTTTTCGGACAGGCCAAAAGCAACTGCTTCCACTGTTCTCTCAGCGGCTCTGCCACAAGTCGCATTCTGCCATTACGCACCATATTTATATTTGCAATCTACCAGACTCCGCTTTAAGCCTACCTCATTTGTGGACCCATTTTATCTTCCACGTGATTGGTATTATTACTTTATTTGTCTTTTTATGTACCATTATTTGTTCCGTGGACCCATTCATGCACCCACGTTTCGGACATGCAATTTAACCGTAGCCGTTAATCTTACCTAATCATATGTGCGATAAAAATCTGCCGTCGATCCGTTATATGTAAGTACCAACCATGCGTTATTATTCGATTTGCTACGTTACAAAATCTTATTGATAAGGTTTTTTCAGAGATTTTTCTTTTAAGACTACCATTACCTACGTTACAAAATTAAATTATAAGAGGATCTTGATAAGGTTTTTTCAGAAACCACTTTGTAAAGTCAAAATAAAGTCTTCGCCGTCTGCCTCCAATGACTAACGCCCCAGGCCCTTGATGAAATAGAAATGCCCATTTCACCGAACTATCTTTGATTATAAATTTTTTTTTGCAATTCCGAGTGAAATGATATTTTGAATGAAGAAAAGACTCAATTAGACATTTAGACCGGGCTGCAGTTCTGGCCTCATTTTGTCCTGAATCTCAGCCATGATCCTGCCAAATTTTTGGAGCCATTCTAGCACATTTTATCTTACTATTATGCACCACATTTACTTTTTCGATCTTCGAGACTGCGACTGGGTCAAACATATCCTCAAGCTCCGCTTTAACCTTACGAAATTTGTGGACCCATTTTACCTTCACGTGATTGGTATTACTACTTTTGTGGACAAGGCTACGTTGCAGTTGCAGACTCTGTATGCAACAGCTCAGTCCAAACTGGCCTTGTATCAGCGGAGTTCCAACAGCTTTTTCTCTCTCTTACAACGCGTGGATGCTCCTTGTTTGTCTTCTTATCTGCAATTATTTTCTCTGTGGACCCATTCATGCACCCACGTCTCGAATATGCAATTTAACCGTAGCCGTTAATCATTCCTAACTATATGTACGATAAAAATTCCGCCGTCGATCCGCTATGTGTAAGTACCAATCAGGCATTAGTTTTCTAATAAGACTTTATTTCTTTTATTAGCTCATATTCATCCATGTGTTTACCATTCCTCGCTAATTCGATTATTTAAAATAACAATGATCCATCAATAATTTTATTCTTCGACCGGCTAAAATGATTTTTTTATTATTATTATTTTGATGAGGAGGTCTCAATAAAGTTGAAATAAATAAATTTTGGTCTTTGTCTCACACTTACATAAACAAAGGAAAAAATTATAAAATTATAAAAAAAATTTTGATGAGAACGAGATATTCTCATTCTTCAATTTTTGTGAAGAAAAGCAGAAAACGACTTTATGATGTTCTCCAATGTTCATTTTACACGGGTCCCACTGCAGGAATGCAATTATTCTAATGGTCCCACACCTGCTATCAAATTACTTGCTAAATAAGTGATGTTTTATAATATTTTATTTAAATTTATATTTCTAATAATTATTAATATAAGTGATTACTGAAGACTTCTCATTGGATTACACTTTCTTCGAACACACTTTTTTTATTCCTTTGTATTAGTTATTATTAATTATTCTAGATAATTAAAATGGTTTATTAAAATTGTATTTATTAGGTAAAAGAAAACTACATCCATACCATAACTAAATTAATATAAAATATATGGTATTAAATTAATTAATTTTGGATTCTCTAAAATAAATAGATATATACTAAAAAAATTATTTCAACTTGAAACATGCAAATTACTTGATTTTACATAATTTAATATAACTTTTATTTTGTGTTTTAAAATAAATTAATGATTTTAATTTTTTGATGGCAACTTATGTTTAAGAATTATCATGAGATGATAAAATTCTGCTATCATGCACTCTTTTGTATAAATAGATATACATAGGTAGATATATATATATATATATATATATATATATTTGTATATTTATAAGACAATATTATATTAATTTTGTATCTTTTTTTTTAAATAATGAACATGAACAATACCAATATATATATGATGAATTGCAAATTTCAATAATTATAGCATAAACTCACAAAATATAATGTCATTATTCAAAAAATCTTAATTAATAAAATAATTCTTCCGCTCTCTTTCACTATCTCCAAATTTTCAGACAAACAACCAAACACGTTTTCACTGTTTTTATTTTCATATACTGTATTGAAAACAAACTACCAAACATATTTTCATTTTTAAAAATATAATATCAAAAACATCCTTTTTTCTTTTTTAAAAAGAATCTAGAAAACACTAATTGAAAAATAATACCAAACGCACCCTTACATTTCCAAGACTATCTTTCATTCGCTATGTCCAAGACGAAAAAGACTAAAAGAAACTTTTGTAATTTACAAAATTATTGTAGCAATGAGATGCGAAAGAAAAGAATGCACTTGATAATTGCGGTTAGTTTTCCCCTGTAATCAATTATTGGCATCGGATGGGAACCACGTAATTCGTGCAATTGAACTGTGGCCGGTTAAAGATTGTTGATTGATCATCAGTCATTCATGCTGGAATCAGTTGCATGCAATTTGAGAGTGGAGACAATTTGTGCTGCTCTAGCTATGGATGATAACAATTATTCATGATATGTTGTTGCTACGCCTAATCAAGTTTGATGTAAAGCAATCTTTGATGAATCTTGACCCACTTAACAAGGATCAATACATTCAGAAATGAATTCCACTCACCAATTGAGATCCTAGCATTAATATACAATGTTACAGAGAAGCTGCTATAACTCTCGTGACTCTTCAATCTAAAAGTTCAAAACGAGTCTAAAGACCTAATTGCTCTGATACAAGAAATCAGTCCAGTCTTGTACACTAAACTTATTAGCAGATTTTTGGCTCCCATCTAGCACATGGGAAGCACCTATAATGCTGCATCAATTAATAAAACTGATTTCCCAGAATTTCCAGCCCCTAGACTTTGCATCAATAATTCACAGGTTGCAAATTATTCAATTTGCAGCTCACAAGCATGTTTAGAAAAATTAAACCTATACAATGCAAATAAAAATAAGTTACAAGATAATGAACATTAACAATCTTGCTGAAAGTCAGAATGAGATTATTTGAATTTCTACTGAAGATATTGGATTATATAAATAATCAGTTAATTAAAAGGTCGTTATTAGTTTCTCCACGGATCACAAAGATTGGCTTCTTAATTTTATTTGCACATATAAAAGGGCTCATCTCTATGTAAGTGCCGGTAGCCTAGCTCCCAAAGATTCCTGAAATCGTTCCGCATGAAAGACATTTATGGATCAAATTAAGATACAAATGAGCTAAGGAGTGTTAATGCATTCATTAATTATTCAATTTCTTATCTAAAGACTAAGATTCTTTTAGTTTTTATTCTATCAATTTATTAATGCATAAAACAGTTGCGGGTGAGTATATTTGAACTCATTAAATCACCCCCTATATCCTAAATCAATAAATAATTTTATTGCAATTGTTGATGCGAGATTCTGGTTGTCTTCTCTACTAAGACCAGGAATTCTGCTCGATCAACTCTACCACGACCAGGACCTCTCCTCGTAAGGTTTCTTCTCCAAAAGTTCCTGCGTACACAAAAGCAGGTCAGAGTACGCCGGTTGTTTTCCCGGCGTAAACCCTCCGACGCTCAAGTCAGATATGAAGGTTCTGTGAATATTTGCCACGAATCTTATGGCTTCTCTTTAGTCTCAGTTCTTAGAGCTCTCTTTTCTGAGTTCTAATAGCAAAAATTCTAACCCTTTTACCTTCGCTGGCTACCTTTTTATAGGCTTCCTCTGAATCCCGGTCTTCCGTAGTCCACGCCCATTATTCTCCCCACCCTCGGATGTGTATGCCCCATTGTCGTCATTGTGGGCGAATGGAGATGGACTTCGTGCCTTGATTCTCGGATAGGAATGCACGTCTTGCCAACTGTCGTTGACCGGGTCTCTTCGCCTCGACCCCTAGCAGCAATGTCCTTATGCCTCTAACAGGAGTTCAGTCTCGTGAATGGCATATTCGTGGATGAGCAGAATATTCCTGCTCCTGTTCCCCTGCTACCAGGCTCCTACAGGACACACCTATTCGAGAACTCTGCCACCAAATATCTGCTCATCATCGTCGAAATATTTTCCTCAAACACCGGTCCCACAGTTTCTGGTGTTGGGTAATGTAATGGACCAGGAGTAGAAACTCAACGGTTCTTGCTCGCGTGGGACTGGAAAAGACTGCCAAGAGTCGTGTCGCATTTAATTGCGGATGAAGAGATGTGGCGGAAATCTACCCCTCCATTTGAATTTCAAACCTACAGTTGCAAGATTCTCGGAATATGTGTCATTAAATGCTGGCAGCCCAAGAGTTTGCTTTTCAGTAAGAAAACCCAAAATCCTCAAACACGAACTCGTCATTTTCTCCCTTCTTGTCTCTCCGGCGAGCGAACCTCGGCATTAAAGCTTTCATCCCTGTCTCTCTCTAACCGAGTCCCTGCTTCAGGTATTTCTTCTATTTTCTCGGTCTTGGTTAGTTGTAGATAATTTCTTTTCTTTTTTCTTTGCTTGGGGTAGTAGTCGGTGGTGGTGTTTTGGTTATAACTTAGGGAATGTCGAAAGGTAAGGAGAAAGTCGTTGAGATTGATGACGACGAACTAGGTTTCTTGCCTGGTCTGCTCACCGATCCTGCTTTTGACCCCGGGATCCCCTTAGAACCCATTAGGTCTAGTGTCGGGACTAGTGCTAGGAGGATGTCCCCCCAAACAACCTCCACGAGCGGAAGTAGTGGTGAGTAGGGATCTTCTGGCTCGGAAAACGCCTTAAGTGAGGATTAAGGAGGTGACTCTGGTGAGGGATCCTCACCGAGAGCATCGCGACCAGAAGGGCGGAGTACAATAGGAGGTAGAGCCTTGTCGCTGGATTATGCCATTGATTACATGACGTGCACGACCACGTTTGACGAGCTCAATGACCTCCGACTTAGGTATAGTATTCATGGTGAAATACCTCTGAAGATCCCAGGAAAGAAGGATACACCTAGCCGGCCTCCTAGGGGATATGTTACCCTGTTTCTGGAGAGCTTTAAGTATGGGCTGAGGTGTCCCTTGCAACCCTACTTTGCCCGGATACTTAACGGGCTAAATCTGGCTCCTGGTCAGCTGAACCCCAATGGGTGGAGAGTGCTCTCTAGTCTGTTCATATTGTGGGGCAGATGTTGCCAAAGCGAGCCCACGGTTGATGAGGTGAAGCACCTGTACCAGCTAAAGAGCAGCCCCAAAGATGCTGGCTGGTACTACTTCCAATCTAGTACCAAGAGCAGAAAACCCATAACTGATCTTCCAACTGGTGGTGGTGAGACTTGGAAGAGGAAATTCTTTTTTGCTGGGGGTCCTTGGGGTCAAGTTGCACAAATTGACGGGAAGGATTATCGCGTCCCACCCCGTTTCGTGGTCCCAGGTTGCCTGCTCGCTTTAGATGTCTTGTATCCATAATTGTTCTCGCTTTATTGGTTTGTCTCTAATCAAGCGTCTGTTTGTGTTGCAGGTTCTTGGGGTGTTCATTTCCCGCTCCAACCTGACCAGCTCAAACGGGTCGAGGCTGTGCTGGCTAATTCCTGCTCGAGTCGAGAGCTGATAACTACTTATAACATGCTCGAGTCTTGTTTGGTGCCCCCCGGCCATAAGATGGAGGATACTGTGATTGTGGCTCTGACTCGGAAGCGTCCTCGACCTCAAACTGCGAAGAGGGACCAGAGCAAGGACGCTCCCACTGCGAAGCGGGTGAACATTGTGCAGCAGATTCCTCCTTTGAAGACTCTACCCCCTCCTCCTGCCAAAGTAGGAGAAACTAGTGGAGCAGCCACTGATCCTGCTTCCTCTTCTCCTCCTGTCGGGCCTAGATCTCATTTATCTGATAGCCGAGCAGAACACTTGGCCCCCTATCTTAACGACCTTTCCAAACTCGTGAGCAAGAAGGACCTGGAGGACTTTGATGGCTGCACCTTAGGCGAGCTGGTGGGAGCCATGCAGTATAGCGCTTTCCATTTCAGCTGCATGACCACCTACTATAACGCCAAGGTTGGCCGTTATGACAAGAAGATGAAGGACGACATTCAGTCGGCGATGACCAGAGCTGATGATGCTGAGAAGAAAGCTGGGGAGCTGAATCTCGAGAATCTGAAGTTGATAGAGCAAGAATCTCTTGCTCAAGCAAAAGCCATTACCCTCGAGGAAGAGCTGACCAAGGTCAGGGAGGATCTTCAAGGGCAGAAGGCTATGTACGAGACTTAGCTCGAATCTCTCCGCGATTCCCACCGAGTTCAGGTCGAGAACTTGGAGAAGGAGGCTGACAACCAGTATGACCAGGGACTTCGGCATTCTTATCGCTGCATCATGGCCGTCCTCGGGAAGCAGCATCCTGATCTAAAGATGGACGACCTTGCAGCTGGTGTCGCCCAACATATGGACGAGGAGGCTGCAAAGGAAGATGCCGAAGGGGTGGAGCCAATCGTAGTTGAGGAGGAAAACTCTCCTCCTCGTGCCATTCCTGTTGATGTGGGTGAGGCGAGCACTCCCCCGGACGCAACTGGTGATACTCCCCCAGCACCTGAGGTGGACCAGCCGACTGAGGCTGCTCGGCTTACGAACCCGCCGTCTTCTTAAACATGTTTCTTGCATTGTAATGAACAATGTTTGTGACGATTATATGTTTTGTTAATTATTAACAAATTAATAAAAATATTTTTGATTACTTTCTTATGTTGTAATTACGAGTTATTTTTTCGTTTGAGAGTCTGCCCGTCTTCGTCTAGTTGAGCAGGCTCTGGCTTGGCATATGATTTTGCCACATGCCATAGAAAATTCTTTAATGCTTGGGATTCTGCTCGCCTTCACGCAGTCGAGCAGATCCTGGCACGCTTGGCTTCTGGTCTCGCCATAAACAGGCTTTGAGACTTGATGAGCCTTTGCATGCCTTAGAAAATTATTCAATGCTTGGGATTCTGCTCCCCTTCACGCGGTTGAGCAGATCCTGGCACGCTTGTGAAATACTAACTAGGCAACCCAAGAGGGGGGGTGAATTGGAATTTTAAAATTTAAGCTAAGCAAACCACACAACAATTTAATCTATTGCCTTAATCAAATTGAAAACAATAAATTCAATCATGCACAATATTAAAAGAGTAAGGGAAGAGAAAACAAACACAATGATTTTTACGTGGTTCGGCAATCCCCGCCTACGTCCACGCCTCCAAGCTCACCGGGCTTGAGGATTTCACTAAGCTAGCCTCTCAAGGCTTCAAACGCTTACAATTGACTTCTAAGGTGTCAATGGACCTTTACAACAAGAGATTATCCCCAATCTCTTAACCCAAGTGTATCCCAACACTTACAATCTTTTAACTTGATTTTACAAAAAAGATTACAAATGAATCTCTCTCACACAATGTGTTTGATCACAAGTGAAAGCTCAATGTGTAAATGAATGAGATGAATACAAAGATTTAAAGCTCAATGAAAGTTGTATTCTCTATATTTTGCTCAATGATGATCGTTGGAATCCTGCTTGTTTGAATTGGATTGAGCTTATTTATAGTTGGAGCTAAAAAACTAGCCGTTATAGATTGTCTGCACGAAAACGGTTCGCCGTTAACCATTAACGGTTAACCGTTTAGGCTGGTCAAAGTTACCGTTGGGCCAATTTTCAAATAAACGGTTAGCTGTTTAGGCTTACCCTTTCGCCGTTAATTTCCAGAGACCTGCAAAATAAATTTGGTTTAACCGTTCTTACTAAACGGTTCAAGGTTAGCAAACTGGAAATAATCGGTTAACCGTTTTCAGTAAACGGTTCACCGTTAGTTTCCAGAATCATCATTTTAACAATACTTTGCAGAACATGCTTTCTGAAAATTATCGGTTAGCCGTTTTTAAATAAACGGTTAGCCGTTTGCTACAGTGATTGCTACAGTAACCTGCACAGTGCACTATTTTTTGAAATTACAGTTTGACCCCAAAACTGTACAAAACTGTATCATAGCCCAAAACGTCATGAAACTTTACAAATATGTCCAATTTCAGAATTTCTAAGTAATGCTTTGTTAATCCCAAAACTTTCTGAAATTATCTTATAGCCCAAAATGCTATGACACTTTTCAAATAAGTCCTTCACCAAAATTTCAAGCAATACTTGTTTATTTCAAAATTTTCAAAATGCTTTCAATTAAACCATAAACTTTGAAAGACAACCAATTTCATAAAATTATTTTTTCATTAAATATGAAACATTTATAATGTGAAAATAATGATTTATTTAAAAAGAATAAAAACAATCAATTTCATAAAATCATTTTTCCATTAAATATAAAACATTTATAATGTGAAAATAATGATTTATTTAAAAAGAATATTAAATAATTTGAGCTTAAAAGATTAATCATTCTTAATCTTGTTTGTTATCATCAAAATCAATATTATGGAAACATATATGTTAACAATCTCCCCCTTTTTGATGATGACAAACATTTCATGTATTTAAAAAATGATTCCACAAATTGCTTCCCCTAAATATAATCTGCTCTTACAATTTGCCAATTAGCGAAGTTAATGATTTAAATACATGGATTTTTCTCCCCCTCATCATCAAAAAGAAAAACTTAATTGGCAAAGAAAAAAGTAGCAAATTTTTATAAATTTAAAAACATGTATTCTTCTCCCCTTTCATCACAAAAAAGAAAACGTAAAGGAAAAGAATAAAAGTAGCAAATTTGTTACCCATGTTGTTTGAGTAGAAATTTTGAAAGAATCTCCCCCTAACAACAAGCATTACCTCAAATACAAGATTAGTAATATTACTCCCAAATTATTATAGATCATGATAAAAGCCAACTCCATACACAAATCATCACACCAAAATATCATGAACCATTATTCCATTAACCACCAAATCAACAACTCATAACATGAAATTATCATATAAAACACCCATGTAATCATCATATCTCAAAATCATCAAGTCCTCACCATAATCACATATCATCAAAATCATCAAAAGAATCAACTATCAATTATCAAAACAATTACTCAAAATGCATATTATTCTCCGTCTTTTGATAACATCGAAATGATATATTACTTTGTCTCCCCCTTTGGACAACAAAAAAGTTCAAAATGCATGTTATCCAAAATCATATTATATGCTCCCCCTAAATATATGGCCAATTTAAAATTTTAACCGAAATGATTTTATCCAAAAACAAATCATATTTATCTCCTCTTAAAAAAGAACAAATCCTCAAATACACAACATGATTAAAAACACTTCCATATAAGCTTAAACAATAATAACAAACCAACAACTCCTTCAATTTATCAAGCAACATACATATAATCATCAATTACCAAAATCATCAAGAAATCAAATCATTCCAAGTTTATGCCGAATTTTTGAAAATTTTTCTTCGCAAAGAGGTTTTGATTTCTTTACCAAATTGGCATGCATATTATCAAATATTCAAGCTCCATAATTATCAATCACATTTTATAAATAAAGACAACTAAACTCATCAAATATCTAATGTGACATTTCAATATAACAAAAAAAATCTCATATGCTTAAAAATCTCGAAGTATATGTATTTCTCCCTTTTTCGATATCATTTAAAACAAGTAAGACATATTCAACAATACATCGATAAAGTACAAAAAATGCATCCATTCACCAATCATAGATTGCATAAGATCATACTTCATCAAATGCAATGTAATCATCAAAGCATATTATTTATCATCAAAACTTAAGTAAAGCATAAGTACATAATGGCAATATATAGATCATTAAAATCAACATATGCCAATATATAGATCATCAAAATCAATATATGACAATATAGATCATCAAAATCAGCATAACTATTAAGAGAAGCCATAATTATGAGTTAAATAACAAGTTATCAAATCCATTATTACAAATACTTACATATATTTCTAAATGATGATCTAGTAATTACATCTTGTGATGGATCTCCTAAAATTAAGTCTTTAGGGTGAGAAGAAACATACATTCACTCTTTGGGGAGTGTTTGAGAATTACCTTCATTTTGCTTTGCATTTGTTTCTTCATGATGTTCCTCTTGATTTCCATGTGGTGCATCTTTTTGGCTATCCTTTGATAATCTTCTTGTAGCTTTTCATATACATTATCATCAACAACAACTTTCTCCGTAGAGGAAGAATTAGACTCATCAAATATAATATGTATAAATTCTTCCACAATCAAAGATCTTTTGTTATACACTCCATAAGTTTTGCTTGTGTTTGAATAGCCAAGAAAAATACCAACATCAAATTTTGGATCAAATATGCCAAGATTATCTTTTGTACTCAAAATAAAACATTTGCATCCAAAAACTTTGCAATAACTAATGTTGGGTTTTCTATAATTCCAAAGCCCATAGAGAGTATTATTGAGATGATGTCTAATCAATGTGGTCCTAGCCATTTTTTGAATAGACCTATTCTTTCTCTTTACAACTCCATTTTGTTGTGGAGTCCTAAGTGATGAAAATTTATGCTCAATGGAAAATCATTACAAAAAAAAAATCTCAAATGCATGATTTTCAAATTCTCCACCATGATCATTTATAATACAAGAAATAACATATAACTCATCTATCATGCATATACATCACACAATCATGAAATATGTAAGTATTCAAAGATTGAGAATTAAAGCATATCACTTATTTGTCATGCTTAGGCATTAAATAATCAAAACAAATCCATCATGATAAGTTGACAAGCTATCATCTTATATATACAACCATGCATCATGATAAAGCACTCAATGTTAAACACATTATCCAAATATAAAACATCCAAATATCAACCAATAATCATCATCAATCCACAATGAAAGCAACAATGCATATGAAAATGTAAGTGCATAATATAATAGAAAACTATGGTAAAATCCATAAGGAGAGCTCATTATAGAAGTGGTAATTTGAAATACTCAAAATGCACAAATTCGGATTTTCAAAATAAAGAGTAAGTTTGAATCAATTAAAATGATTTTAGAAATGAAGAGAAATTTGAATGAAAATAGAGGTGAGCAGCTCACGGTTTTGGAGAGAGAAAGAACATGTGAAGACTGAATGAGGAAGAAAGATGAATAGTGCTAATAAACCTCCGAATTCGGCTTGCTGGATTTGTGATCCGGTTGGCCGGATATTGGCCCGAGAGTGAGAAGCACGAATTCGGCTTGCCGGTTTGCATAATCGGCTGGCCGGTTTCGAGACAGATTTGTGACTCCACAAATTCGGCTTGCCGGATTTTGAAGAACTGGAAATCCGGTTATGTTCCAGAGAGGTCTTTACTTGAATCCGGTTATCCGAATGTTGTCCCAAGAGCAACCAAAGCTAATCCGGTTTTCCGGATTGAAAATCCAATTATCCGGAATTTGACCCGAGAGAAATCAATAAGAAAGCGGTTTTCCGGATTAGAGAAAGTGATAAACCGGTTTAGTCATTGGAAATTGATTTTTGGCAAGCTCTTATACTTGAACTACACACACCATTTTATTTTTGGCTTTAAAAATTGATTAATTTTTGAATCATTTTGAGATTTAAAACTTTTCAATAAGCCAATTAGTGCATGAAACATATATGCATACAAGACCAAACATATGAAATCATATCAAACAATGATGTCAATTTTATAAATGAATGATGATATAACACAATTAATGGCATATGAATTCACACATATATAAGAGATGGACAATGATGATAGACAATTAAGAAGATGAAATCATAGACTATACAATCATCAAAATCAAACAAAGGCATCATGATAAATCACTCAATATTATACACAATGATAATTCCATCATGTAAACATACAAGCATACTTTCGCAATTTCATTTATCATGATTCATTCAACAAAATTAATATGGCAAGAATTGTTACCAAAACAATTAAATCATCTTGCCTCATCTTTTTCTCCTAGCTCATACTCAAGTGAATATCCTCACAAGCTTTCATCAAAGAACTTCTCCACCATTCCTTGATTGTGGTACCTACAAAACAAATTCAAGTTGTACCCTTTGGTACCCAAATATTCTTGGGTCCTTGAGTGTTAGCAATGGTTCCTTTTGGAACCCAAATACACTTGACTCCATAATATACATGTCTCTTAATTGGATATCTATTCTTCATATGACCATTTTGATTGCAATAATGACAAACAATTTTATGATCACTTGTGGAGGTAGCCTTAACAAAATAATTCTTATAATATTTTTGTTTCAAATAAGGCTTATACCCAAGTCCTTCTTTATCAAACACACATTTTTGAGTGCTTAGTAATTTTTCTAAGTTCTTTTGACCATTTGTGAATTTTAACACAATTTCATTGAGCTCATTACTCTTTTTCTTAAGCACATCATTTTCATTCATCAATTTATCAACATGTGATTTTTCATGCTCATACGAAATACTTTGTTGACATTTAAATGATGCAATCCTATCATGTAACAATTTATTATCCAACTCTAGTCCTTTAATCTTTTCATTTAATGAATCATTGCATTTCTGTAAAGCATCATTTTTATTTTTCAAGTCATCTACATATGATTCTAGATGCTCATGTGAAGTGCTAAGTTTCTCATTTGATAATGCAACTCTATTATGCAAGGTTTTATTATCTAATTCTAATCCTTTAATCTTCTCATTCAATGACTCATTGCATTTTTGCATGTCATCCTTTTCATTTGTAGATTCTAGCAATTTCTTTTTAAGGCATGCATTCTTTTTACCAAATTTCATCAACTCATCATGCATTTCTTTAAAAGCATCATACAATTCATCATAGGTTGGATCACTTACCTCAACAAGTTCATCATCCGATTCATCTCCAATTGCCATAAGTGCCAAATTCGACACTTCATGAAATTCCTCCTCATTTGTAGTCTCCTCATACACAATTTCAAATTTTCTCCAAATTTCATAAGCATTAGAACAATTTGAAACTCTATGAAATTCATTTTTATCTAAGGCACAAAATAAAGCATTCATAGCCTTGGAATTTAAAGACATATTTTTCTTATCCAACTCACTTAAAGCATTCTTTCTAGGAATGAATAAATCATTACAAACAACTTCCCAAATTTCATAATCTAAAGCTTGTAAATAAATTCTCATCCTAGTTTTCCAATAAGGATAATCATTTCCATCGAAAAATGGAGGTCTAGTGATAGATTGGCCTTCCATGATGGTTAAGCTAATTTGGGTTGCTATGGATCTTTAACTCTAGACGGTTAAGTCTACACAAGAGCACCTTGCTCTGATACCAAATGAAATACTAACTAGGCAACCCAAGAGGGGGGGTGAATTGGAATTTTAAAATTTAAGCTAAGTAAACCACTCAACAATTTAATCTATTGCCTTAATCAAATTGAAAACAATAAATTCAATCATGCACAATATTAAAAGAGTAAGGGAAGAGAAAACAAACACAATGATTTTTACGTGGTTCGGCAATCCTCGCTTACGTCCACGCCTCCAAGCTCACCGGGCTTGAGGATTTCACTAAGCTAGCCTCTCAAGGCTTCAAACGCTTACAATTGACTTCCAAGGTATCAATGGACCTTTACAACAAGAGATTATCCCCAATCTCTTAACCCAAGTGTATCCCAACACTTACAATCTTTTAACTTGATTTTACAAAAAAGATTACAAATGAATCTCTCTCACACAATGTGTTTGATCACAAGTGAAAGCTCAATGTGTGAATGAATGAGATGAATACAAAGATTTAAAGCTCAATGAAAGTTGTATTCTCTATATTTTGCTCAATGATGATCGTTGGAATCCTGCTTGTTTGAATTGGATTGAGCTTATTTATAGTTGGAGCTGAAAAACTAGCCGTTATAGATTATTTGCACGAAAATGGTTCGCCGTTAACCATTAACGGTTAACCGTTTAGGCTGGTCAAAGTTACCGTTGGGCCAATTTTCAAATAAACGGTTAGCCGTTTAGGCTTACCCTTTCGCCGTTAATTTCCAGAGACCTGCAAAATAAATTTGGTTTAACCGTTCTTACTAAACGGTTCAAGGTTAGCAAACTGGAAATAATCGGTTAACCGTTTTCAGTAAACGGTTCACCGTTAGTTTCCAGAATCATCATTTTAACAATACTTTGCAGAACATGCTTTCTGGAAATTATCGGTTAGCCGTTTTTAAATAAACGGTTAGCCGTTTGCTACAGTGATTGCTACAGTAACCTGCACAGTGCACTATTTTTTGAAATTACAGTTTGACCCCAAAACTTTACAAAACTGTACCATAGCCCAAAACGTCATGAAACTTTACAAATATGTCCAATTTCAGAATTTCTAAGTAATGCTTTGTTAATCTCAAAACTTTCTGAAATTATGTTATAGCCCAAAATGTTATGACACTTTTCAAATAAGTCCTTCACCAAAATTTCAAGCAATACTTGTTTATTTCAAAATTTTCAAAATGATTTCAATTAAACCATAAACTTTGAAAGACAACCAATTTCATAAAATTATTTTTTCATTAAATATGAAACATTTATAATGTGAAAATAATGATTTATTTAAAAAGAATAAAAACAATCAATTTCATAAAATCATTTTTCCATTAAATATAAAACATTTATAATGTGAAAATAATGATTTATTTAAAAAGAATATTAAATAATTTGAGCTTAAAAGATTAATCATTCTTAATCTTGTTTGTTATCATCAAAATCAATATTATGGAAACATATATGTTAACAGCTTGGCTTCTGGTCTCGCCATAAACAGGCTTTGAGACTTGATGAGCCTTTGCATGCCTTAGAAAATTATTCAATGCTTGGGATTCTGCTCGCCTTCGCGCGGTCAAGCAGATCCTGGCACGCTTGGCTTCTGGTCTCGCCATAAACAGGCTTTGAGACTTATTGAGCCTTTGCATGCCTTAGAAAATTCTTCAATGCTTGGGATTCTGCTCCCCTTCGCGCGGTCAAGCAGATCCTGGCACGCTTGGCTTCTGGTCTCGCCATAAACAGGCTTTGAGACTTGATGAGCCTTTGCATGCCTTAGAAAATTATTCAATGCTTGGGATTCTGCTCCCCTTCTCGCGGTCGAGCAGATCCTGGCACGCTTGGCTTCTGGTCTCTCCATAAACAGGCTTTGAGACTTGATGAGCCTTTGCATGCCTTAGAAAATTATTCAATGCTTGGGATTCTGCTCACCTTCGCGCGGTCGAGCAGATCCTGGCACGCTTGGCTTCTGGTCTCGTCATAAACAGGCTTTGAGACTTATTGAGCCTTTGCATGCCTTAGAAAATTCTTCAGTGCTCGGGATTCTGCTCGCTTTCGCGCGGTCGAGCAGATCCTGGCATGCTTGGCTTCTGGTCTCGCCATAAACAGGCTTTGAGACTTGACGAACCTTTGCATGCCTTGGAAAATATTTGAGCGGTGCGGTTGACTGAAATTCCTCTTCGATTCATTTATTGTTGAATTCGGTTTACATGAGATTGTTTTGACATAGCATGAATAGTAACGAGCACGAACAGAAAAAAATTATAAAACATGAACAAGTCTTACTGGAAATATTTCTTGAGGTGTGCTGCGTTCCATGGGCGCTTTACCCCGTGGCCATCCGCCCAAACCAGCTTGTAAGCTCCGGGTCCAACTAGCTGCTTGACCCTATATGGCCCCTCCCAATTTGGTCCGAGTACTCCCTGGGCCGAGTCTTTCGTGTTCTGATTTACTCTCCTCAACACCCAATCTCCGACTTTGAACTGCCGTACATTCACCTTCTGGTTGTAATACCGAGCAACCCTCTGCTGGTAAATGGCTGATCGCTCGGCTGCTTGCTCCCTCTTCTCGGTCAGCAAATCTAGATTCAGACACATCTGCTCGTCATTCCCCCGCTCATTGAAATGATCTGTCCGGTGCGTGGTCGTTCCTATCTCGGCTGGTACGACCGCTTCATGTCCGAAAGCCAAGGCGAACGGTGTCTCCCCAGTTGCTGTTTTGTGGGTTGTCTTGTATGCCCATAAAACACCTGACAGCTCGTCAACCCATGCACCTTTTTTGCTCCCAGCCTGGTTTTCAAAAGCCTCTTGATCGTCTTGTTGGCTGCTTCTACTTGTCCGTTAGATTGAGGGTGAGCGGGTGAGCAGGTGAGCAATACTTCAATTCTATCCCGAGGTTCTGGCAGAAATCCCTGAAGCTATGATTATCGAACTGCCTGCCATTATCCTTTACCAAGGCATAGGGGATCCCGTACCGACAGACCAGGTTTCTCCACACGAAGTCTGTTGTCTTCTTCTCTGTGATCCTGCTAAGGGCTTCTACCTCTATCCATTTCGTGAAGTAGTTTATTGCTACTATTGCATGTGTTGCTGCTCCTCGTCCCCTTGGCAACGGCCCGATCAAATCAATCCCCCATTGAGCAAATGGCCAAGGGGAGGCCATAGAGGTGAGCTTCTCTGGTGGTTGGTTGGAAAAGCTTACAAAACCCTGGCAGCTTACACAGCTCCTGGTCTTCTCCTGCGCATCTTGGTGCATTGTCGGCCAGAAATATCCCTGCCTTAGAACCTTGTGGGCCTGGGACCTCCCACCAGAATGATTTCCGCAAATTCCTTCATGTACTTCTCTCAGTACGTAATCCGTGTTGTCCTTATCCAAACATCGAAGGAAAGGTAGTGTATACCCTCGCCGATACAGTACCCCATCAATCATCGTGTATCTCGAGGCCTGGGCTCTAATCTTCCGAGCTCGCAGCTTATCTGGTGGCAATACCCCGTCTCTAAGGTATGAAATTATTGGGTCCATCCACGAGCATTTTTGTTCTATTCGCAGCACCCTCAAATTCTGCTCGATGCTCGGGCTGGACTTCACCTCCAGAGGGATCGACTTTGGCATTTTTGGGTCTGCTACCACTGCCATTCTGGCCAAAATATCTGCTCGACTATTCTGCTCCCTGGGGATTTGTACCACCTCCACCACTTCAAATTTCCCCATCATCTGCCTGACTATCTTCAGGTACTGCTCCATCTTCTCCTCTCTCAGTTGAAATCTTTCACTGACATGATTCGCAACCAGCTGGGAATCAGTTCTGATCTTCACTCGATCTGCTTTCACGGCCTTAGCCAATTCCAAACCTGTTATCAAGGCTTCATACTCTGCCTGGTTATTTGTGGCTGCGAATCCTTGCTTCTGATCCTTGCTCCCCTGATGACCCATCTACAAACATATGCCATACTTGAGCTTCGCAACTGTTTGTAGCTATATCTCGTTGGTCCAAAAATACCTCGGGCTCTGTGAATTCTACTACAAAATCGGCCATTGCCTGAGCCTTTATCGCCACTTTAGGTTTGTAGTCTATATCGAACTCGCTCAGCTCTATAGCCCACTTGACGAGCCGACCAGAAGCATCTGGCTTGTGCAGAGTTTGACGCAATTGCTGGTTTGTTATTACCAAGGCTGGGAATGCTTGAAAGTATGGCCTCAGCTCCCGAGCAGCAACCACAAGGGCAAGTGCCCATTTTTCCAACGGTGGATATCTGGTCTCAGCGTCGAGCAGGGCCTTGCTGGTGTAGTATATCGGATACTGAACCCCTTCTTCCTCTCTCACCAGAACAGAACTTGTGGCCCGATCCGATACCGCCAAATACAAAAATAACTTGTCCCCATCCCTCGGTGTGGACAGCAGAGGTGCTTGCTGCAAGTACTGCTTCAAGTTCTGGAAGGCTTCCTCGCATTCTGGGGTCCATTCTGTTTTCTTTCCCCTCCTTATCACTTGAAAGAATGGCTGACACTTATCTGTAGCCTTGGATATGAATCTGCTCAATGCCGCCAACCTCCCCGTGAGGCTCTGCATCTCCTTCAGGCTACGACGAGATCTCATCTGCACGATCGCCTGGATCTTCTCGGGATTTGCTTCAATCCCCCTATAGCTCACCATGAATCCAAGGAATTTCCCTGACTCGACCCCAAAAGCACACTTTTCCGGGTTGAGCTTCATCCTATACTTCCTCAAAAGCCCGAATGTCTCCTCGAGGTGTCCGACATGTTCTTTCGGGATCTTCGACTTGGTTATCATGTCGTCCACGTACACCTCCATGGTTCTCCCAATCAATGGCTTAAAGACTTTGTTCACCAGCCTCTGGTACGTGGCCCCAGCATTTTTAAGACCAAATGGCATTACCCTATAACAGAACAGACCCTGGTTAGTAATAAAAGCCGTGCTCTCCTCATCCTGCTCGTACATGGGAATTTGGTTGTATCCCGAAAACGCGTCCATGAAGCTAAGCAGGCCGTGTCCAGCTATTGAATCTACGAGCTGGTCGATCTTTGGTAAAGGAAAACTGTCTTTCGGGCATGCCTTATTGAGATCTGTGAAATCTACACACATCCTCCACTTGTCATTTGCCTTCTTTACCAACACCACATTCGATATCCACTCAGGATAATTGACCTCCCGAATGAACCCTGCTCTCAAGAGCTTCTCTACCTCGCCATTTATAGCCTCATACCTCTCCTAGTTGAAGCACCTCTTTTTCTGCCTTACTGCCCGAGCACCTTTCTTTATTGCCAGCTTATGACACGCTACCTCAGGATCAATCCCTGGCATGTCTTCATGTGTCCAAGCAAACACATCTGCATGAGCCTGTAGGCATTTCACCAACTCCTGCTTCTACTCTTCCTTAAGTCTCGACCCGATTCGGATCGTTTTTCCCGGATTCTCTGGTCCCAAGCTTACTGTCTCCAGCTCCTCTACAGGCTCTTGTCTGCCATTCTTGTTTTCCACTCGGGTATCAAGGGATGTTATCTGCATTGCTCCCTTGTTGCCGAGGAGTAGCAGCTTCTTGCAATTCTCTGGTCTCCTCGTACCACTCCAACTACCCAATTCACTCGGTACTTGAGAGCTAGATAATGGTTGGACAGTACAGCTTTGCTCATCCTCAGAAATAACCGACCTAAGATTATCTGGTAAGGACCTTCTTCATCCACCACCACAAAATCCAGTATCATAGTCCTTTCTGTCGGGGAGCTCCCAATCGTGATAGGCAGGTCGACCACGTCTAAAGGGACCAGCTTTCCTCCTCCAAACCCCTTCAAGGAGGTATTAGTGCACTCCAACTTCCGGTCTGCTATTCCCATCTCCTCCAGAGTTAACTTAAATAACACATCGACTGAGCTCCTGTATCAACCAGTATCCGATCAAACTTCTTACTTGCAACAGTAGCCTTGATGACTAAAGCATTCTCGTGGGGGTATAGAATCCCTTTTTCATCTTCATCCGTCCACATGATTGGCACTTGCCTGACTCTTGCTCGTTTGGCTGCTGGGGTGTTGAAGAATACCTCTTTACTAGTCATGGCGTATCTAGCATAATTCTTCCTAGATCTGTTGGAATCTCCGACCAATGTTGGGCCCCCAGCTATCACCCTTACTGCAGGCTGCTCACGCCTCAAGTTTCTATCACTCTCCTCCCCTTCACATGTCGAGGCCACCATCGAGAAACCCCCATCTATAAACTCGTCCAGGTACCAATTTCTCACCAAATCTTTAACCTGGGTCTTGAGATCTCTGCATTCTGCAGTGGTATGGCCATGAGTGCCATGGAACTTACAATAGCGTCCCCTATCCCTCCTGCTGGGTAGCTTTGTTATTGGGGCAGGGAGGTACAGCAATCCCCGGTCCTTTATGGCCTCATACACCTCGTCCAGGGATATCTTCAAGGAAGTATACCGCCCATAGTCCTGGTTCTGGTCGATCAGGTGCACTGCCCTTTCTCTATTTGCTTCGTTCTGAGTTGGAGGCGGTGGCAGCGCTTCTGGTCTGTTCCCTCTACTACCGTGGGAGTGCTGATGAAGACCACCATATGCCGAGTCGTGTCTTCTCCAAGGCTCCCTAGCTGGGGAACGAGGAGGTTGCGCCTTGCTGCGCTGATACTGTGGTGGCCTCTGATGAGGCTGGTAAGCGGTCAACCGACCTCCTGCTCTACTACCTGAGGCCTGGTGGTCCCTCCTCCTGATCGGCCTATTCCCTGATAATGCTTTCTTCTTTTTCTTTCCAACCCTTCTAACTGGTCTGTCTTGATCCGTGCTGCCTTTTCCTCTTCAATCTCAATGTCCCTCTTAGCCTGCTCATATGCAGCTGCATACGTCTGAATAACTGGGCTTCTCAAATTGTACTACAGCCTTCCTATCTTCACCCCTTCTTTCAGTCCCCTTAATGCCTGAGGATGGTTGAAGGCTCCCAAATCGAGGACAGCACGATGAAACCTCTTGATGAATTCTCGAAGGGTTTCTTGTTCCCCCTGCTTCATGCTTTTCAACTCCATCATGTCATCTTCTGGTGCCATTACCCCACGAAACTGCTCTGCAAATTCCTGGCACATCTGCTCGAAGGTTTTAATACTCCCCCGAGGAAATTTCTTGTACCACTTGCGTGCACGTCCCTCAAGGGATAGTGGGAACACCCTGCACCTTTGGGATTGAGATAATCCTTGGACCCCAGTTATGTCGTTGAGGCGCTCTATGTGCACCAGCGGATCAATTCGTCCCGAATATCTAAGGTCTGGGAGGCGGAAATCTCTTGGAATAACTGCCCTCATGATCTCTGCTGCGAGCGGTGATTCTCCGTCCAGCATTATCCTCCAACCAGGAGCTCTGCTCCTTCCTTGCATGTCATCAATTATCTGCGCTAGTCTGCGCACTTCCTCTTCCAGCTGCACTGCACAACCAGGGTCACGTGCTGCAACTTGATCCCGCTCTTACTCTACATCATGCAAGTGTTACCTCAACTCTGTTTCCTCTGCATTCGCCACCTCGTCGTCCTCGTCAAAAATCTGTCTTGCCGGGGATTGCTCTTCCTCTCTATGAGTTTCTCCCCGCAGAGATAGGTTACCTCTCTCACCACCAAATCTCCTGGTAGTTTGACTTCTCCTCGTACTATCGTGACCTGGTGCCACTCCACCACCTCTCACCCTTTCCTCCTGGGTTCCCCTTCGTTCACTCCGCAGCTTATATAGGATGGTTGTCAGGGTCTCCATCTGTTTTTCCATCCGTTCCATCCAGTCGAACATGGCTTTTTCCCGTGCTTCACTGGCTATCTTCCTCAGCGTCACAGAATCATTAAGCCTCATATCACCCCTTTGTGCACTACTTCCTCTAGTCTCCATTGTTTTTCCACTTGCTTTACTCCTCTTCTTGCTATCAACAGAAGCTTTTTGATCAGCTCCCCACAGACGGCGCCAAAATATTGATGCGAGATTCTGGTTGTCTTCTCTACCAAGACCAGGAACTCTGCTCGATCAACTCTACCATGACCAGGACCTCTCCTCGTAAGGTTTCTTCTCCAAAAGTTCCTGCGTACACAAAAGCAAGTCAGAGTACGCCGGTTGTTTTCTCGGCGTAAACGCTCCGACGCTCAAGTCAGATATGAAGGTTCTGAGAATATTTGCCACGAATCTTATGGCTTCTCTTTAGTCTCAGTTTTTAGAGCTCTCTTTTCTTAGTTCTAATAGCAAAATTTCTAACCCTTTTACCTTCGCTGGCTACCTTTTTATAGGCTTCCTCTGAATCCCAGTCTTCCGTAGTCCACGCCCATTATTCTCCCCACCCTCGGATGTGGATGCCCCATTGTCGTCATTGTGGGCGAATGGAGATGGACTTCGTGCCTTGATTCTCGGATAGGAATGCACGTCTTGCCAACTGTCGTTGACCTGGTCTCTTCGCCTCGACCCCTAGCAGGAATGTCCTTATGCCTCTAACAGGAGTTCGGTCTCGTGAATGGCATATTCGTGGACGAGCAGAATATTCCTGCTCCTGTTCCCCTGCTACCAGGCTCCTACAGGACACACCTGTGTCGAGAACTCTGCCACCAAATATCTGCTCATCATGTTTGGTCTCGTCGAAATATTTCCCTCAAACAGCAATATTAATGAAAAACCCTTTTAATTTCTTGACTACTAGAATAGTAAAATTACCATTATAGATGGAGGATAAATCTTTAAAACTGCCTTAACACATCTCATTTGTTTATACACACACAAGTTATTAAACAACCATGGATGTTGAACCAGAGTGTCAAACTTAGTTTCTGATTGTCAAATTCTTCTTATTAGACATCTAAATTGTTTTGCAGTCAGTAACATAAAAATCAAATTAGTGGTGGTAGAATGATTGACATAAAATATAAAAAAAAAAAAATACTGTGTGCTTTATATATTTGAATTTTGTCAGTGGTTTCTATCTTAAAACACTAATAATAACTGACAGATTATTATAGTAACTATAAATTTAATATTTATCCTATAACTATTTTATTACGATCAATGTCTAAGTCTAACCGTGGTGCCGTTCCAAAATAGTCACGCCGTTGGATTTTTTAGACAGACCAGAGGCAACTGCTCCCACGATTCTCTTAGCGGCTCTGCCACTAATCGCTTTCTGGCCACATTTTATCTTTGCTATTATGCACCATATTTATTTTTGCAATCTGCGACACTGCGACTAGGTTATGCAATTGCTCAAGCTCGCTTTAATCTTATTAATTTGTGGACCCATTCTACCTTACACACGTGATTGGCAACTACTATTTAGTCTGTGGACCCACTCGTGCACCCACGTTTCGAATGCGCAATTTAACTGTAGCCGTTAATCTTACCTAATCATATGTACGATAGAAACTCCGCCGTCGATCGGTTATACTTAAGTACCAACCATGCATTATTATTTGATTTGCTACTTAAAGTACCACCCATATCCCGTGAATGTCGGATTGTGATTGGATAGTGTAGAAAACATATGGTTGGCATGCTTCTCTTGTTAGCTTTGAATGAACAAGTCTTTATTTATAACCCCCTGGCCAAACAAGAAACCCCTCAAAGCGTAGAAGAAATTCAAGAAACTTAAAATGGGTTCTATAGTTGATGGAGAAAGAGACCAAAGCTTTGCATATGCTAATCAATTGGCGATGGGTACAGTGCTACCCATGGCCATGCAAGCGGTGTATGAGCTAGGCATTTTCCAGATCATAGACAAAGCTGGTCCTGGTGCAAAGCTCTCTGCTTCAGATATTGCAGCCCAGTTGCCCACGAAGAACAAAGACGCACCCGGGATGCTGGATCGGATTCTCAGGCTTCTGGCTAGCTACAGTGTTGTTGAATGCTCACTTGATGCTTCTGGTGCCCGGAGACTATATAGTTTAAATTCTGTCTCCAAATACTATGTGCCTAACAAAGATGGCGTCTCACTAGGCCCCGCATTGCAAGTAATTCAGGACAAGGTCTATCTGGAGAGCTGGTAATTAATTAATTAATTAAATTCTATTTCTTTCTTTTTCTAAGTATAAGATCAGCTAGACCATGCATGTATGGTGGAGCTTATATGAATACGATGCATGATAAATTGTTTTTTGGGGGATTTATATAGGTCCCATCTCAAAGATGCTATTCTTGAAGGAGGAATTCCATTTAATCGAGCCCATGGAATGCAAACATTTGAGTACGCAGGATTGGACCCTAGGTTCAATAAACGTTTTAACACAGCAATGTATAACCATACCTCTCTGATTATGAGCAATATTCTTGAATCTTACAAGGGCTTCGACAACATCAAGCAACTGGTCGATGTTGGTGGCAATCTCGGCGTTACTCTTCAAGCCATCACTTCCAAGTACCCCCATATTAAGGGCATCAATTTCGACCAGCCTCATGTTATTGAGCATGCCCCACCACATCCACGTATGATTATTAATCTCGTATTATATATACAAGTACTTATCGGGACATTACACTGTTATACCATATGCCGTAACAATTTTCTTGCACTTTAATAAAGTGCAGGAACTCTTATTATATATATAATGAGGGCATCATTTCTGTATTTAAAAATAATGAGGGCATCAGTGTGTGTGTGCCTGTATACTAGGAACTTCCATAACATTGGCGTAACTAAGTTTGAGCAACGGACATCTTCATTATGAAAATAGAGTGGCATAATTCTAATTGTCCGATTTCTTAATTGTATAATATATTACAGATATTGAGCATGTAGCGGGTGATATGTTTCAAAGTGTTCCAAAATGTGACGCCATTTTTCTGAAGGTAAGTTTCTAATTTAATTTGCGGACATATTATGAGGAGTTCCTTAAATTAAATTTTTACAGACAATTATTTGGTTAAATTGAGAATTTTTTATAGTGGATACTGCACGATTGGGACGATGAACAATGTGTGAAGTTGTTGAAGAATTGCTACAAAAGCATTCCAGAAGATGGAAAGGTAATCGTTGTGGAGTTAATGCTTCCAGAAGTTCCTAATACAAGCATTGAATCAAAATCAAATTCCCATATTGACGTGCTTATGATGACTCAAATTCCCGGTGGAAAGGAGAGAACAAAGAATGAATTCATGACCCTGGCTACTGGCGCTGGTTTTAGTGGGATCAGATTTGATCTTGTTACTGGTAATTTCTGGGTTATGGAATTCTATAAGTAGAGTGAATGCCCATGCATCCTAGAGACGAGCAACAAGCCATGCATTTAACAAGCTTCCAACGTACCAAGCCATGCTTGAGAAGAGGAGTCTACGACTTAGTAATATGTTGCTTTGAAATAAATGGGTGCTTGACACGCGGTCTATTAACTACCTGTGCAATATTGCCCATATTTCCTTCTATTTATCGTATTTCATGTGTTATTGTCTAGAGTGTCTTTTTTTGTTCTTAGTGTAGTTACTACTGTAGATGATATGTTTTCAATTGGCTCTTATAAAATGCCTAAAGCTGTTTGAATAAAGGATGCAGACAAATTATTTCCGAAAGCTATTCTCCTTTATAAATTTATTTTCTTTCCTCTGGGGCTGTAACTTCAAATCCTTATAAATTACACATCACATGCATTTTTATTTTCTAGAAAAGAAAAACTATTACGCTTGTTTTTATATATTTGCCCAGGTTAATTGTGGTTAGAAAGTGTAGATTTTAAAGTCTTAACACTTACAAGTATTACTGCTATAATTTATAAGTTTATTTTATCTATAAAATAAAAAACTTATAATAACTCTCAAAATTATTACATATTACCATACTTTATCATTTTTTTAATCGTAACACCTCAATACCAAATATAGTCATAATTTATATTCAATAATTGAAAGCATTGACATATTTTTGGTCTTGGGTGTTCCTATAATAATCTTACCATATTTCTACTATGTTACTTACTCTCAACAAATACTTCACACAGTTTAGCTTTTCCAGTTGGCGTGTCACTTGTCAATTAATTGCTCCTAGCATTTGGTTATGTTAGAAATCTTAATATATAACTTTAAAATTGATATAATATGATATGTTATTCTACATCAAATGTAAAGAAATCAATTAACAAGTAATTGTTGCGATAAAACTTGTCATAGATTCGTTGCGGTGGTTGTTGTCAAGCTCTCCTCGAGCCAATACTAGGGAATATAGGGATTCCCTGTTGGGGAATTGATGGGTGAAGTAGGGCCACAGTTAAAATGAAATTGGAAAAAAATAAAGAACATGCACAAAAAAGGACACCAGAAAATTACGTGATTCGGCTTTTAGCCTACGTCTACGGGCAAAGACAGAAGGATAATTTTTCACTGTATAAGAACAATTATAAGTATTTTGAGATAAATTCCTCATTACCCAAAACTCAATTTATTACACTCACACTCTTATATATAAATATTGAAAACAAATGCTTATAATGAGAAATTTATTTTTCTCTCTTTTATAAGCTCTTAGATGCACTCAAAATGGGATGCAAAACTCATTTGCATGGCTCCCCTTTTATAGCCAATTGTTGGCTAACAAATTCTACAAGTTAGATTTGGCAGCCACCTAACTCAACCACCTCCATTTCATTTTGTCCATGGTCAGCAATTACCAAATCAAAATGTCAATGACGGCACCCATTTTTCTTCCTTTTTTTTTTCCTTTTTTCTTCTTCCTCTTTTGTCTTCTTTCTCCTTTTCTTTGCCCTTTTTGGTGGGGTATTGACATCCTCCCACTTGGAGATTAGATTGGGAACCAATTAATCTCCACACCATCCTTTCTGTTTCGCCTATACTCATGTTGCCTACGTTTCTGTTAGGTCACAAGATGATCTACTCTAGACAAATTTGTCAGTATTGATTGGTTTGGTCATAACATTTGCTAGATTCTCCTTCGTATGGATTTTCTGTAAATTCACACTTCCGTGTTCCACTACTTCTCGAACGAAGTGATACTGAACTCCTATGTGTTTTGTCTTAGAATGAAAGGTTGGATTCCTTCCAATATGTAAGGCACTCTAACTGTCACAAAACACAGGAATTTTCTGTTGTTTGTGCCCGAGCTCCTCCAATAACCTTTGTATCCAAACAACTTCCTTGCAAGCTTGTGTAGCTGCCATGTACTCTGATTCCGTTGTAGATAATGCCACAACAGTTTGCAGTTTCGAAACCCAGCTTACAGCTGATCTCTCAAGTGTAAACACATAGCCAGTAGTGGATTTTCTTTTATCAAGGTCTTCTGCAAAATCTGAATCCACATAACCCCTGACAGTAAACTCTTATCCTCCATAACATAATGCAACATCTGAGGTTCCTCTAATGTATCTTAGAATCCTCTTCACAACCATCTAATGCTCTCCACCAGGATTCGCCATGTATCGATTGATTGTTCCCACTGCTTGTGCAGTGTCCGGTCTAGTACATATAAGAGCGAATATCAAACTTCCCACTGCTGATGCATACGGGACTCGAGACATTTCCTTCCTCTCTGCTTCATTGCTAAGACACATATTTGAGGATAACTTGAAATTAACATAAAGTGGGGTAGAAATTGGCTTATAATCTTACATGTTGAAGCTGTCGCAAGATTTTCTTCAAGTAATTATTCTGTGAAAGCCAAATCTTACTATTATTTTGGTCTCGGTGAATTTGTATCACTAAAATCTTATTTACTGGTCCCAAGTCCTTCATTTCAAACTCCCTACCCAATTGTGCCTTCAATTCTTGGACTCAATCTTTTTTTAGGCTTGCTACCAATATGTCATCCACATACAACAACAAAATGATGAAATCATTATCTTCAAACCTCTTGTAATATACACAATGGTCTGAACTGAGTCAATTGTATCCAAGGCTCATGATGAAGGAATCAAATCTCTTATACCAACACCTCGGTGCCTGTTTGAGACCGTATAGAGATTTGTTCAACCTACAAACCAAGTTTTCCTTTCCTGTTTCTGCAAAACCTTCTGGTTGGAGTATATATATTTCTTCTTCAAGTTCTCCATGAAGAAATGCAGTTTTCACATCTAACTGCTCAAGATGTAAGTCAAATGTAGCACACATCGCCAAGACTACTTTGACTGTTGTGAGTCGAACCACCGAAGAAAATATTTCGTTAAAGTCAATACCTTCTTTCTGAACATATCCTTTCACCACCAATCTTAAACGATACCGCTCCACTTGATCATTGCCATCACGTTTGATCTTGTAGACCCATTTGTTTCCAATGACTTTTCTTCCATGTGGTAGTGGCACAAGTTCCCATGTCTTATTTTTGTATAGAGCTTCAATTTCTTCCTGCATTGCTGTCATCCACAAAGCAACATCTGAACTTTTTAAAGCTTCATGGAAAGTTGATGGCTCTCCATCCTCTGTTAGAAACAGTACGCAACATGGATCTCTGTGACATACTCCGAGTGCCACGCCGGCGGTCGTCTCTCACGAGTTGATCAACGAATTTCTGGAGCCCAACTAGTTCTTATTACTTGTACTCTGGTGCTGCTTCAGAAGAATCTGAATCTTCTCCCCCCAAATTGTTTTTTACATATACCGGTACAGTTTTTGACTTTTCTTTTACAGCTGCTATCATCCCTATCTCTCATTTGCAGTTGATCTTCTACAAAGATAACATCTCTGTTGATGATGATCTTGGGGGCAGTGGGGTCCCACAGACGATACCTCTTTACTTCATTAGCATATCCCAAGAAGATACATCTTTTAGATTGTGGATCCAGCTTTGCTCTTTCTTGGGCATTGTACATCACGTACACAAGACATCCAAATACATGTACGTAGGAGTAATCAGCTGGCTTTTCAGTCCATATCTCCATCACTGTCTTCAGCCTAATTACTGTGGATAGTGACTGATTTACTATAAAACAGACAGTTTTGGCTGCTTCTGCCCAAAATGAATTAGGTAGATCAGCAGTTCTCAACATAACTCTTATCCTTTCTGTAAGAGTCATGTTCATCCGCTCTACCACTCCATTTTGTTGAGGAGCTGTATGCTACCGTGAACTGCCTCTGAATGCCTTCTTGGTTACAGAAAGTAAGAAACTTGTCGTCTGTATACTCTCCACCATTATCTGTCCTCAAGCACTTGATCCTTTTGCTATATTCAAGTTCAATCTGCCCTTTGTACTGTTTGAACACTAGAAATACATCTGACTTTTTCTTAATTGGATACACCCAACATCTCCTGGAATAATCATCAATGAAAGTCACCATGTACTTTGCACCTCCCATAGATATGTCTGGTGATTCCCAAACATCAGAATGAACCAAGTCTAGAATACATTTACTTCTGGGAACATATCTGCTGAATTTTAATCTATTCTGCTCACTTGTAATGCAATGCTCACAGAATGATAAACTTACCAATTTGAGCCCCCGAAGTAATTTCCGTTCAGAGAGAATCTTCAAACCTTGCTCCGACATGTGGCCAAGCTTGAGATGCCACATCATCATTGGCTCCTTTCCATTTAATGCGACACACGCATCAGCTTCCTTTAGTGTTTCACCTTTAAGCATGAATAGATTCGCACCGATCTTTTCTGCCTTCATTAATACAAGCGCGCCTTTAACAATCTTCATGATCTCATTTTCTACATGAGTTTTATACCCATGACTATCCATTTGTCATAAAGACAATAGATTCTTTCTCAAGCCTTTGACATGTTGTACCTCCTCAATTGTGCGAACTGTACCATCAAATATTTTTATTTTGACTGTACCAATACCAGCGATCTCCAAGGCATGATCATCACCCATATATACAGATCTTCCTGAGATAGGTTCATATGTGTGGAACCATTCTCTCCGAGAGGTCATGTGCCAAGTGGCTCCTGAGTCTATAAGCCAAACGTAAGATAACCATTTTCTGCTTTCTGAAACAGTTATTGTCTCGCTGTAGAGAATTTCGCCATCATCCGAGGTACTTGATACACACCCGTGAGTATTTGATGACTCAGGTTCTTTGCCTTCTCTTCTCTTCTGGTTGTTCCAACACTCTTTCTTGACATGCCCTTTCTTGCCACAGTTGTAGCATTTAACATTCTTCTTATTTTTGGATTTTGATCTACCATGATTGTGACTCCCACTTGGGCCATGTTCCATTGATTTCACTCTCGTCACCGATAGCGCTTCTGCCTGCTGCGAACTCGCCAGTCTGTCTTCCTTGTTTTTTCGCCTGCTCTCCTCATTTAATACGGAGGCTGCAACATCGTCGAAAACTAGATTGTCTGCTGGATTGTTGTTCGTCACGTTGATGATGAGTTGATCATACGAATCTGGTAGACTTTGAAGTAGAAGCTCCGCACGTTCATTTTCCGCTATATTATGAGCCAACGTTGTGAGTTTTGAAAATAGAGTATTCAAGGTGTTGATGTGGTCGGTCACCGATGTAGAATCCGCCATTCGAAGAGTATAGAGTCTCCTTTTTAAGAAGATCTTATTGTACAGCGACTTGGCCTCGTATAATTTTGTGAGAGTATCCCATATGTCCTTCGCTGTCTTTTTCTCTGCCACACTAGATAATACTCCATCTGCAAGTGACAAGTGTAGATCAGAAATGGCGTTGCCGTCTATCTCGTTCCACTTGTCATCAATTATCTCCATGGGACTTTCTCCAATTGCTGCCAAACAATTATTTTTCCTCAATACAGCTTTTATCTTCATTTTCCATAACAAAAAATTATTTCTGTTGAACTTCTCAATTTCGTATTTTGCCGCCATCCTGGATCGGATCTCACCGTTTCACGTGAACAGTAACCGTATACGTGAAGAGTACCGTATACGTGAATAGTACCCCTGACTTTAGAAAATACAACCAATAGCTCTAATACAACTGTTGGGGAATTGATGGGTGAAGCAGGGCCACATCTAAAATGAAATTGGAAGAAAATAAAGAACAAGCACAAAAAAGGACACTAGAAAATTATGTGATTCGGCTTTTAGCCTACGTTCACAGGCAAAGACAAAATGGTAATTTTTCACTATATAGGGAGAATTACAAGTATTTTGAGGTAAATTTCTCACTACCCAAAACTCAATTTATTACACCCACACTCTCGTATATAAATATTGAAAACAATGCTTATAAAGAGAAACTTATTTTTCTCTCTTTTATAAGCTCTCGGATGCACTCAAAATGAGATGCAAAACTCATTTGCATGGCTCCCCCTTTATAGCCAATTGTTGGCTAACAAATTTCACAAGTTAGGTTTGGCAGCTACCTAACTCAACCACCTCCATTTCATTTTGTCCATGGTTGGCAATTACCAAATCAAAATGTTAATGACGGCACCCATTTTTCTTCCTTTTTTTTCCTTTTTTCTTCTTCCTCTTTTGTCTTCTTTCTTCTTTTCTTTGCCGTTTCTGGTGGGGCATTGACATTCCTGGCAATTGCAAATTAAATTTTATTATTGATAAGTCAAAAATATATTTTTAAATTAAATTATTAGTTCCAAAATAACTCAGAAAAATTATACCAAAAAAAAGGCGAAGGATTTATGCAAGAGTAAGCATCCCAAATTCATTTTATTTCAAATTTCATCCCAAATATATATGTAACATGTGATATGTTATTCATTAATTAGTTGATAATTCTTTATAATAATTGAAGTGAATTAATTCTATTATCTCACCATCCAATTGATGGATACCACATTATTTGAGATAAAAAATTTAAGATGTATAGTACTACTACTCTGAGATTATGCAATTCACCTATAGACTTTGACGTGAAACTTTGGTCCTTTGCTCCTCCATGAGAATTTTCAACATTATTATTTAAGATTAGTACAATTAGCACTGGAATACAAATCAAGATTGAGGTGATGTGGTTAATTACAAATGAATGAACAAGCACAAAAACTATGATCAGTTACCACTCAATACGCAATTGGAAGTGTAATTATTTGGTGAAGATGAATCTGTAGGGCAATTTATGGGTATGTTCATCTCATCACTCTTAACGACTTCAGATAATACATCCGCCACAGCAACCAGAAGTTGAGCTTCCACTATTACGATAGTTGAATTAAATTATTTCTAACAACTTGGGGAAAAAACAAACAAGATTAGTATAAGGATATGAGAATATTGTGTCTAAAAAGGAAGAAATAGAAAGTCTGGGAACAGGAAAACTCATTTTTCTCCCATTCACTGTCTTCTCTCAGGTAGAAACCTCTACCTCTTTAATATCAGCAACATATAAAGATCAACAGCAGGAACAATAAACGATAAAATTTATGCTATTATGTAAATTAAATGTTCATTAAATTCATTACCCACAGTATCAAATAAGATATATAACTTATATTCAACATAAAAGTTGCACCCAATAATTCAACAACAACAACTAAACAATAAGTGAATTTTTTGGTACCATTATTGTGTTGATATAAGTTACATATTATATAACTTAGCATGATCCTATTAAACATTAAAAATATTAGATTTTATTATTTATCTCTCCCTTCGAGACTTTAAGCATTAACCTTTTTTTTTCTCTTTAGGTAAACCTCGGCAGTACGAGGGAGGATTTATTCAGATAAAGAAAAGAGAAAATGACACCAACAGAGGGTAGGAGGAAGTAGTAAGCCATGATCAAGCCATTGTCAGCCTTAATAATTTAATAATAATGAACCGAATTTGCAAGCTAATTGCGAAAAATTCTTTTACTAATTTTACATCAAAATGTATGTCTCATTTTTCAATAAAGATTTGTATTCTAGCTTTTAGAAAAAAGCTGCCTAAAATATATTCTTGTTTAGGAGGATTCTTATTTTTTAAAAATAAGTAATTCCTAAAGTAATGGAAAAATTAACTTATTTAAGTAGGAATCCTATAAAGATTTTAATGTTGATTATTAACTTAATTACTAGTTTAAATCATTGTTTTTGATCCCTTCTAATGTACAAGTCATTATATGAACATGACAACAGAGAAATTTGAGAAGATTTAATTGATAGATTCTAGAAATTAACAATGATATAAAAAACAGTATAATATGATTTGAAGAGTGAAATGTCACTTTTCAATTTTGAAAAGGGAGAAAGATAATCTCATTTGAAGAGTTTTCTAAAACCCTTATTGCTGATATAGCTCTTTAAATGAGAAGTGAAATCTCGTTTGAAGAGCCTTTTAGAGATGTTCTTAAAGTGGTTGGGAATTTTCAGTTCTCATCCAAGATTCTTATAGACAATAATTCAAAAAAGTACTAAATAAATAAATAAAAAGAGAATAGCATACTAAATAAATAAAAATGGAGAATAGCATCTATCACACAAAATAAAATTTACGTGAAAGAATTTTTTTATTGGACAAAAAACTATGATCGTCAAAGAAGACCAGATAAAAGTTCACTATTTGAAAATTATAGTTACAATCACACTCTCTTAGTATTGTAATCTCACAGCCAAACCTCAGCTAAATGCTATATTTCTTACTCACAAAACGTTATACAATCCCAGAAATACTTCCTACAAATATTTGACTGGATTGTACTGCTCCACGTGCTTTATACACAACTCATTTAGCAAATCCGCACCATGCCCAACTTCGTCACTCCAAGATCACTTGCTTTAGGAATGCCAAATCTCATTACGTCTAGCTCATCAAATGACCTTCCAATATACAGCCAAATGGCTTTTGCTCCTGTCAATACAAAATCAGGTGAAAATGACCTTCAAATAATTTGCTTGAAATACTTGACATGTTACTTGTCCATCTGAAATGCATTGTGCATGCATTTAATTCTATACAACAATTTCTTAAGCAAAGTATATAGGACATTCGGGGGACAAAACACAAAGTGAATTTGGTCGGTCACCATTTCACCATTTATCACAAATCCATTCACACCAATTCTAAGTTAACTTTTCAACAAAGGTAAAATACAATTTTTTTTTATGAAAGGAGGTAATAAGACACCATTTTAAAAATATAAATAAATCCAACTATGGCATGTATTCAGGGTTACTAACCATCGATACAATAAATCAGCCACATAAGTTCCAAATCAGTCAAGGTGGTGAGCTGGAAAACTAAAGACAACATAGAGTCAACTTCAGCTTCTTCCTCCTCCACATTCGGAATCTATATTCATATCCATGGCCTCACCAACAACTGTTCTTCTTCTCTTCCTTTAAATCGGGGTTTTCACTCTAGCTTTCTCTGATCATCACCAAGTAACAATTACAACCAAACCATTTATAAAAGTCATCATCTTGATTATAAAAAACCTCTCTCAACAACCCTCATCAAATCCAATGATCACAGTTGAGGCATTTTAATAAGTGGATTGATCGCTAATAATCAAATGGTTGACCAGCATCAGTTTAAAAGGGAAGAATTATTATACCCGTAATTTGATTAGTATTTGAATCCATCCTAATTGACCGAAATCTATTTTAATAATTATCAATTTCTAAGTTATTGTAAATCTTACTGATGATTAAGAAACTAAAAAATATTGAATTATCTGTACATCACCCAAGTCTTAATGATCTTTAATGAAATTTTAAAGATTTCATCAAAACTTTAGATCAATACTTTCTCATAATTATCCAAAATTATAACCAAAGGTTCAGAGAAACATATGCTTACATATTCAATAAAATGTCACATTACTGACTGTACAGAGAATGTCAACAATCTTAAAAAAAAAATTAATATGTAAAATGCTTTCAGTAAAGAAGTTAACTCACAAGAAAGCCTCTCAATCACCTCACTTTGCTTCTCCGCAATAGTAGTTTAGGCTCTTAAGTCACGATCTGTCACCACCAATCTTATTAAATCATGATCCGTCATGAACAATCTTCTAAGTTATGACTCAAATTTGATTTGCACTTGATGTCTGGACTCCTTTATCACTACTGAAAGCATTTAGCAATAGAAAACTTTTTCTCGCAAAGTCAAATAGAAAGTTTTATTTTTCTTTGTTCTGTATATTATGGCTCTTCACTTTCTCTTGTAGAAAAACAAATCTTTTTATATCTTTTTCTGAAAAACCCTAAGCTCTTTATCTTATCTCTTTTTTTAATTCTATTAAATAAAAAATATTTGATTTAAATTAAAATATAAGATAAAGCCAAAAGTGATTGCACATCTCTTGTGCTTGTTATAGGGCCCGCCTTATTAAATAACAAAAGACCCTTTATACACAAGCATGTTAAATGAAGCCTCCTACCAAATAATTGTTAACATAAATTATTCCTTATAGATTTTGATGATAACAAACATGATTAAGATTGATTAATCTTTTAAAAGCTCAACATTATTTTCATCTATTTTGACAAGTTTCATAAAGTATTTTTATAAAGATTTGGAGTCAAAACAGTTTTCTTGCAAAAATAGCTCTCTGCAGCAGTTTTATGGAAAACGGCGAACCGACAGTTGAGATAAACGGCTCGCCGATATCAACCAGAATTGAAGTATAGCCTCTGGACCAAAACGGCTAACCGACAGTTGTGATAAACGGCTCGCCGATATCAACCAGTAGCCTCTGGACCTAAACGGCAATCCGACAGTCTTGATAAACGGCTCGCCGATATCAACCAGTAGCCTCTGGACCTAAACGGCAATCCGAAAAATATGATAAACGGCTCGCGGATAGCAACCAGAAGTGAAGGGTAGCCTCTGGACATAAACGGCGATCCGACATCTAGTTAACGGCGATCCGACAATTTGAAAAATCAGCTCAACGGTCATATTGACCAGTCAAACGGCGATCCGATATCTAGCTAACGGCGATCCAACAGTGTGCAGAAAGTCAATAACGGCTAGTTTTCAACTGCAACTATAAATAAGCTCATTCAAATCCAAACAAAGATTGATCACAACACGACCTTTGAGCAATTACTTGAGAATACAATCTTCATAGAGCTTTAAACACATTCTTTTTAATCTATTCACACATTGAGCATTGATTTGTAATCTTAGATATTATGTGAGAGAAAAATAAATTTGTAATCTTTTACTTTGAGTGATTGTAAGTGTGGGGATACACTTGGGTTAAGAGATTGGGGATAATCTCTTGTTGTAAAGGTCCATTGACACCTTGGAAGTCAAGTGTAAGCATTTGAAGCCTTGGAGGCTTGCTTAGTGGAATCCTCAAGCCCGGAAAGCTTGGAGGCGTGGACGTAGGCGAGGTTGGCCGAACCACGTAAAAATCTCAGTGTTTGAATCTCTCTTCCCTTATCTTTTTATATTGTGATCATCTTGATTGTTATTGTTTTTGAATTTGATTTATAATTGCATTAAGATTTTCATTAATATATTGAATAATTTTTAGAATCCCAATTCACCCCCCCTCTTGGGTTGCATACTTGTATTTCAATTGGTATCAGAGCCTCGTTCTCTTGTTAAGACTTAATCGTCTAGAGTAAAAGATCCATGGCAACCCTAAATGACTCAACCTTTAGAGAAGGGCAATCCACAACTAGACCACCATTTTTTGATGGTAATGACTATACTTATTGGAAAACTAGAATGAGAATCTATTTGCAAGCCTTAGATTATGAAATTTGGGAAGTTGTTTGTGATGGTCCATTCATGCCTACGTTCAAAGATGAAGTAGGAGATGATATTCCTAAACCATCGAGTCAATGGAGTAAGTTAGAAAAGAGAAAGATGTCTCTAAACTCCAAGGCTATGAATGCTTTGTTTTGTGCCCTTGATAAGAAAGAATTTCATAGAGTATCTAGTTGTGAAAGTGCACAAGAGATATGGAACAAACTTGAAGTTGTCTATGAAGGGACAAATCTAGTGAAAGAGTCTAAAATCAGTAGATACACTCGTCAATATGAGTTGTTCCAAATGGAACAAAATGAAAATGTGTATTCTATGTACACTAGATTCACGGACATAGTGAACACCCTAGGCGCCTTAGGGAAAACCTTCTCAAATAGTGAGAAAGTTAAGAAAATCATTAGGTCACTTCCAAAAGAATGGAGACCTAAAAGAACTGCTATTGAAGAGGCCAAAGATTTAAATACTTTACCTCTTGATGATTTAATTGGTTCTCTTATTTCATATGAAGAGGATTTAGCTGCAGAAAAAGGACTTGAAGAGAAGAAGAAAAGCATTGCTCTCAAAGCTTCAAAACATGAGAGTGATGGGGAGAGTGAACCGGATGATGAAGAGCTAGCCATGCTAGCAAGGAGGTTCAGAAAATTCTTCAAGAAAACCGGAGAGCGAAGAAATTTCAGAAACTTCAAGAACGACAGGGAGAAGAAGGAGGCAATCACATGCTATGAATGCAAGAAGCCTGGACATATAAGATCGGAGTGCCCACTTATCAACAAACTCAAGAAGAAAGCAATGGTTGCAACTTGGGATGATAGTGAGGAAGAATCAAGTGATGAAGAAGGATCGCAAGAAGTATCAAACCTAGCACTCATGGCAATAGGAGAGAATGATGATCTCAATGAGGTAAGTGATCCTACCTATGATGAATTATATGATGTTTTTCAAGATTTGCATAATGAGTTGATGAAAATTGGTAAAAAGAATGTATGTCTTAAAAAGGAAATGGCAAAGCTTAAAAATGAAAATGAATCTCTAAATGCAAGAATTGTATGCCTAGAAGTAGGAAACAAAACATTGCATGATGAAATTGCATTATCAAATGTGAAACCTAGCATCTTACATGAGCATTTGAAATCACACATAGATGAGTTGAAAAATGAGAATGAATTGCTCAAGAAAAAGAATAATGAATTAAATGAAATTGTTTTGAAATTTACAAATGGGCAAAAGATGTTGGATAATATGCTTAACTCACAAAAATGTGTTTTTGATAAAGGAGGACTTGGATATAAGCCTAACTTGAAGCAAAAGTATTATAAGAATTATTTTGTTAAAGCTACCTCCACAAATGATCATAAAATTGTATGTCATTATTGTAATCAAAATGGTCACATGAAATTTAGATGTCCCGTGAAAAGGAATGCATATTATGGTGGCAAGTGCATTTGGGTTCCAAAAGGAACCGTTGCTAACTCTCAAGGACCCAAAAAGCTTTGGGTACCTAAAACTTGAGACTTTTTCTTGAAGGGCTTGAAGAAGAAGAAGAATAAATGGTACTTGGACAGCGGTTGTTCAAGGCACATGACCGGAAACTATGCATGGTTCTCAAGCTTCACCAAAATTGAAAATGGTGGAGACGTATCTTTTGGAGACAACTCAAAAGGAAAAATTCTTGGAATTGGAAATGTTGGTAAAGTCTCTTCAACTCTAATTGAGAATGTATGTTTGGTTGAAAACTTGAAACACAACTTAATTAGCATTAGTCAATTATGTGACAAAGGTTATAAAGTTATATTTGATAAACTTAGTTGTGTTATTGAGAACTCATGTGATGGCAAAACCCTATTTGTTGGAAATAGATGTGGTAATGTTTATATCATTGACATAGAATGTGCATCTAATCTTGATAAATATTTTTCGGCATTGCATGATGATTGTTGGTTATGGCATAGAAGGTTAGGACATGCTAGTATGGATTTGATTTCAAAAATTTCGAAAGATGATTTAGTTAAAGGTCTTCCGAAAATTGGTTTTCAAAAGGATAAGATTTGTGAAGCTTGTCAATTTGGAAAACAAATTAAAACTTCTTTCAAGAATAAAAACCATATTTCTACTTCAAAACCACATGAACTTCTTCACATAGATCTTTTTGGGCCATCTAGATATGCAAGTCTAAATGGCAAATATTATGCATTTGTGATAGTAGATGATTATTCTAGATATACATGGGTATTATTCTTAGCCAATAAGGATGATGCTCTTGATGCTTTTAAAGTGCTTTGTAAGAAATTACAAAATGAAAAAGGGCATAGTATTGTATGCATTAGGAGTGATCATGGAGGAGAATTTGAAAATCATGCATTTGAGAGTTTTTGCAATAATCTAGGCATTGAGCATCAATTTTCATCACCTAGAACTCCACAACAAAATGGAGTTGTTGAGAGAAAGAATAGGTCTATTCAAGAAATGGCTAGGACCATGTTAAATGAAAATGCATTACCAAAATATTTTGGGGTCGAAGCCGTCAACACCGCTTGTTATGTTTTAAATCGGGTGTTGATTAGACCTAATCTTAATAAAACTCCATATGAGCTTTGGAAAGATAGAAAACCCAACATTGGCTATTTTAAAGTTTTTGGATGCAAATGTTTTGTTTTGAACACAAAAGATAATCTTGGTAAGTTTGATTCAAAATCTGATGTTGGTATCTTTCTTGGGTATTCAAACTCAAGCAAAGCTTATAGAGTTTATAATAAAAGAACTTTAGTTGTGGAAGAATCCATGCATGTTACGTTTGATGAATCTAATCCCTCCTCTGCGGAGAAAAGAGTTGCTAATGATGATGCAGATGGAGATTTACAAGAAGAATCATCAAAAGAGATTCAAGAGAATACATCACAAGAAAATCAAGAGGATAGAGAAGAAGAGCAAACAAATACGAAGCTGGAGCAACAAGAAGGTATTTCTCAAACACTCCCCAAGGAGTGGAGGTATGTCTCTTCACATCCTATAGATGTAATTTTAGGAGATCCCTCACGAGGTGTTACAACTAGATCATCTCTTAAGAATACTTGTGAGCATAATGCATTTATCTCTCAAATTGAACCCAAATCCTTTGCGGATGCGGAAAATGATAAATCTTGGATTATGGCAATGCAAGAGGAGTTAAATCAATTTGAAAGAAACAATGTGTGGGAATTAGTTCCTAAACCTGAACATCAATCTATAATAGGTACTAAATGGGTGTTTAGAAATAAGATGGATGAATCCGGTAGTGGTTGTAAGAAATAAAGCTAGATTAGTGGCTCAAGGTTACAACCAAGAAGAAGGAATTGATTTTGATGAAACCTTTGCACCTGTAGCAAGGTTAGAATCCATTAGGATGTTGTTAGCATATGCATGTCATAAGGATTTTATTTTATATCAAATGGATGTCAAGAGTGCTTTCTTAAATGGTTATATTTTGGAAGAAGTTTATGTGAAACAACCTCCTGGTTTTGAAAATGAAAAATTTCCAAATCATGTTTATAAGTTGCTTAAAGCCTTGTATGGATTAAAACAAGCACCTAGAGCATGGTATGATAGACTTAAGAATTTTCTGTTGGAAAATGACTTTTCAATGGGTAAAACGGACACTACTCTATTTGTTTAGCATAAAAACCAAGACATACTTATTGTTCAAATTTATGTTGATGATATTATTTTTGGTTCTACTAATGAGTTGTTATGTAAAGAATTTTCATCGTGTATGAGCAAAGAATTTGAGATGAGTATGATGGGAGAGTTGAAGTTCTTCCTTGGACTTCAAATCAAACAAAATGAGGAAGGAATCTTCATAAATCAAGCCAAGTACGTAAAAGATCTACTCAAACGATTCGGCATTGATGACTCAAAGACCAAGAATACACCAATGAGCACAACAACCAAGCTGGACAAAGATAAAAAGGCAAAGAAGTGGATATCAAGATGTATAGAGGCATGATCGGATCCCTACTTTATTTGACTGCAAGTAGACCCGATATCATGTTTAGTGTATGTTTGTGTGCAAGATTTCAGTCATGTCCCAAGGAATCCCATTTGCTTGCTGTTAAAAGAATTTTCCGTTATTTGAGTGGAACCATAGATATTGGCCTTTGGTATCCTAGGGGAACTCATATAGTTCTAACATGTTATTCGGATGCGGACTTTGCCGATTATAAAGTGGATAGGAAGAGCACTAGTGGTACTTGCTATATTCTAGGACACTCTCTTGTTTCATGGTTTAGCAAGAAATAAAATTCTGTCACACTTTCAACTACCGAGGCTGAATATATAGCTGCCGGAAGTTGTTGTGCACAAGCACTTTGGATGAAACAAACACTTAGAGATTATGGCATTAATCTTGAACAAATTCCTATTAAGTGTGATAATACTAGTGCTATAAATCTTTCAAAGAATCCCATTCAACACTCTCGAACCAAGCATATAGAAATAAGACATCATTTCTTGAGAGATCATGTTCAAAAGAGAGACATTGCATTAGAGTTTATTTCTACGGAAAAACAACTTGCCGATATTTTTACAAAACCTCTTTGCGAAGAACAATTTTCCAAAATTCAGCATGAACTTGGGATGATGAAATTTTCACATTAACATCTTCATTCATGCTATTGAGTCTATTATTATTGATTGATCTATGACTTGATACTTTAATTTCCATGAAATGCTCAATCGTAATATACATGTGATGTGTATGTATATTTGAAAATATATGAATTAATTGTTGCAATACATATATATATGTTCATGAATTATGCATTGAACTGGCACTCAAATCATTTTGGATCAATAAAATGATCTTGAAATGTATTAATAAGTAGCCAAATATCAAAATACATGTGCGAAATCATAAGTTGTAGAAAACGGATTGCCGTTATTTCAATAAACGGCGAACCGTTTTGGGCAGAAACAATGGAACGTTTTCTGGAAGCTATCGGTTCGTCGATAATTATCTATCGGCTCGCCGTCCTGATACAAAATTTTGAGTGGACTCCCTGGACCCTATCGGCTCGCCGTTATTTCCATAAACGGCTCGCCGTTTTGATGAAATTTGTTTTGAGGCCTCTCTGGACTCTGTCGGCTCGCTGTTTTCTTTATAACGGCTCGCCGTTATCTCGCGTTAATTGAACAGTCCCTTGTCTTCCTCCTCATTTCGGCTTCCCCTTTTCTCTCTCTCTCTTCAGCCCGCGACTGCACCAGTTCTCTACACTCAAATCCATCACTTTTCTTGTCATTTTTCATCAAATTGAAGCATTACAAACCATTTTTATCTTCTCTAGAACCTTTTAACCGATTCAAATCCTTCTCTTTCATCCAAAATTGAAAAATCTTCTTTTTGAAACCCTAGAACCAGCCGAGCCTTCCTTGCTCAAATTAACCCAAATCTCTTCCTTTTTCCAACCACATTTTCACCCACAATCACTATCTCATCTCTCAAACTTCATTTTCACAATTTTTTTTAAAACTCATCCATGGCGAAACGACCTCCAAGGCATGCTCGAACCAAGCACACTGCTCCACGCCGTTCTAGTCCACCCAGGTCTCCTCCTCAAGACTTCGAGAGTCTTCATTTTCCCGATGCTACCTCTGCTCAGCGATTCCGTGAGAAGTTCATGGGTAAACCCGTAACTCCCTCTTTTTCTCTTAACATTTCGGAGTTCTCGGATATTTCTGTTTGTGGTCACTCAATTACTCAAATGCTTAGTCATTGGAAGCAAGCTTTAAGTATTGATGAACCTATTTATGAAAATCTTGTTCGAGTCTTTTATTCAAACATAGATTTCTCCTCTACTAGTCATGACGAGCTTTATACATTCGTAGGAGGTATTCGTATTGAACTTGATGAACCCGAATTATGTAGTATTCTAGGAATCGCTTATGGAGGATTAGATCTGTACACCGCTAGGAAAGAACTAGAGTTTAGTGATTTTCGTCATGTGGATGGTGTACGGAACATTTGTCGTCGTCGGGATCTTTCCGATGACATCTGCTCTTTGTCCTTTAGGTCTCAACTCCTCCCTTTTCAGATTCGAATACTTCACATTATTCTCCAACACATGGTCACTCCTAGACAGGGTCACACTGATGAGGTCACTAGGCTTGATATTGGTCTATTAGATTCTCTCATCCGTAGACGCCATGTGAGCCTATCCTACACTATTATGTGTCATATGCTGTCCACTCCAAAAGTCTCCAACCGATCCCTTCCTTATGGCAGCATCATCACTAGGATCCTGAACTACTTTCATGTTCCTATCGTCGAGCCTGTTTTTCTCGAGACTCGTAAGCTCAGTCGAGAAATTATTTCTGCCATTGGATTCTTTAAGAAGCGTGGGAAATGGGAAAAGACCACATCCTCCAAAAATGAAGCCACACTGATTGCACCCGAGGATGATCGCATGCTGAATGATGTCTACTCCGAGGATGAGCTGCCTGATTTTCGTCTTGGGGCTAGACCGCGTATTCCTCGCCGAGCAGCAGCACCAGCAGCTCCTGCTTCACCAGCAGCACCAGCAGCAGATGCACCTCAGGATGACGAGCCTACCGAGACTGCCGTCCCTCCTGCGGCATCAGCTGTTCCTGAGGATCGCTTCCAGCAGCTTCTCGACCGAGTGGATGTTTTGTCTCAGCAGCAGCAGCAGCTTCGATATGAGTTTGCAACCTTTCGGGAGCAAATTTCAGATCAGCAGATGGAGTTAATTGCGGGATAGCGTCGCATTCTCGGCTACTTTGGATATGACCCCGGCAGCTCGTCTTCACAGCCTCCATCTTAGTTTTCTCTGCCCCTCTGACTTTCGCACAGACATTTTCTCATTTCATTTGCTGCATGTGTATGACATTATTTGTGTTCTGAGTATTATGTGTTTTGTGATTATGCTTTTGATAATTAATGATGATAATTCATGTTTGGGTTGTTTTTGGTATCATATTGATTATCTTGCTCATTCTGGAAGTGTGAATCTGTTGGTATGGAGGTTGGCTGATATGGTGATATACTTATATGGAAGTGTTTTTCTTTTTAACCTTGTGTATTGTTGAGGACATGCTCATATTTCAGGGGAGATTCTACCAAAATTTTTCCACACATAAGTCATTCCTCGCGCCTATTTCTTTTTGATGATGAAGGGGGAGATAATTGGCATTGGCATAATTACTTTTTATTGGCATTGGCTTTTTATTGGCATTGGCATAATTATTTTTTTTTCTTTCCAATCAATTTGTTTTAAACTTGTTTGAGATTAAAATTAAATGAACCTTTTTTTTAAGGGAAGTTAACAAGTCTTTCAAAATCTCACATAGGGGGAGCACATATTTAGGGGGAGCAAAATTGCACAAGTATTTTCTTGAAAAGTTTGTCATCATCAAAAAGGGGGAGATTGTTAACATAAATTATTCCTTATAGATTTTGATGATAACAAACATGATTAAGATTGATTAATCTTTTAAAAGCTCAACATTATTTTCATCTATTTTGACAAGTTTCATAAAGTATTTTTATAAAGATTTGGAGTCAAAACAGTTTTCTTGCAAAAATAGCTCTCTGCAGCAGTTTTATGGAAAACGGCGAACCGACAGTTGAGATAAACGGCTCGTCGATATCAACCAGAACTGAAGTATAGCCTCTGGACCAAAACGGCTAACCGACAGTTGTGATAAACGGCTCGCCGATATCAACCAGTAGCCTCTGGACCTAAACGGCAATCCGACAGTCTTGATAAACGGCTCGCCGATATCAACCAGTAGCCTCTGGACCTAAACGGCAATCCGACAAATATGATAAACGGCTCGCGGATAGCAACCAGAAGTGAAGGGTAGCCTCTGGACATAAACGGCGATCCGACATCTAGTTAATGGCGATCCGACAATTTGAAAAATCAGCTCAACGGTCATATTGATCAGTCAAACGGCGATCCGATATCTAGCTAACAGCGATCCGACAGTGTGCAGAAAGTCAATAACGGCTAGTTTTCAACTGCAACTATAAATAAGCTCATTCAAATCCAAACAAAGATTGATCACAACACGACCTTTGAGCAATTACTTGAGAATACAATCTTCATAGAGCTTTAAACACATTCTTTTTAATCTATTCACACATTGAGCATTGATTTGTAATCTTAGATATTGTGTGAGAGAAAAACAAATTTGTAATCTTTTACTTTGAGTGATTGTAAGTGTGGGGATACACTTGGGTTAAGAGATTGGGGATAATCTCTTGTTGTAAAGGTCCATTGACACCTTGGAAGTCAAGTGTAAGCATTTGAAGCCTTGGAGGCTTGCGTAGTGGAATCCTCAAGCCCGGAAAGCTTGGAGGCGTGGACGTAGGCGAGGTTGGCCGAACCACGTAAAAATCTCAGTGTTTGAATCTCTCTTCCCTTATCTTTTTATATTGTGATCATCTTGATTGTTATTGATTTTGAATTTGATTTATAATTGCATTAAGATTTTCATTAATATATTGAATAATTTTTAGAATCCCAATTCACCCCCCCTCTTGGGTTGCATACTTGTATTTCAATAATAAATTTAGGTCTTTAACCCAAATAACTAGCTATCTTACTTATCAGTCAAGTAGTGGTGCAGTCAATTAAGTGAGCTAACCAGGGGATCATTTGGATACCGACAATAGTGGCTATAATAATTAGGCTTATAATTAAACTAGCTCAATTATTTAATTACAAATTTACCGCTCTAAAGATTGGAACTGACCTACATAATTGTATGCTATCTAGGATGGTGTTCTCGAATAATAATTTGACTCATGCTGTATTGATGTCTTTACTAAATAGTCCTTTGTACTACATCATTAATTAAATTAATATCTCAACTGTCCAATCAATTTAATTACATTTGGTTCCATGATACTTATTGGTTTTTCTCTAATGATCATTTTCTACATATTAATTATGTTGACACACTATGGCTAGGTAATCTATGATTAATTACCGAAAATCCATTAAGATACGTGCTCTACAAATTTTGTATTGTTAATCTATAATCTCACTGCTTATAATTGCTTCCAATATATCGAATAATCTTAATTACAAATATATGTTGCGTCCATTAGCAACTCAAATGGAATAACAGTCATAATCATGAAACTATAATTAATTCAAGGTTAAGATTGCAATAAAATAAATGCCCATGAGATTTAATAAGTCTGACAATCATTTCAAGGTTAATTAAATCTCATAAGTGATCCAGTTCAATGTAGTCAAACTATAATGGTAAACAAATCATTAAATAATTTTACTACAGTAAAAAAATAGATAGAGGACCCAACTCTATTTGTCAACCGAGAACTCAATTTATCTAATCATAAGATAACTTGTATTTATGTCTTCTTTAAATCTATATGATGATCACATAAATACATATACTATAATTAAACGGATCTTATTCAAAATATTTATGCAATTAAGATATCTGAAAAATATCTCAAATATTTTATTATTAAGAAAATGTATTTACAATAATAAATAAATTAATATACTTTAAAAAGCACGTAATCCCAATAGATAATACATTTATACATGAATAATTGGAAGAAAAAAAATTGCAACAAGGCATTCTGATAGCTATACCAAAACACTCATTTTCAATAAATTGTTCTCCGTGCATAACTAGGTCTATGAAGTTTGCAAATTGATCTTACCTATAGCATGTTAGAAGTTTGCGGATGGTCCCTCCCAACAGCCGTATGGCTCTCCCGGTATCTAAAAATTAGCAGTTTTCTGAAAATTCCGAACCAATCTATTAACATCAAGCGGATACTCCAGATTCGTTTGCTGTGCACGCCAATGAACTGAATCAGAACCCAACCGAACTTCATGCAATGAAAGTTCCTTCAGAAACTCTCCAGGTCGTTCAGGCACTTCAAACTGACCCGGATTCTTAATCTTCCTGTACAGCATCGCTCAGCTGAACAGCTCATCCTGTTCCTCCTCTCTCAGGATCTTCCTCGTCAAACTCAGCCACGCCGAGTCATCGGAGGGCTTCAGATGTTCGTTATGAGAGTGAATCTGTTTTATATATGATTCATTTTTGGATGATAAGAGGCTGCTTCTGAATGTTTGTGATGCTAATTCAGGATAAGCGCTTGTACACTCTTTAGCTTGAGCAGCCGACACGCTGAAGAGAAACGGGAGCAAGAATTTGAAGAACGCGATTGAACCCGTCCATTTTTTCACCGATTTCAGAGAAGAAAATCTTTTTTCATTTAAAAATGATTAACAGCTGACTCTTCTGTTTTAGGGATTGGCGCTGAAAATGTTCCCAATTTATAATTCTTTCTGTTTTTGGCGCCAGGAGTGGATTATTCAATAAGATTGTTTTGACCCATATTAATTTCATGGTTATCCCATAATAAATTTAAAGTTACTGAAATGCCCTTACTTCATTTTAGGTGGCGTTTGTTTTTTAACTTAATAACTTAAAGTGACTTAACTTAATCAATTACGTTAATTAGAGGTGTTTATTTTTATAACTTAATGGAACTTTTTAGATAATTTTGACTTAATAAAATTAGCTAATTTTTTTGGCTTTTTACTGAATGGAGAAATCTGAATTAAGTCAGTTACTTTCTAATGTCAAAAATATCTCAGCTTTATAATTTATTTTTCATGTCTATCCCAAAACTTACCCATAAACATTTACCCCACATAATCTCATCTTTATTTTTTTTTTCAGCCGTCATGGAATCCCTTGTCACTTTCTTTTGCTCATCTAGTTCTTGAATCTCCCATTAATTTCTTGCTAGGCAAGCACTTGACTTGGGCCTTTTTTTTTTTTTTTCTTTTCAATTATGTTTTCCAGCATTCACTTATATACTAATCAACCAGCTTTGATTATATACTAACCATACTGTCATGTGGATTATTGGTTAGGTGACTTTCGTAGTGGTGGTCGAGCTAGAGGAAGGGAGGAAATATTCAATCATGCCCATGCTAAATTGAGAAATGTTATTGGACGTGCTTTTGGTGTGCTAGAGGTCCGTTTTCTAATTCTAAAAAAGATGGCACCATACTCATTTGATATACAAAGAAAAATAGTCGTTGCTTCATAAAATTCCAAAATTATTATGGTATTCACTTGAATGTAGTTTTACTTCAAGTATTTCCACATTTCATTAGATAAAACTTGCCATTAATTATTTTAAATTAGGGGTATGCCTTCAACTTACCAAGGTTTTGTCAACCTCCACATGCAAAAAGTGCTGTTAATTTCTTGTTTAATCGATAAGATAAGGACTATAGTATGCTTAAATTAAGCTTATTGATCACAGCAGGTTTGATGTTGCGCAAAGTTTAGAATCTAAGCAGCTATAAGCTGTCTAGTAATTAGCCATGACTCATGCAAAGATAAGGTTTGGAACCTAACAAAAGAATTAGGTTCCATTCTTTTGACGATTTATGAAAAAAAAAGTCAAGAAATAAAATTTCTAATATTCATGTTCTTTGGTGAAAATTTTACTCATACTAAATTTTATTTTATTATGATCAGATCAAAGAGATGAATCAAAATTATTATTAAGCACTGAATTAATAGTTTGTATTTTTAATTTTTTTTAATTCTCTTGCCTAACAACTATTTATTCAGAGCTCAATAAAAAAAATTAGCTCAATAGTAAATCTTTATTCTTGAAATATTTGTAATGTTATTAATAATGAAATGCAAATGATTTTCAATAATATGCAATATTATGCTTATGATATCTGATGTTTTACTAATCACATTAAGACCGAACTTAATGCTGTGACTCTATCATGTTGAATCTAAAAACTAGAAAGAAGAATATTTCATTTCATATATTACTTTAACAATTTAATATAGACCGTATTAATGGTTTAGGGTAGGGCCTCACAATCATTTGTCCAATTCATTTCTTAGAATCAAAGGCTTCTTAGAGAACACGCTTGACTCTTCATACTGCAAAAGTGATTGAGGGTAGAGCTTACACATTATCACATCTTGATCCTTGAGAATTTAGAACATGAAAATAAAGTATATATTTTTTCTTGTGATTGGTTACTAATAAAATTTTTAAAACAATTAATATTTGACAAAGCAGAAACATTGAAAGTAGATTAATAGAAGAAATAAAGGGTCTACATAATGATAAGTTTTATTGAAAAATCTGAATGAATAAAACTAGGGTTTTGAGCCCTTTTTATAACAAGTCTAAATATCGTGAATTTACCAAAATAGGTAAATTCGAAATATAATATGATAATTAAAATTTTCCTAATCAAGATAAGAAAAGAAAAACAAATGGCATTCAAACCCAAATTCTTAAAAAAAAGATAAAAAAATTCTAAAAAATCATGAAAAATAGGAAAAAAAATCCTAAAACTATGAAACGATCAAGGAAAAAGCAGAATTTCTGGTTCGATCCTGGGGCAAAACAGTGCAAGTGGTTTTGAGTTAGATTCATCTTATCGCAAGCTTCAAAAGGATATATTATATGCAAAAAACGGACACTTGTAACTCAAGTTATGACATCCGAAAGATACCTTGTTTGTAATACACAACTAACCTACATCAATATTAATCATAATGTAATAATGATAATTATGAGAGGATCGGGATCTCCATGATAACAAGCTTGTTACCTCAATATTACAGCAAAAATGCAAAACCCAATAATCATGCAATCCTTAGATGGATTTTTCTCTTCCTTTATGAGAAAATGATTAATTTAGATTCAGACCTGAGGTTTGTATAATATTGTAACTGACATTGATTGGATAAAAAATAATATTTAATTAAATCTTAACTATAAACCACTATAAATATATGTGACAGAAAATAATAAAAAAAATTCAGCTCATATCTTTAATACTTTTAGAAGAATATCACCTATCCCTTGAAAAAAGGCAAATGAAGTAGACATCATAAGAAAAATAGGCTTAAACCTCTGAGTTGTGATATAACAGAATTAATTCTCGTCAAGTCTGCTAAATATCAACATATTAACGTTATTATTTTATTGAAAAAAAGACAATATTTTCTTCGAAGTTGGGTCCCTTAGAACCAAATGAACATTGCCATCATCATTTGCTATTTGCCTCGTGTCTTCCAATTGATACTGATCATATACTATTGTAATACAAAAATACTACAAAAGTTAAGAACAATCTCCAATCTTTGGTTAATATTTTGTTCAATCTTTTTTTTTTCAATTTCCCCCAAGAGAATATTTATATTTACATGATCGTAGCTTTTATATTTTTGTACATATAGATAGAGAATGCCCATCATTATCTTGTTTGTTTTTTTTTTTTTTGAATGCTGTTATACAAGACTGTTACTGATATTACATCAGATATTACAATTAATATTTACAAACAGATTATACAATTGAGACCTTCATCGTGGCATGTACTCCTCTGAAGCACGACCCAGATTCTTTAAACCCTCTATAATATTCGAGGGGTGTCCACTTCACTCACATTTCGTGAGGAATTTACTAGCTCCACTCAATTATTTGATAATCGAGGGAGAACTGAAACTAACCCCCATAATACTTTTATGGAGGCTCGAACCCTTACTCTCAACATTGTAAGTGTAAAAGTTCTCCCACTGGACCAAAAGCCTATTGGTCATCATTATCTTGTTTGTTAAGGACTAGAGAAGGGAGATTGTTCTCAGGAAATGTGTGGCTAAAGATGGATTGCATAAGCTGCTGAACTTGCCTCATGATCACAGTCTAGTCAAGTCAAGTCAATTCAGTTATCTTCTACTTCACTTCCTCGCTTATTTTCAGTTTACACAGTGAATAAAACTGAGTCTATGGCATCTGTTAGTTTCAGTGTCAATTGTACAAGCAATAAAGATCCAAGAGTCAACAAAATACTAGATTTGTGGCATATGAGATAATATCATCCAAATATTATTGCTCTTAGAAAAACTGTCTGTTTATAATATTTCTTTTGGGAATAAAATGTCTGAATTGTCCTTTTGGAAAGCGTGTTAATATGGAAAACAACATAGATTATCCTTTAATAATAGTGAATCAAAGGCATCTGTTGTTCTTAAGCTTATTTATAGTGACCTTTAAATTCTTGCACCAATAACTTCAAACTAAGGATTTAAATAATATGTGGCTTTCATTAATGGCAAAATTAGTTATACATAGATTTATAGGCTGACACGTAAGTCACAAGCACTCTCGGCTTTTATTTCTTTCAAAAATCAAATTGAGAAAAGTTTGGAGCTGAAAATTATGACATTTTAGTGTGATATGGGAAAGGAATATACAACTTTTGAGCCTTACCTTAGAAAAAAAAGGAAGAATAGCTAGAAGATACTCTTACCTTTATACACACCTTGTTAAAAATGGTCGTACATGTCTTGCTTAAACTTTTCCAGAGTGGAAAGGATAAAAGGAAACACAGAAAACTTGTTAAAACTGGTCTTACATGTCTTGCTCAAGCCGAAATACCTCTCAATAGCGAAAATATAGTTTTCGAGACCATGGTTGACAAGTTGCAGCTTAAAATACAAAAGCATCCTTTTCCATATCGTACTAGATGGATAAAAGACATTGTTTAGAGTAACACAGTAATGTCACATTCCTTTTTCCATTGATTGATACAAAGATGAAGTAACCTACAATGTTGTCGACATGAATGTTTGTCATATGCTACTTGAGAGACCCTGGTAGTTTGAGCTTAATACAATACATCATAAGAAAGATAATACATACAGATTCTACAAAGACAATATAAAGGTTAATCTTGCTCTAATGAAACCAAAATTCAAGGGTACCTATCTTTTAGTACCAAAAGAGACAGCTAAAGTAGAATCGATGCCCACATAAGTCCGGCCGTTACTCTCTTAATTTCATGGTATTTTGCCTAAAAGACTTCCTAATGCATTACCTTTTATGAGGATTGATGAGCATAATTTATATACATATTTTACCCTTTATTGTATATTTGTTAGTTAATTTTATTTGTTATTTTTAATTAATTAAATTATTTTATTGAATAGGGAATTAATCGAAAATTGGAAATAAAAAGTGCAAAAAAAATAACAATTTGGGGGAATATTAATTGAAGCTGTGACAGAGTTAAGAGCCAAGAGCAATTTGCATTGAAAAGGAATTTTAATTCTCCAATTGAGTTGCACGTGCATGGCATTGCAAAAGTGGAAAGCAATTTAAATGGGGCCCACACTTGACTTTCAAAAGTGAAATTAATAGCTTATGGTGACGTTATTATGGAAGCTTTGTTTTATAATTGGAAAAGGATTTTAATTAGTAGACAAAGAGGATTCGGTGGCTAAGCAATATAAAAGAGAGTTTTGGCTTTTGAATGAAGTAGCCGCCAGAGGACAAAAACAAAAGTGCAAAGCCGCAAGACAGAGAGTATTCAGCAGCAGCAGCAATTCGGCTTCCATGACTGATTTTATTTTTTTTGTTACTCCCAATTTAAGTATGTCTAGCTAATTTTCTTATACTGAGGTTAATGATGAAATTCTATTCAATAAAATAATTATCTTTTTATTTAATTAATTCCCTATATATATTCTTTGATTATTATGATTTTTATTTCACATGATTAGTTGGATGTTATTAAAATCTTTTCATCAATTCTGTCATGCATTGTTGATTGTTAGGATTAATATTCGATTAAATCTATGCTTGGATCTATAAAGTTTATACATGATTATCTTTGATTCTATGTCTTTCATTAAATTGTTTACATAGAGTGCTTAGGGAAACTTTGACTCTTTGTTATTCAATATGTTTACATGGGATACTTAGATATCATATTATTAAGCAGAAAAAGAACCAACACAAGATTAATTTTATTTGGGCTTAATTGTTATATCCATATGACATAGATTGATTTCGAGTTGTCACTTTAAAATTGGGGATTAATTAATATTTAGATAATTACTAGTTTGATAGTGGTGGATTCTGAAACCTTGGTAATTTTTATCCTATTGAATCTCATTTACTTTAATTATTTTCTTAGTTTAATTAGTTTAATTTCTTTTAAAACTCAATTTGCTCAACTAGGTTAGGATTAATATTAATTTTAGATTTAAATTAGACTTTTCAATTTATAACAATCCCTGTGGGATCAACCTCGTTACCACTATTCTATCTCTAGATTCGTGCGCTTGCGAGTATATTAAAATTTTCTCAACAAGTTTTTGGCGCCGTTGCCGGAGATTGTGCTAAAAAGTCAGTTTAATCTAGGTTGATTTGATTCTTTCACTAGTTATAATTTAGGTTGTCTTTTTTAAAAAAAAACACAAAAAAATTATTTGTCTTCAAATTCATTTTTTGTTGTTTGATTTCTTTTATTTTAAATTCTGTTTATTTTCATTATTGTTGGTTTGTTTTATTTTATTTTGTTTTTCTTTCTTTCCTTGTCTAGTTAGTTTATGAGTGTTTGGGAACGTGATTTAACAAATCGTTTGGTTAAAAGAGAGTCGAAAATTGATAGTAGTCAAGCTAGTTCTTCTCAAGTCATGGATGACCCAAATAGATTATTGTCAATACTTCCACTGGTGCAAGGAGAGAAAACCCTTAGAGAATATTTTTCACCACTTGCAGCCAATCAACCATCTTGTATTGTGTTGCCACAAACTACAGCAACACACTTTGAACTTAAGCCCTCTGTCATTCAACTTTTACCATCTTTCCATGGGTTAGAGAGAGAGGATCCATATTTGCACATTAAAGAATTTCTTGACATATTCTCTACATTCCGTTTTCAAAATTTTAATGATGAGTCAATTAGGCTTCGTATGTTCCCTTTCTCATTAAAAGACAAAGCAAAAGCTTGGTTGAATTCACTTCATGCTGGGTCTATTACTACGTGGGATGAATTGAGTAATAAGTTTATCACCAAGTTTTTCCCTATGTCTAAAACAAATTCCCTTAGGGGAGAGATGAGTGATTTTTATCAAAGAGAGGGTGAGCAATTTTATGAGTGTTGGGAAAGATTTAATGATTTACTCCTTAAGTGTCCCCACCATGGTTTTGAGAAATGGAGACTTATACAATGCTTTTATAATGGTTTAACTATGTCAAATCGTCATATGGTAGAGTCTATGAATGGTGGGAGATTTTTGAACTTACATGAAGGGGCTGCATGTGATTTCTTTAATTCACTTTCTAAGAATTCTCAATAGTGGGATTTTTCAAATCAAAAGGAAAAATCATCTCAATTTTCTAGAAAGGGGTTATATGAAGTTAAGGATGATTTTGATATGAAATCCACTCTAGCTACACTTTCTAGGAAAGTAGATGCCTTAGCTCTGAACCAATCAATGAATCATCATCATAGTGTAGCTAATGAGGTTTGTGCTCTTTGTTCTAACTTGTCTCATACAACACAGAATTGTCCATCATTACCAGCCTATCAAGAGGCTTATTCTGAGCAGGTACATGCCTTACAATCATATGAGAAAACCTCCAATAATTCATACTCACCCACATATAATCCTAATAGGAGGAATCACCCTAATTTTTCTTGGAAACAAAATCAACCTTTGTCAAACCAAGAAGGACAACAATTTAGCTTACTCAATCAACAATTTGTCCCTCCTAACCAAGTATATCCTCCTGCCCAACAACCTATGTCTTAATTTGTTGCACCCCAACAAAGTAAGCCTTCTTTAGAGGATACACTTCAAAGTTTCATTCAGTCAACCCAATAAGCTTTTCAGTCAAACACTCAAGCTATTCTAAAGCTTGAACATCAATTGGGTCAATTAGCAACTACTGTAGCGGAGAGAGAAAAAGGAAAATTCCTCAGTCAACCAATTCCCAATCCTAAAGGAATGCACGAAGTTGGATTGAGTTCAAGCCATCAACATGAAGAAGCAAAATCTGTTATGACGTTGAGAAAAGGAAAATTATTTGACAATAAGGTGGAGGTTCAAACAAGGAAGACAGCTGAGCCTACTTCTTCAGATCCAGTTCCATCACAAGACTCATCACCAAATGATCAAGAAGAAAGTGGCCCACCAGCTTACATTCCTAAGGCTCCTTTTCCTCAAAGGTTAGCAAAGGTAAAGAAATGGACTTCTGAAATACAAGTGTGCAACCTAAGAGGGGGGTGAATTGGGATTTTAAAAAATTATTTGATTCTAAACAAATTATCAACCAAATCTAAAATGAATTTAGTGGAATAACACTTAAATCAATTACAATAAAAAAAAGATAAGGGAAGAGAGATTCAAACACGAAGATTTTTACGTGGTTCCGCCAACCTCGCCTACGTCCACGCCTCCAAGCTTTTCGGGCTTGAGGATTTCACTAAGCACGCCTCCAAGGCTTCAAATGCTTACACTTGACTTCCAAGGTGTCAATGAACCTTTACAACAAGAGATTATCCCCAATCTCTTAACCCAAGTGTATCCCAACACTTACAATCACTCAAAGTAAAAGATTAAAATTGTTTTTCTCTCACACAATATTTAAGATTACAAATCAATGCCCAATGTGTGAATAGATGAAGTAAGAATGTGTTTTAAAGCTCTATGAAGATTGTATTCTCGAATATAAGCTCAATGGTCGTGTTGTGATCAATCTTGTTTGAATTTGAATGAGCTTATTTATAGTTGGGGCTGAAAACTAGCCGTTATTGACTTTCTGCACACTGTTGGATCACCGTTAACTAGATGTCGGATCGTTGTTTGACTGGTCAATATGACCGTTGGCTGATTTTCAAATTTGTCGGATCGCCGTTATCTAGGTGTCGGATCACCGTTTAGGTCCAGAGGCTAATCTTCAGTTCTGTTCAATATCGGCAAGCCGTTTATCAGATTTTTCGGATCGCCGTTTAGGTCCAGAAACTAATCTTCAATTCTGTTTGATATCGGCGAGCCGTTTATCAAAATTGTCAGATCGCCGTTTAGGTTCAGAGACTAATCTTCAATTCTATTTGATATCGGCGAACCGTTTATCAAAATTGTCGGATCGCCGTTTTCCACAGAAACTGTTGCAGTGAACTATTTTGCAAGATAACTGTTTGTCTCCAAATCTTTATAAAACTTGTCAAAATAGATGAAAATTATTTTGAGCTTTTAAAAGATTAATCAATCTTAATCAAGTTTGTTATCATCAAAATCAATAAAGAAATATTTATGTTAACAATCTCCCCCTTTTTGATGATGACAAACTTTTCAAGAAAATACTTGTGCAATTTTGCTCCCCCTAAATATGTGCTCCCCCTAAGTGAAATTTTTAAGGAATTTTTAACTTCCCTTAAATATGTGTCCATTTAGTTTTAATCTCAAAAAATAATTTAAAACAAAACAGATTGATTTGATAATAATTCTCTCCCCCTTCATCATAAAAAAAGAAATAAGCGCGAAATGATTAAAAAGAGAGGTTGAGGGATTTACTTATGTTGGAAAAAAAATTTCGGCAGAATCTCCCCTTAAAAATGAGCATATCCTCAACAATACAAAGAGTTAAAAGAAACACTCCCATATATATATGCCAACTTATCAACCAACCTCCATGCCAACAATCAAACAGATCAGCAAGATAAACAAGATATCATCAAAATCAACTCAAACATAAAAAAAGTCCATATATCCAACAGAAAACATCATAAAAGCATCATAAGCATAAACAAAAGACAAATAGCATCATAATAACTATATGAAATGAGTGATGTCTGTGCCAAACTAAGACGGAGGCTGTGAAGAAGAGCTGCCTAGGTCATAACCAAAGTAACCGAGAATACAGCGCTAGCCAGCAAGTAACTCCATCTGCTGATTTGAAATTTGCTGCCGAAAGGTCGCAAAATCATATTGAAGCTGCTGCTGCTGCTGGGACAGGAAATCCACTTTGTCAAACAATTGTTGAAAGTGATCCGCAGGAACGGTCGATGCTGTAGGAGGGACGGCGGTCTCGGCTGGCTCGTCATCCTGAGAGGAAGCTGCTGTTGATGCTACTGATGGTGCTGCTGCTGATGCTTCTGCTGGTGCTGCTATTGATACTGCTGCTGCTGCTCTGCGAGGGACACGTGGTCTAGCCCCAAGGCGGAAATTGGGTAACTCATCCTCGGACTAGACGTCATTTAACATGCGATCATCCACTGGTGCAAGCAGAGTATCTTCATTCTTAGAGGATGTTGTCTTTTCCCACTTCCCACGCTTCTTAAAAAATCTGATCGCAGAAATAATCTCTCGACCAAGCTTACGGGTCTCAAGATAAACAGGCTCAGTGATAGGTACTCTAAAGAATTTCAAGATCCTAGTAATGATGCTGCCATATGGAAGGGATCGGTTTGAGACTCTAGGTGTGGACAACATATGACAAAGGATAGTGTAGGATAAACTCACATGCCGTCTACGGATGAGGCAATCTAATAAACCAACATCAAGTCGAGTTACCTCATCAGCGTGACCTTGTCTAGGGGTGACCATGTGTTGGAGAATGATATAAAGTATTCGAACCTGGAAAGGGAGGAGTTGAGACCTAAAGGACAAAGAACAAACGTCATCGGAAAGATCCCGACGCCTATAAATGTTCCGTACACCATCCACATGACGGAAATCACTAAATTCAAGTTCTTTCCTAGCGGTGTAAATGTCTAAGCCTCCATAAGAAATTCCAAGAATACTACATAATTCTGGCTCATCAAACTCAATACGAATTCCTCCTACGGAAGTATAAAGTTCAACTCGACGGGAAGAGGAGAGTTCCATATTAGAATAAAAAACGCGGACTAGATTTTCATAGATGGGCTCTTCTATACTTAAGGCTTCATTCCAATGGTTAAGCAATTGAGTAATAGTACGACCACAAATGGTAATATCCGAAAACTCCGTAATGTTAAGAGAAAATGAGGGAGTTACCGGTTTGCCCATGAATTTGTCACAAAATCGCTGAGCAGAGGTGTCATTGGAAAAATGATGGCTCTCGAAGTCCTGAGAGGGAGGCCTGGAAGGACTGGAACGACGCAGAGCAGTGTGCTTGGTTCGAGCACGCCTCTGTGGTCGTTCTGCCATTGATGAGTTTGGAGAAGTTTGAATTTGGAAAAATAAAGTTTGAGTGATGAGAGAGTAATGACAAGTTGAAATGTGATTGAAATTGGAAGAAATTTGGCTCAATTTTGGTGAGAGAAGTGCGGCTGGTTCTAGGGTTTTAAATTTGGGATTTCTCAAATTTTGAATCAAAATCAATAAATTTTAATAGACTCAATAACATGAATCAAGATGTTAATGCGAAAATTTCATCATCCCAAGTTCATGCCAAATTTTTGAAAATTATTCTTCGCAAAGTGGTTTTGTAAAAATATCGGCAAGTTGTTTTTTCGTAGAAATAAACTCTAATGCAATATCTCTCTTTTGAACATGATCTCTTAAGAAATGATGTTTTATTTCTATATGCTTGGTTCGGGAGTGTTGAATGGGATTCTTTGAAAGATTTATAGCACTAGTATTATCACACTTAATAGGAATTTGTTCTAGGTTAATACCATAGTCTCTAAGTGTTTGTTTCATCCAAGAGCTTGTGCACAACAGCTTCTTGCAGCTATATATTCAGCCTCGGTAGTTGAGAGTGCAACAAAATTTTATTTCTTACTAAACAATGAAACAAGTAAGTGACCTAGGATATGGCAAGTTCCACTAGTGCTTTTCCTATCAACTTTCTAACCAGCAAAGTCCGCATCCGAATAGCATGTTAAGTCTATATGAGATCCTCTAGGATACCAAAGACCAATATCTATGGTTTCATTCAAATAACGGAAAATTCTTTTAACAACAAGCAAATGGGATTCCTTGGGACATGATTGAAATCTTGCACACAAACATACACTAAACATGATATCGGGTCTACTTGCAGTCAAATAAAGTAAAAATCCGATCATACCTCGATACATTTTGATATCCACTTCTTTACCTTTTTCATCTTTGTCGAGCTTGGTCATTGTGCTCATTGGTTTATTTTTGGTCTTTGAGTCATCAATGTCAAATCGTTTGAGTAGATCTCTTACATACTTGGCTTGATTTATGAAAATTCCTTCCTCGTTTGTTTGATTTGGAGTCCAAGGAAGTACTTCAACTCTCCCATCATACTCATCTCAAATTCTTTGCTCATACACGATGAAATTTCTTTACACAACAACTCATTAGTAGAACCAAAAATAATATCATCAACATAAATTTGAACAATAAGTATATCTTGATTCTTATGCTTAACAAAGAGAGTAGTATCCACTTTATCCATGGAAAAATCATTTTCTAACAAGAAATTTTTAAGCCTATCATACCATGCTCTAGGTGCTTGTTTTAATCCATATAAAGCTTTAAACAACTTATAAACATGATTTGGAAATTTTTCATTTTCAAAACCAGGAGGTTGTTTTACATATACTTCTTCCATAATATAACCATTTAAGAAAGCACTTTTCACATCCATTTGAAATAAAATAAAATCTTTATGACAAGTAAATGCCAACAACATTCTAATTGATTCTAGTCTAGCTATGGGTGCAAAAGTTTCATCAAAATCAATTCCTTCTTCTTGGTTGTAACCTTGAGCCACTAATCTAGCTTTATTTCTTACAACCACACCGGATTCATTCATCTTATTTTTAAATACCTATTTAGTACCTATGACGGATTGATGTTCCGATTTAGGAACTAATTCCCACACATTGTTTCTTTCAAATTGATTTAACTCCTCTTGCATTGCCATAATCCAAGATTCATCATTTTCCGCATCTGCAAAGGATTTGGGTTCAATTTGAGAAATAAATGCATTATGCTCACAAGTATTCTTAAGTGATGATCTAGTTGTAACACCTCGTGAAGGATCTCCTAAAATTACATCCTCAGGATGAGAAGAAACATACCTCCACTCCTTGGGGAGTGCTTGAGAAGTACCTTCACGTTGCTCCATATTTGTTTGCTCTTCTTGTCCATCCTCTTGATTTCTTTGTGGTGCATTTTCTTGTTTATTCTTTGATTATTCTTCTTGTAATTCTCCATCTGCATCATCATAAATAATTCCTTTCTCCGCAGAGGAGGGGTTAGACTCATCAAATGTAACATGCATAGATTCTTCTACAACTAGAGTTCTTTTGTTATAAACTCTATAAGTTTTGCTCGAGTTTGAATATCCAAGAAAAATGCCAACATCGGATTTTGGATCGAATTTGCCAAGATTATCTTTTGTGTTCAAAATAAAACATTTGTATCCAAAAACTTTGAAATAACAAATATTGGGTTTTCTAAGTTTCCAAAGCTCATATGGAGTTTTGTTAAGGTTAGATCTAATCAACACACGATTTAAAACATAACAAGCGGTGTTGACGGCCTCGGCCCAAAAATACTTAGGCAATGAATTTTCATTTAACATAGTCCTAGCCATTTCTTGAATGGATCTATTATTTCTCTCAACAACTCCATTTTGTTGTGGTGTTCTAGGTGATGAAAATTGATGCTCAATGCCAAAATCATTACAAAAAATCTCAAATGCATGATTTTCAAACTCTCCTCCATGATCACTCCTAATGCATGCAATACCATACCCTTTTTCATTTTGTATTTTCTTACAAAGCACTTTAAAGGCATCAAGAGCATCATTCTTATTGGCTAAGAATAGTACCCATGTATATCTAAAATAATCATCCACTATCACAAATACATAATATTTGTCATTTAGACTATCATATCTAGAAGGCCTAAATAAATCAATATGATGAAGTTGAAGTGGTTTTGAAGTAGAAATATGATTTTTATTTTTGAAAGATGTTTTTATTTGTTTTCCAAATTGACAAGCTTCACAAATCTGATCTTTTTGAAAACTAATTTTTGGAAGACCTTTAACTAAATCATTTTTCGAAATTTTTGAAATCAAATCCATACTTGCATGTCCTAACCTTCTATGCCATAACCAACTATCATCATGCAATGCCGAAAAACATTTATCAAGAGTAGATGCACATTCTATGTCAATGATATAAACATTACCACATCTATTCCCAATAAATGAGATCTTACCATCACATGAATTCTCAATAACACAACTAAATTTATCAAAGATAACTTTATAACCTTTGTCACATAATTGACTAATACTAATTAAGTTGTGTTTCAAGTTCTCAACCAAACATACATTCTCAATTAGAGTTGAGAAAACTTTACCAACATTTTCAATTCCAAGAATTTTTCCTTTTGAGTTGTCTCCAAAAGATACGTCTCCACCATTTTCAATTTTGGTGAAGCTTGAGAACCATGCATAGTTTCCGGTCATGTGCCTTGAACAACCACTGTCCAAGTACCATTTATTTTTCTTCTTCTTCAAGCCCTACAAAGAAAATCTCAAGTTTGGTAATATGACCATGGAATTAAATATTTTTAATGTTACCAAGCAGCCATAAGAAGAAGATGAATTTGTTGAAGCAAATATGATAGAGGGATTAGTAGAAGATTCATTCATTTCTAACCATACTGATGATCCATTAGAGGAATGTCTAACTCATTCTGATTTATCTTTTAATGATGACAGTGCAATTGCAGAAGTCAGCGCTTTAGTTGATGCACCTCCAATTACGGACACAACTAAATGGAAGACAAAGTCAGAACCACTGCCTTATTCTGAGAAGAAGATTAGCTCATCTGCAGAGACACCACCAAAATTGGAGCTTAAAGCACTGCCTGATACTCTGGAATATGCATTCTTGGGAGAATCTGACACTCTACCTGTTATTATTTCTTCTTCTCTTGTTCTTGAGCAAAAAGGTAAGTTAGGTATTCTAAAAGAGCATAAGGAGGCAATAGGATGGACCATCGCTGATATTAAAGGTATTAATCCAGTAGATTGCATGCATCAGTATTCATCTTGAAGAAAATGTTAAACCTATTAGGGAGATGCAACGTAGGCTAAATCCGAACATGAAAAAAGTGATAAGAGCTGAAGTAATCAAATTATTAGATGCATGAATTATTTATCCTATTTCAGATAGCTCTTGGGTTAGCCCTATGCAAGTTGTTCCTAAGAAATCTGGTGTTACAGTAGTTACTAATGCTAATAATGAATTAATTCCCACTAGAGTAACTACAGGTTGGCGTGTTTGCATTGATTATAGAAAATTGAATTCATTCACAAGAAAATATCATTTTCCTCTTCCATTTATTGATCAAATGCTTGATAAACTTGCAGGTCATGACTTTTATTGTTTTCTAGATGGATATTTAGGTTATAATTAGATCCCTATAGCTCCAGAGGACCAGAAGAAAACTACTTTTGCTCGTCCATTTGGAACTTTTGCATATAGGAGAATGTCATTTGGTTTATGCAATGCACCTGCTACTTTTCAAAGATGCATGCTTAGAATTTTTTCTGATATGGTTGAGAGATTTCTTGAAGTGTTCATGGATGATTTTTCTGTTTATGGAGATTCTTTTGATGAATGTTTGCAGCATCTAACATTAGTTTTGCAGAGATGTAAGGAAAATAACTTGGTTCTAAATTGGGAAAAGTGTCACTTTATGGTAAAACAAGGTATTGTTCTTGGTCATATAATTTCCAGCAAAGGTATAGAAGTCGACAAAGCTAAGGTGGATTTAATTTCTAATCTTCCACATCCCAAATCCATAAAAGAAGTAAGATCTTTCCTTGGACATGCTGATTTTTATAGAAGATTCATTAAAGATTTTAGTGAAATTTCTAGACCCTTATGCAATTTACTTGTTACGGATGCACCTTTTATCTTTAATGAATCTTGTCTTGATGCTTTTGCAAAGCTTAAGAAATTGTTGACTTCGTCACCTATCATTCAGCCACCTAATTGGGATTTGCCTTTTGAAATTATGTGTGATGCATCTGATTATGTTGTAGGAGCAGTTTTAGGACAAAGATTAGATCGTGTGCCTTATGTGATTTATTATGCTAGTATGACACTCAATGATGCACAATTGAACTATTCAACTACAGAAAAAGAAATGCTAGCTGTGGTGTTTGCACTTGATAAATTCAGATATTATCTTATAGGTTGTAAAGTGATTATTTTTACTGATCATGTTGCTTTGAAATATTTGCTTACTAAGAAAGATGCTAAGGCAAGATTGATTCGTTGGGTGTTGCTTTTACAGGAATTTGACATTGAATTTAGAGATAAAAAAATGTTCTGAAAATGTTGTGGCGGATCATTTGTCTCGCCTTAATCTTAAATTTATTCCAGAATCTTTACCTTTGAACGAGTCTTTCCCAGATGAGCAGCTTATGAGTGTAAATGTTATACCATGGCTTGTTGATATAGTTAATTACCTTGCTACAGGTCAAATCCCAAAGCACTAGACCAAGCAAGATAGAACAAAGTTTTTATCCGAAGTGAAGAATTTCTTTTGGGATGATCCCTATTTATTTAAATATTGTGCTGATCAGATTATTAGGCGATGTGTTCCCGAGAATGAAATTCAAAGTGTCGTCTCTTTTTGCCATGAGCAAGCTTGTGGAGGCCATTTTAGTGCTAAAAAGACAGCAACAAAAATTTTACAGTGTGGTTTTTATTGGTCTACTCTTTTTCATGACGCTTATATTTTTTGTTCTTTATGTGATAGGTGCCAACGCATGGGTAGCATTTCAAAGAGGAATATGATGCCACTCTGTTGTGCAAATTTTATTGAACTCGCAAGTGCACAAATCTAATGTAGAATAGATTAATGGTGACGAGTGTCGATCCCACGAGGAGGTTGATTCTAATTATCTGTAGAATTAATTTTGTATGAGGGAGTTTCGATTTATGGTGAAAGTGACTTAGATTATCTTAAAATTGGAATTGAAATGGCGAGAATAAATTGAAGAGAAATCTATTGAAATGAAACACTTGGGTATCTAGATTCGTATCAACATGCACCATGGGCTAAATATTCCTTATTAGTGCCAATTAAATCATGAGGGGGGAATCCACACCTCATGAACCACACTCTAATCAATATGGTGCTAAGGGTTTATCGTACCAAATAATAATAACCTTGTACTAGGGAGCCGGTGAAACCAGGGCGATATCTAGACAAGATTATTATTATTTGTCGACAAAAAGTCAAATCATCCACAAAAATTAGAGGGGAAAAGAAAATAAATTTACCAAATAAAGCCCATGACACATGTTGAGACTTCACCTTCAACCCAAGCTTGAAAAAAAATTAGCTACTCATAATTGAACTAAGGGCAAAATGAAAATTTATTAAAATACGTAGAAAATACAAGATGAAAAAGGAATTATAGAAAATGGAGTCCAAAAATAGATTCAGAGCTATCAAATTAGGGGGAAGAGCCCCCTTTTTATAGATACATTGAGTAAATCATGGCCATCGGATCAAAAACATTTCGCACACTCAGGATTGCGCCACGTCATCAGTCAACAGCACACGGTTTGACTACGCGGTTTGAATAGTAACATGGTTTGACCCGGCTTGAACAGTGACGCGGTTTGGTTGAAAATAATCCTGTGTAATGCATGTACCGTACACGAGATTTTTGGTCCACTGATATGCTGCCACATCATCGATCAACAGTACATAAGAATTTTAGTCCAACAGGATCGTGACATCTCATCAGTCAATACCACATCATCGGTCAATGCCACGTCATCGATCCGTCTATGTGAACAGTGTCGTGAACAGTAACGTGAACAGTAACGTAGACAATACCGTACATATGAATAGTACCGTACATGTAAACAGTGCCATTTTTCTTTTTATGCTCCTCCTAAGGTTTTCAACCGTCCTGAGTTCAAAAGTGATGTCCGTTTTGCCGTCTGATCTCTCGTTCATTATGAAATGACTATGATGCCCCTAAAATACATAAAATACTTAATTATAATACAACACACATAATTAAATGACAAGAAGCTTAAATACATAAAAGTAAGGGTGTTAGTAAAACTTAAAGTGTAAAATGATGATTTTCTCCTTTATAAATATACATTTTCTAACACTCAACACACTCAATCCTATTCTTGTGGTTGAGATCATCGATGTGTGGGGTATTGATTTCATGGGACCCTTTCCTCCATCTTTTGGTTATCAATATATATTGGTTGCAGTGGACTATGTGTCGAAGTGGGTTGAAGCTATTCCATGCAAAACTAATGATCATAGGGTTGTAGTGAAATTCTTGAAGAGTAATATTCTATCCTCGTTTTGGTTTCCCTAGAACAATCATTAGTGATGGTGGTACCCATTTTTGCAATAAAGTTATCTGTTTATAGATATGACAATAATAATGTTGCTTATAGATTTTTGGTACTTCAAAATGAAGGATGTTCTTTTGATGCATATGCCATCATTAAGTCCTAGAATATTTAATTTTTTTATTCTATTTTCATAGGGAAGCTAATAATTAGTTACTTACCCAAAAAAGTTAATTAGTGATCCTCCTGAGAGTTCACATGTTGAACATTGAAAAAAAAAAGCAAAAGGAAGAGAATGACCACTAGTTTTGGTGGAGACATCTATATTTCTCTTGCTGAGAATGATCCTTAGACATTCAAAGAAGCTATGTTTTCTCGAGATGAGCCTCTATTAAGAGAGGCAATCAACAGTTAGTTAGATTCTATCATAAGCGATCATGTATGGGAGTTAATTGATTTTCCTTTAGATAAAAACCTATTATTTTCAAAGAAAATTGAAAGTTGACGGATCAATTGATAAATATAATGCAAGATTAGTTGTTAAAGGATTCTCATGAAAGAAAGACATTTTGATACCTATGCTTTTGTGACACAAATTGTGTCTATTAGATTTTCAATTGTGCTAGTTGCAATTCATAACTTGCATGTTTATTAGGTAGATGTCAAAACTACTTATCTAAAAACATACCTCAATGAAAAAATCCATATAAGCCTACCAAATTGTTGTGTATTTCGAGCAAAATTTATGCAAATTGGCTAAGTCATTTTCTAGCTTAAGAGAAGCACTAAAATTATGGCATAAGAAGTGTGATAAAGCTTTAGTATCAAACAGATATGCAAATAAGACTAAGAGAATGCTTGCTTCTAACTTCGATTTGAAGAATATAAGAGAAACCTATGTTATCTTAGGCATAAAAGTCACTAAGAATAGCGATAGTCTCATGTTGTCATAGGAACACTATGTTGAGAAGGTTTTGGTATTACAATAGGAAATCGGTCTCTACACTATATGATGCAAATACCTACCTTAAGAAAAATCTAGACCATAGTTTTTATCAATTGAGGTATTCCTGAATCATTGGTAGCTAACATACATTTGTTGTAGACAGATTGAATAGTTATTCCCAAATTCCTAGTAAGAATCATTTAACTGCTGCAAAAAGACTTGTAAAATATTTGAGAGGAACCATTGATTCTTAACTCTCCATCTGAGTTAGAAAGGTATAGCGATGCCAATTTGATTTTGGGATAAGATAAAATCAAATCCACCAGTGGTCATATATTTACCCTTGATAGAGGAGTCATGTCTAAAACATCTTCCCAAAAAAAAAGTGTTTAGCTCATTTTACTATAGAGTCTAAGCTAATTACCTTAGAAAAGGCATATATGAAGGTTGAAGAGTTGAGAAACCTTTTAGCAAATCTTCCCATTAACATTTATCCTTATATTTTTGTGTGATTATAATGTGATTGCCACAGTGCTATTGCCATGGGCAAAGAGATAATATTTGTAATGGGAAAAATAGATAAATTCATCTAAGAATTAATATTCTTGTGTAGATACTAGAATCTAGGTTTGTAAGCCTAGATTGTAATGTCTAAGTCAAATTTGGCTAATTCTCTGACTAAACTATTAAACATGGGGTTAGTGGTAATTACATCGAAGGGGATGATACTTTTGTCTATAACAAGGGCAAGAATAATAGTAACCCTATCTATGTGATTGCAAATCCCATGAAGTAGGTTTAAAAGGGCAATAACAAGTCACTTTCTGTCTTGTGGCACAATCGATCTATTTATCTGAGTCCTCCTTGCATTGAGATAGTTGCTTATTACAATGATTTAAATTAAGCAATTAAGCTCTTAATGAACTCTATAGCACATATTTTGTTATGGTGGTGTGTCAAAACAATATGGCATACTTGATGGAGGTTCGCCTATGTGAGTGTGGAATTTGGTCTGTTCTTATGAGAGCAAGTCATACTTCTCTAAAGAACTCATGAATCCAGGAGGCATAAGGGCATTAAAGTGTCGAACTGTAAAATTGCAAAAGACTTAAAGAGTATAGTGTAAGCATATAGTCCTCTGCCTCACACAAAAGAAATATTGGTTTATAGAAACTATAAGTTTGATGAAGTTCCTATGAGACACAATTAGTTGTTCAATGGCAAGTTTGTAGCCCAAAAGGCAACAATTCATATGCATTATACGCTATAATGAAGTAAATTGAATTATTTTGAAATATATAGGGGATTGTTAGAATTTTATTAGTATTTCAAAATACTAATGTCTCAGATTTGAAGGAAGTGAGAGCAGTCACTTTTATATTTGATTTGAAATTAGTCATGCGTTTGATTTAATTACAAACTAGAGTTGAATAAATCAAATCTAGATGTGATTTGAATTATTTAAAATTGAATTAAATTATGCATGGATGACTAATTCAAATTAAACAAGAAAAGTGGGCGACTAATTCAAATTAAAATAGGAAAAGGATTATAGAAGATTTCTCTATATAAAGGAGACATAAAAACCTTTAAAGGTACAACAACCTCTATTCCCTCTCCTTTTATCTTATATGTTCTTCATAAAATATTCTTTTGCAGTTCTAAACTATTGTGCTTAGAATGCAACCTCACAACAGTGGCGTCATTGATTCCTGGAGATCAATCAGCATTATTTGTATTCCTTTTGCAAGAGAAAAACTTCCTAGAGAAATTGGTTTTAAGGATAGTTCATCGCGCAAGCCTTGAGAATCTATTGTTGTTGCCAAATGAACAGTGTCATAAATAGTATCGAGTGAACAATGTTAGTGAAAAGTGTTATAAACAGTCCCAACAGCTAATATTCATGTTTTGGATTTTCAAGTAAGCAATGTTGACTCATATTTCCAACACCCCTCCCTTAAGCTTTAAAAATAAGAAAAAATACCCAAAAAAAAGGTACAAGAGGGTGAATCTTGTAATAATATTTTAAGAAGGATTGTGGTTATTTGAACCCTCATGCTTGCATTTAATTTCTTATTTCTTTTTCATTCTTCCGATTCCTTTTTGTGGAAACAAAAATAAAACATTAAAAAAACCACTATTAGTATACAAACCACTTAGATTTCTTTGTTTATATCTGTATACTTTGATTTTCCTTATTTTTTAAAAAAAGAAAGTAATTTTTTGTCAAACTTATATATATATATATATATATATATATATATATATAAAACCACCAAGATGGTGGGGTTAGGCTGGACTCCTAGCTGCTATTTTTTTCTTTCGTGTCAAACTGTTTATTTGTTTAGTTTTTATGAAATCTTAACCAAGTAGGAAATTTTAATCGAAAACAAAAATAAGTTACAAGGAAAAATTCAGCCGGTTAGAAATGAAAATCTGTCCGAATAGATTATTATTATTATTCATATTCTTAGAAAAGAAAAATTAGTCGGTTAATCTATTATTCTTATTCTTATAAAAGAAAAAAAGATCTGGCAGATTATTATTCTTATTCTTCTTTTCATTTTTATTTGAATTGATTTTCCCTTTTCCATTCTTTTTTATCTACAGTTATTACTAATTTATCAACACTTATTTTGTGTACTTTTATTATTAACTAATAGGAACGTGATTTATGCCTGAATTGGACTCACAATCGTTTTGATCCATTAGCTACATCAAACGCATCAACGACGCCCCAAGCATCCACCTTCAGTCTATATATATAGGCAGACAAATGTATTATATCAAACACTAAGCAAAAGCGACTTAATTACTTCCGTAATTTGATCTTTTTCAATTGAGGAACATGGAAACTCCTTATGCAGGTTTTTATGCCAACTTCATTTTATTATCATTTATAATTCTTATTTCAGCATACGTATTGACGAATAGATTTTCTAATATAAAATTTCGGGTACCAAGTGGTCAGAGGGTTGGATTATTCCATATTGGATCAGTGTGGCTGATGATGACACTACAGATTATAATCTTGATCTTCTTATTGTCCCTCAATATGGAAGAAATCTTGACTACTATAGTTAAGTACAAAATGGTTACTCTTTGTGTTGTGTTTAATTAAATAAAAAATGAATACTATTATTACATGTCAATGATGTGTGTTTCAGTTTAGTTTAGTTGAACTACTAAGATCTTTTGAAATATACAAAAGATTTTCTATATTTGTGTCCATGTAATTCGTCTTCCTTAATAAATAAAATGTTATGTGTCAATGTGTTAATTAAGTTAATTCATGAATATATAAAGATAGAATCATATGATATTATCCATATTAGTTTAATAATTATTCTCTATATATCCTTGAGTATTTTTGTGATATAAGCTCTAAAAATAAGTTACCTAATTGTTGCAACTCGCAGGGGAACCAAGATCTTTGTAATTAATTGAGATTTATGCTCTCTTTTTTTTTTTTTCAATTTTGGGCATATCATCGGAAACGCTGGCAATAGAATAAGTGCAAAAATGTTGAACGGTAACTAGTTCTCTCTTTAATAGGCCCAAAAAATCGATAGCAACCAGGGAAAAGAATGTCCATGAAATCCTGTACTCCATCGATCAGTCCGTAACTCGTCAACAACCATTTAGACGATATAATCAAAATTAGAACTATTCACAATCCAAACCATAGGAAGAGGCACTCCAAAATTTCAAAAGTTTGACTCACTTAGTAATAAAACAACAAAACCACACCATTGACGAGCTACAAAATTAGATGAGAGTTAACATCAATTCACAAGCCCAATCAATCTCAAGCCTCGAAAAGATGATGAGTCAACTAGCCTCTTCAGTTTAAATTTTGGCAATGATCGTTGAGAAAGACAAATTCCCATGCTAGTTAGTGCCTAATCCTAAGGGAGTACATAAGTTAATAGTAGTTTGCCCTAACAGCATGAAGCGGTAGAAGCCATTATGACCTTGTGAAAAGGCAAAGAAGTCAACAACAAAGTGGAGATGTTGATGAAAAGATAACCTAAGTTGTACCTTTAGACTCTGAGGACTCATTACCAAAGGAGAAAGAAAAAAAGCAACCCACAAGAATACGTCCCTAAAGCCCTATTCACTCAAAGATTAGCTAAAGCAAATTCTTCATTTTTCTCCAATTTCATTTTAGCTATGACCCTACTTCACCCATCAATTTCCTAACTTATTAATGTTGCAAAAGGAAACTATGGAAGAGTCAAGGAAAATGGATAAGAGAAATGCCAGTGGGTTGTTGAGGAATGTAGGAAGCAAAATTTTCTTTTGTATTTATTAACAAATACTAAAAATAAATGGAAGTTAACATTTGGGTATTGTGTCCTACAAAATACATATTTGTAAAGAGTAAAATTGTCATATTGCACTTCAAGCCTCACTTTTCTACTTTTCAATATTTAAGTCCTTTAAACTTTGATTATACGTGTTTTTTTATAATTTGAGTATTTTATGTATTTCAAGGATATTTTGGTCGTTTCATGATTAATGAGAAATCAAACAGCAAAAGTGATAGCATCGTTGAGCTCAAAATAGCTGAAAACCTTAGGAAATGATATAAAGGGATCGTATATGTGAATAGCACCACATACATGAACAGTATCATATACATGAACAACACCATAATTTTAGAATTTTGGTGGAGCCCTACTGATGTGGTATTAACCAACTAATGTGATGACTACCAATGACATTGTAGCATCTTATTTGACCAAAAAAATACTTATATGACGTTGAATGATGATGTGGCATTGATGGATGATTTCGCAACACAATATTGTACCGAAAAGTTAACTTTTGTTTTGATTTCTAATGTGGCAGTATATTAATGGACCAAAAAATGCGCATACAGTATGTGTATATACACTAAATGACAACCTTGATGATGTGCTCCATCCAATCAAAGCTTGCCATATAGCACAATCCTAATTGTCTGAATTATTTTCATCCAAAAAATAGGGGTCTTTTCCCATAATTCGACATCCAAATTTGAGCTCCATTTTGTCTAAAGCCTACTGTATCTTGTATTTTTCTACATATTTTTATAAAATTACTTTTTGACCCTTAGTTGAAATGAGTAGCTAATTTAATTTTAAACTTGGGTTGAAGGTGAAGCCTCAACATGATCTGTAGGCTTAATTTGGCAAGTTTACTTTCTCTCCCTCATATTTATTTGGGTTGTTTTGACTCATCGTTGACAAACAATAATAATCTTGTCTGGATTTTCCACTATATACCAACTTCCTAGTGCCAAATTACCATTTAGCACGATAGAGAAAAAAATCCTCTCTAGTATTTATGGTCTGTCTTGACTTAGTGTTGACAGAGAATGTTTCTAAGTTATATAGTGGATATTCTTGTCACATTGTCGACAGTAGGATTATTATCACTTAGCACAACATGCTCTTATCACCACAAATAACATAATATTATTTCTCCCTGCCACAATGAGTGCACCATATCTATTAGAGTTAGGCTTATGAGTAGTGGAAATATCCCCCATAAATTAATTAGAATTAGAAAAGGAATATTAAGCCTATGGTGAAATATTGAGTGTGAATCTAGAGACTCATGCACTTCATTTGCATTGGTTCATCTTTAATTTATTCCCACCATTTTGTTTTGAATCTCAAGATAAATAAATCACATCCAACGAATTCACATGCAAACTTCAAAAATTAACGCTACACACAATTAAATCTACTTCCTCATGGAATCAACACTCGAAACTATTAATCTATACTGTAATAGATTGGTGTGCTTGCGAGTACAATAAAATTTGCACAACACTAGGTGACTAATAAGAACTGTAAAGAATTGGTGAAAAGTTGAACAAATTAAAATTTTTGTATTTTTTTTAACAAGTGAATTATTAGGTGGATGGCTAATAATTTCTTAAAGAAAATTACCTAGTTGTAAATATATAAAAAAAACATAAATTGTAAATTTAGATCTATATTTAACAAGTGTAGGCAAAATAAAACAATAGACAAATTAATTTCTCTAATTAATTAATATAAAATTATTGTTTATCGGTTACTGTTCATGTAATATTGTTCGCAATTACTATTTATAGTTATTGTTCATCATTACTATTTACAACTACTGCTCATCATATCACTCTGTTCACATTACTGTTCATTCATCATAGATATATTAGAAACAATAAATTGCAAAAAGTAAAGCACATAGAGAATTTTTAGGTGATTTAAATTATTATCTTACATCCACAGGGCCATGCCCAGACAATAAGTAATTCCGTAAGCAACGAAAAGATTACAACCTATTGGACTCTTTCACAATTTCATATACCCTCTTACTCTTGCCATCACCTTGTTTTATCTAACTTAGTCGAGCTTCTTAGCAAGCAGCCTCGTCTTCAATTGTGTTCGCTACTTTCCTTGAAATCCCCTCAACACAATAAACGACTAGTTCATTCTGATGAGACGAAAGTAAATATAAAGAATGTCTAATGAAAGACTTGATATGTTGAAGACTAGACAAAGAAGTCTAAAATATCATAGACATATGAAACATCATATGTGGACTAGTAGGTTTCTTCTAGTTCTCTACGTTGGCTGCTTCTCTAATAAAAAATACAATATGTCTTCTTCACTATTTTAATGTGTGACATTCTTCTCTTTATATAAGAATAGTATTTCAACAAAACCCTGGTAGAGGAATATTAAGATATACTTTCTTAACAGTCCAATATTTTATAAATACTTAATATACTTACCAATTTAGTAGTCATTTTTACTTGGAACTCTTTGATATGGAATCCTACGTATGCACCAATTTGGTTCTGTTATGCCTCAAAAATATTCTCTAATATTCCACATAATCTAATCTTAATTAATTCTCAAGACTAGATAAATCTCTAATAAAAGGAAACAAATTCTTAATAAAAGAAATAAATAAATTACAATATTATTGGCACAATGATACCAAAAATAAAACCTAAAATAAATGAAAATGTATAACAGAAACAAAGTCAAATCTTTAAAGCATTACTTAAATTCCCACTAAAATCATTAAAATTTGCTTCAAAAGTGTTGAACATATCAATATATGTCATCTCTTTAAAAAAAAGGATTACGAAATAAAAGTTGTACAGCAAAAATGAAGCTACAAAAAAGCTGAAATTTCTCTTTTAACACTACTAGAAAAATGGCAAAAAAGCTGAAATTTCTCTTTTAACACTACTAGAAAAATGGTCTTTACTGACATTAGAATAGTGTCAGTAATTACTTTCAGTGACACTTATTAATTGTGTCAGTAATCTAGCAGTCAGAAAAATAGTGACAATTGTAAGTGGTGTCAATGATTACTATTACTATAATATCACTAAAATCATAAGACCATAGTATTAGAAATTATTGATATTACATTAGTGTCTATAATTATTGTTACTATAGTATCACTATTTAATTTATTTTAAAAAAATAAAAATTTGAATTGGCTCATTGCGTATTTATTTATTGGTAAAATTAAAAGACACCACAAAGTAACCCAAAAAAACTTAATTTATATTATAAAACCTTTCATTTCATATTTAAATATTATTAGTACATATAACAAATTCCAACACTCCAACAAACAAGTTGAGAAATCCCACTCTCATAACTGAATAATCTAAATTAAATACATAAAAATTTATGCCACATCCAATCAAATGCCTACTAGTTGTGGCTAAATTTAACATTTCTAGGAGCTAAAATGAAAAGGATGATTGCCTCCACTCTTTGAACATAAGTAGTGCAATTACGTTAACACAGCAGTAGCTTCTCCATTCTCCATTCAATAGTGGATGGGTTAGAATACAAGTGAAGATGAGGAAAAAAAACACTTCAAACACATTGATCAAATCTACAAACGAATACATGGAAAAGGGAAAAAAAATTGCCTGTTAATTTCCAACCATGAGAGAGAAACAATGGTTAACAGAAATAAATTTGTCATATTTGTGATTTTGGCAAATTTCTATGTTTAAAACCATAATGTTCCCTATATCTTCAACTAGAAACAGTGGCTGTTGGATTTCAAGTTTTTCAAAATAGGGAAACTGAACCTAGTAAGCTTGGTAATATTTGCATCTTTCCTAAATATACATAATCATTCAACGGTGAATAATTACTATGATAATAAAAATAGTTCATACAGTAAACTGCATTGCATAATTCAAGTACATATATACTTTTAAGTCTATTCACACAATCAATGCAAATTACAAGGAGAGGATTCACCAGAGTATACTCTGTGGCTTGCTACAGAGCAGATTAGAAAACCAGAAAGTGCCTAAATGGCTAAACCTAAACATTAGAAACAAAGCCAAGTAGACCCATTTGAAATGTAATTCCTTCAAGATAAATGCTATAGTACCTCTTTCTATCAGCTACAGTAGCACCTTTCACATCATTTGCACTGGGATCACCCTTTTGTTTCTTGAGAGTGGGCAATCTAATCAGTATGTTCTGTTGATTTGTCTTTATCAATTGGTCCTCTGGAGGAACAAGTAAGTGAGATAATTAAATTAGAATGAAAAATGATCTTATAACAATGATCGATCAGTAAATTTTCACCCCAGCCTTTCCTTCAGAAATTCCACAAATTAAAGTAGAATGATGAATAATAGACTCCAAAATATGAAATAAGAGAATTCTATGATGGTAAATTTATCCTTTCCATATATGTACCTATAATAGATTTGTATCTAATTAATGATGTAAAAATGTGAATCTGACAACATCACAAGTTAGGGTTCTTTTAAAACAAAGGAAGAAATAGTAGAAACATGCAGAAATCAGAATACAGAGTCATGCTTTGTAAGTTCATCAAAAGTTGAGAAATATATACAGAAGGTTTAGAGCATACAGATAATTGGTGGTGATGTGTCATGCTCACAAATGTAAACTCGCATACCACCCTGCACAAATATTTGAACATTCAAACAAAGTCATTGAAACTGGTTCTTAAGACAGGAATATGAATTTCAATAATTAACTAAACTGAAATATTAAAAAGTCCAGCTGGCAACAATTTTTTCAAGAAAATATTAAAGGAAAAGAACAAAATAAATAAAATTCTAAGAACATTTGCAACCAAATTCTAAACAACGTCAATCTTAGAAACGCAACAACTATGATGAGATACTCAATCGTGAACCATAAAGAAACACATTTATAAGGCAATATCCTTTTGCAAATTAAGGGATTGGAAATTTTGGGTGTAGAAGTACAGAACAGCCTCCAAAATCAAAATTCAAGTAGCTATGCCTAAATCCTTAACAGTACCACCAACATACTGATAAAGCTATCAGGAAGTGGGGGCATGTAACATTTTAACTGTACCACATGCATCTCTACAAATATTCGATTGACAGATCTTGCAACCAGAAAACAAACTTGCGCTTCCCATGGAAAGAAACCATGAAAACCCATCTATGTTAGTTCTAAAGATCATTGGTTGATTTTTCCAAAATGAAAGAAAATAAGTAGAGCTTCTAAAAAAATAATATTAGAAAAAAACATAAATATACTTCTTATTTCTTAACACCCAGTTAACTAACTTACCATTATGAGAAAAAAAAAAAAGATACCAGCATAATTACAAGATAAATGCAAGGAAACACACTGAAGTCCCTAAGCGACTAAATAACATTAATACACTTTTTGATACCCTGGAAAAGTAACAATAACCAAAAAAGGGGATCAGCCGACTCTTAAACTAAAATAAAGAAAACCAATTATCATTGTCACCTTGAATCAATTCTTCTAATTTTCTGGTTCATCACTAAATTCTTTAATAAAATAAAACCTCTAAGATCACCAAAACAATTCAAACAAACTCAATTCATAACCCAATTACAAAATGAAGAATAAACCAACTGATAACAAAAATATTACAACAAGGTCATCCCAGGTTTCAAAATCACCAATAATTAATTTTTAAAAAAACTCTTGCCTGTCTAATTCGAAGCAGAACCTCTTCTCCCTTTGCCGCTTCTCCTTTGCTTTCATAAAGCCTAGCTCCAACCAAAAACTTCAATCCTAAAGGAAATCGAAATTAGGGTTTTCCATATAGAAAGAAAAAAGTAATTATAAATAAAGATAAAACAAAACCTTTTCTAAGTCTCGGGTTCTTTGCATATCACCCTCCATCGATCCCGCAATTTCACATTTGCTTCGTCACTCCATACTACTTAGGCGGTAATGGCGGCGACATCATTCTCTCTGAACTCAACATTAAAAACAATGAAATACCCCCTACAAAAAAAGCCCTAATTTTTGGATTCGAACTTTCAAAAAAAACCCTCGCTTTGCCCAAATTCTTCACAACACTTTCTAGTTCAAGGGTATTTTAGGTCAAGGATGGCGATTTGAAGGTTGACAGCGACGGCTGAGGTAGATCATTGTTATAGAGACAAAGAGAGAAAGGAGTTCATAGCAGGAAGCAGCCGTGGGTAATTTAATTTAATTTTTAATATTATTTACTTATTAAGCGAAAAATCAAAATCCAACTCATGGCCCAGTGGTTAGCGTTTAAAATTAAAATGTTAAAGTTTAGAGGTCTTCAGTTCGATTACTAATGGACACAAAATTAAAATTTTATTTTTCTAATTACTAATACCTTAGTGTCACAGATCTCTAATATTTAATTTATAGACATTATAGTATCACAAATTTGTGATATTTATTTATTAAACAAGGAAAATATTCAAAATGCATGTAATTACTGATACTTTGTAATAAAGTATCACAAGGCAAGTGTCAGTAAAGGTCATTTTTCTTGTAGTGTAATTCAGTAGGAGGTAAAGTTTTAGTAAGACAAGTTTAAGATGAAGTTTGTGGTGTAACAAAAGTTTAGGATGATGGAGACATATAAAATGGCTTTAGGCTACTGATATACTAGGGTGAAAAGAAGTGTCAGCATTAGACTGAAAAGGGGACTCTTTTTCGCTTTTAACAGATGAAATCTTGACTAATATTGTAGTGTCTGCCTGCTTGGGGGAAGCATCTGTTGTCTAACATGTAAAATGTTGTTGTATTAGCATTTTTCTTTTTTCAATTATTAATAATGAATGCAATCTGTAAGTTACATTTCTTGTAACTTATAACTAATAAAAACAAAAAACAAAAAATGAGTAACATACATGGGGCCTACGTAGGATTCATATCTTATTTTTACCTTGCTTCTATGGTTGTAAGTTACATTAAATATAACTTAGGGAGGCTCATTAATTAAATGTCCATGAGAAGATGAAACTTTTTTTTTTGAAAAAAAAGAAAATGAACATTTAGATAGGGTGAATAAAAGATTTTTGTTATTTACCCCGGGTCAAATCCCGGGTCAAATCCCGAAATTAATGCAAACGACGCCGTTTGCTATGCCTTTCATCTCTGTATCAGCACTGCATCAATTGAATTTGCTAAGTACTTCCCAGTCCCTTAAGCCAACAAGAAATTGGGCAAAGCTTCAAGAAACAAAGCCGCTTGAATGAACACTGTTCCAACAATTTCAATCGCTTGAATGAACACTGTACCGCAATTTACAAGCCGCAAGAGAGAAAATGAAAAGAGATATATTTCTTTTGCCATTTACATCTCATATTTACAGAATAATGCCCTCAACTTCCCCTACAAAAATTATTGATCATCTTTCCCACCCCCTTTGCTATTACACACTACACAGATATAATCATGCGATTCTAGTTGGAGAATTTAATTAGAATAAATCATCATCAATTCCCTTGAACTTTTCCATTTTTATCTTTGTTTAAGGATGAATCCCCGAGTTCAAGCTTAATCTGCAACCATTCATCTGACGCTGACCAGTTTGGAATCCAGGGTAGTGGGATAATGCCAGAGACCAAAAATGGACAAGACAATTTTTACACAATTTTCTCGTCCACCTTGACAACCTCGAGGACTGTGGCGTTGCAAAAGAAGCATCTCAAGCAATTTAGAAGATGCTGACTTATGCAGCCATGACAAGACCGATGGGAACACGGCACAAACTGTGCACCTGCTTCACTTGCATAACAGATGCAACACATGCCAAGAAAGAGGAATGGGATTTCAAGACTGTTGCGCAAGACGGGAAGAGAAGCTCGGGTAAAACGAAGAAAGAGGTTTGTGAATGAGAGAGAGGAGGGTTTTTTGCAGAGGGGTAAAACGAAGAGGAAGACAAAGCAATGGGTTCTCATTGCTTTTGCCTTTTTTCTAAGCCAAACGGTGTCGTTTTAAATAGAATCAAAACATGAAAAACAAATGAACGAAACGACGTCGTTTAGGACAGTTTCGGGGTCTGACCGGGGTTTGACTCGGGACAAATATCATTTTCCGTGAATAAAAAACCTTTTCCCTGACAAGCTGAATACAAGTCATTTTAAAGAGATTTATCTGAAGAATTATAGAGAATGAATAAAGTGAAATATAAAATTTTTAAAGAATGTAGAAAACATATCGGTGTACTAAGATATGTTAAATCAGAAGAACCCATATAAAATTAGACTTTCTCGCATAAATAACTTATTAAAAAAAATCTTTAAAATTTTAGAAGAATAATTATTGAGTAAAGTGTATTAATAAACAAATACACAAAAAAAAAATAGGATTTTCTTAAAATTTAAGGTTTTAGACAACCACCTAATTTACCTAGTGCTAAAATTATTCTTGAATATCACAGGACGTATAAATTTTGTGAGTGACCTCTAGTAAGGATAAAATCCACTTGTAACGACTTAGTCTTCCTATTCATCCTTTGCTTTAGATGTTTGGAAACAACTGAATTAAACTCATTTTTAGATTGAACCTCATCTTCATTGTCCATAAAAGAATGTTAAGGGGTTGATTTCTTCATAGTCTTAGCATATTCAGCAATTAATCAAAGCTAATTCTTGATCTAAACGACTTGGAATATCAGCTTCAACCCTCTAGGAAGCGGGCTGACTCAATTTGGTGAGGTCTACAATAAGATTGGCCTTGTGGGCATTAGTGACCAAGACATTAGGATCTGAAGGGACAATAGCATCATAGTTGGACAAATCTACTATAAGCTTCCTGTTATGGTCCTCAACGGCATTTTGTTGTCTAACCCAAAAGGAGGGAGGCTTGCACGCCACGATCAGTTTGGTCAGGGGAAGCATGCTTGTCTTGTGAGGAATTGGTAGCTTCTATTGAGTTGATAACATAAAGAATTCGGGTTGGTTTCCTGAACTCTTGGAATTGCCCCTTCATCAACTACACTTGGAAGTTCAATCACTTCATGAGTATGCATTCCTTGTTCTTTTGGACTTTTCTCTAAAGCTGATATATCAACAGCGTCAAAGTTATTGTTAGTCTGCAAAGCGTTTGAGCCTTCTCCCTTTCAAAACTCGGGAAATTTCCTCCATGTCAGTACCCCTCCCATTAAAAGCCTTTCCGCTTTGGGAGACTCCAAGAAGCACTTGGTTTCCAGAATGAATTAAGGCATGTTTTGAGATCTTCTCTTTCCATAGGTTTCATCCCCTTAAAAGAGTAGTTTGTCTATTAAGGTAGCATTTTTTTTTTTCACCTGAAATCTGAATTTTTTTAAAATTTGAATAAGTTTAAATACGAATATTTGAATAATTTTTTTATATCTAAATATAGGTGGCATACTGTTTTTTTAATAAATAAAAGCATCTTAAGCATGATTATTCGATATTTATATCATTGCAAATCAAAACAAAAAAAAAAGATTAGATTTTATAGTTTGGCAAATAAATATATGTTATAGAGATATTTTTGAAATCGAATATTTACTTCTCATTCGACTTTTTTCCATTCAGATAAAAGTTACAAAAGTTTACTTTTTCAATTTAGATGTAAACGTTTGAAAATCAGATTTAATTACAAAAAATAAACAAATTAATTTTAGAAAATGTAAAATTAATAAAATTTTAAACTTTAAAGATTTAACAAACGATCCCCAAGTTTGTCCTGCTGAATTCCATTTTTCACTGTACTCCTGATTAATCTTAATGGAAAATCTGTTCCCTTTTATTTTTGGTTGATGCAATTGGGGCTGCGTTCGCGAGGTCAGGTTTGGTTGAAAGCAAGGATGCAACGACTTTTGGGCTTGAATGGCAATTCTGCAATGGGCCGGGTCCAAAGGCTCATTGGTGCGAGGGTTGTTTATTTTGGCAAGGGCTTTTTTGGATTTCGTTCGTGGTTGCCTGTATTGGAAAAAGCTTGAAAAAGGAAATAATTGGTAGATTAAGAGTAGAGATGGCCAATGGCCGGACGGCACGTGGCACGGCATGGGGCATGGCATGGGTACGTACAGCACGGCACAACACGAGTACCCTTTGGTAGGATACGCGGCACGGCAAGGTACGCACATGGGCTGGGCTAGACTTAGAATTTTAGGCACACGAGTCTTAAAAGCACGGCACGATTAGAGATGTGTTAAGCAAGGCACGATTAGAGATGTGTTAAGCAAGGCACGATTAGAAATGTGCTAAGCACGACACGATGAAAAAGCACAAAATAAGTACGTTTTATTTTTAATAAAAGTAAACTTAAAATTTTATGATTTTACAAATAACTTGAAATTGAATCTTTTAAATTCATTTAAATCTTGGTTTCAAAAAAAGTACTATAATTGATTAATATTTATAATTTATTAAATAAATAATTGATATCATGATTTTAATGAATAAAATTATAAATATCACGATTTTATAAATATGCATTAATATTATTGTGAACTATAATCTATGACTATATATAAATTCAAGTTAACAATTAAGTTAACCCTTAAGAAAAATTTATTATTATTGTTGTTGTTTATTAAAAAAATTCTAATACTATCAAGTCAAACTTAATAATTAGTATTACATTATCTTACTATTATTAGTTTATTATTATTGAATGTGGACTTGAATTTTGAATTTTTGATTCTATTAAATTTTTAATAAAGGCACATAGACCTAAAAAAATATATAGACTTAAAAAAATACGCTAACATCTTTACATGCGCTCTTAAATTTTTTTTTTTTTTAAAAAAAGAAAAAAGCTTATTGGCTTTTTTTCTTAAGCACGAGTAGGCACGGCACGACAGCACGGTATAAGTACGAGCATGCATGAGCCTTGCTTTGATGGCGACACGGCCCATTAGCCATCTCTAATTAAGAGTTTGTGTAATTTTGTAAAGAATAAGAAAGAAAAGACTGAATTGGAAATTATTTTTTTCCTAACATAAGTTGAGTCGAGAGAGAAAAAAGAGAAACTCTCATTGTGCCCCTCATCGTGGATTGATATATAATCAGGGCATATTTTTATGCTGTTCTCTTTGCTTTACGTGATTACGTCTTATCTTGTGTTTCTTTGACCAATGACCATTGATAAATAATAGAACAGATGAAGCCTTTGAAGGGAAATGATATATGTACCGAAAATAGCATAAAATTTAGTACAAAAATTATAAAAGACAAAAAAATTATTGTCTTGTATTAAATTTTTTGTTTGTTCCATAGTATTTTTTTTTTTTTGGCAATAATAAATGTGTGTGTATATATATATATAATTCCTTTTTGTGCACATATCATTTTTATCTTTTGAAACATGTAGTGTTAATGTTTATGGTTACAATAGGAGACTATACACATATATCTACAATAAAGATGAGTGAAAATTCATTTTAATTACAGCGACGAAGTGGAACAAGTTCGAGTCCAATGGGCTTAATTTTAAATCCTCTTCCATAAATACGAATAAAAATAAATATATCTCCTCTAAATGTAGATGAAAGTAAATATATCTTTAATATGGAATAGTGATTTTATCTTTAATTGGCAAAGATTTCTAAACTATAAATACTTTATAGAGCACCGGATGGTACTATATACAAGTATATGTGTAAATAACAATAAATTCGTAAATCATAACAATTTTTTTTAAAAAAAAAAATTGTTAGTTTCTACAATAACTTGGGTTCCATTTATATCTATCAAATATCATTCATATTCCTAGGGACTTAGAAGTAGAATCAAGAATGGAACTAGGTTGCCATGATCCTGCAGCATTGCCTTCGAACCAAGAAAGAGTACAAAACTATCCGATGCCCCTTGCGAATTCCAAATCGGAGGCCGAAGCTGTCGTCCAAAATCTTCTACTTATGTGTGAAGTGGAACAGCGCCATACTTTTTCGCTGCAGTGTTCCAAAATATTTCATCCATGTAAAAGAAGCTGAACTGCTGAAGGAAGCTTTTTCCTTTTTCTTCTTTTTTTTTGTTTGGTCCTACGCAAAAGTGAAGAATTTATTGACATCACAAACTAGTGGACATATTAAGCCTTTCCCTTTAAAATAACCATGAGCCAGAGATTTAAACAATACAAAGAAGAAGGAAGCCTTAGCAAGTCCCCGAAATCACTTTGTTTTAAAAGTCTCGCGGGGCAAATAGGCCAGCCAAATTAAGCTGGGCGCACTCAAAGTGTTGTGGAACTAGGGACCAAGTACAATTTATTAATATCCTTCACTTGATGTTTCCTAATAATATATGATGTATGTGGCAGTGTTGCATATCCCGTTAACCGATTTAACTCTAAGATTTGTAGATGAAATTGTTCGCACCCCCTAGTTTTTTTTAAAAAAATGATAATGATAATCATTGAATGGCAGCAAGTATAATAATTTTGTCAAAAGTGTTGATCATAATTTTCCTCAATAATTAAAAGTACAATAATTATACAATCACAAACCGTGATATAAACCATTTTGTACAAACTGTGTTGGGAACTAGGGTCAAAATAAGGTTTCTTTTTAGGGTGGATAAATTTTTTTTCAATTGGTACTATATAATATTATATGAAGTTCCTAGAAATTTAAATAGTCTAGGAATTGCTTACAGTTTTTTCTGTCAATTTCTTTGTTGTTGTACCTATATGAATAAATAATAAATGAAATGCGTATTTTGTTTTCTAACGTGTGGCTAATTTATTTTCAATCTATTGTAATTACTATTTGACTTTGGTTATACTGTTTGTTTTTATAATCATATAATTATTGGATTTTGGATTTTAAGATTTAAATTATTTAGTTTAAAATGGGACTGAGTACAGATTATTAAATTAAAAATTAAAAAAAAAACTGAAGGTGGGAAACAAAAGTACCTCAGTGGGTATGATGGTTTATTAGATTTTGATTAAATTTATTTGACCCATTTTTTAATTTGTTATGCATGAAATGACAGACTTATAAAATTACTATAGTGGGAAACTTGTAAATATAATCATGGCAATCATGTACATAATGGCATTTCTGTAAATAAAAAATTAAAAAAATTTCCTAAATTTTGGACAGCCAGCCAACACATAGCCTTTGCCCCGACGTATTTGACATTAGTGGATGAGTTGAATTAAAGCATCACCGGTCCCATATAATTACTTTCATAACTGTTTTTTTTCATCTTATTTATTCATGCCACATAAGCAGTAAACTCAGTTTATATAAAGGCGAAATGCACTGGCTTTATTATTATTCTTAAAAAAAATATTTATGAAAGTATGAAATAGTATAGTGCCTCTTTTTTTAATCGAGATTAGTTTGGGCTAACTTCGTTCAGGAGTCAGAAGAGTCTGCGAATAAAAGAAATGCAAAAAGTGAATAACAACACAACGTTACTTAAATTTAAATTATGAAAGCACAACAAGGTTATGTTTGTTCGAGGGTATATGTGCGTACTTAAACTTTGAAAGTACAATGCCTTTAAATGTTAATACTTTTATTCCGAAATAGTTATAACAACTGAATTCCAAATATATCCCTAATTACGTTTGAGTAGGATGAGTAAGTCCATCATGCAATCTTTTGGTTTATGCTCAATGTCGGAGATTTCTCTTCAATCTTGGTGGCAAAATGGTCGAAGATTTGGTCTACAAACTCATCTCCAAGTGCACTTTGAAAGTCCCTCAAAGACGGCTCTCTTTGAAAAGGTAAAATCCCTGGCAGTGCAGAATATTTGCTGATTGGGATTAGTTATTTTCTCCATTACCCCACAGGAAAAATTTTCATATTTATAGATAATTGCTTCAAATTCTTTAGAAGTCGGGTTGTGCATAGGCACATCAAAAGAGTTCACTTTTTCTTCGTTAAGTATTCGCTGAAATAACAAAAAGCAATTGAAGTGTCTTAATACTAATTAGATGGAAAAAATTTAACATTGAAACGACCCGCCCCGAACCTCAGGGCGAATCTATCTAAACTCGTCTAACTGAATCGATAATAAATCTAAAATCTAAGGATTCTACCAAAAATTCAATAGAGTCTCCTATATAATTATGACATTCATAAACCTGCAATTTGTACAATTAACACTCTAAAAAAATGATACAATATTCAATCAACCTCCACAACCAACTTCCTCAATCAAATACCAATATCCTTCAAACATATAATGTCAACGATACAATAATTTACCTTTAATCACAAATAAGTATTAAATTATACAATTCAAAATGTCCCAACAAAACATCTATGATTCCTAACACCATCACGTGGCCATAATTTCGAATCTAACTATCATTACTGGGTCGACTGATGTACCTGCAAATCTCCTGTGGGGGGGAAAATATAATTAAAAAAATAAGGAGTATAAAACTCAGTGAGTAAATAGTAGTTTTTGAAAAAAAAAATGAATTTATTTAAAATGATTTAATCTTTTCAAAATCAATTTCATCAAAATATCATAAGAACTTACATAAACTTATTTAATTCAAATCATGCACTAAAATAATAATATCACATAAATCTGTATAAAATCAATGAAGTCATAACACTTATAACACTTACAATATCAAATGTTGAATACCAAAAACTATCACCAAACAAGTACCCAGGGGAATAATCTCATCATATCCGGACCTCGATGGACCGGCAATCAAGGAACCATCATGCCCCGAAGCTACAACGGATAGACGGGGAAATATACTCTCATATCTCATATATTTCATCATATTTGTGCATGCATAACTGGTCCCCAAAGGACAAAGCGCCCAAGCACACGGCCTAAAACCTCTGTGTGTACTCAGACAGGCCCCAAAGGGCTATATCACATATGTATCATCATATCTCATATGTATCACCATATCTTATCTGTATCACCATATCTCATCTGTATCATATGTATCTCAATATCTGTGTCTTTGTAATCACCATACTGCATGCATATGCCCCCAAAAGGCAAAAGCGCCCAAACACACGGCCCAAAACCTGTATTTGTGTTCAGATGGACCCCAAAAGCCTCTCATCTCATATCATCTATATCACTGTATTCATCTCATATCATCTATATCATTGTATCTGAAGGGGAAGGGTATTGTCCAATGATTTTCCAAACAACTTTTATACACATGTATATAAACACACAATCACATTTGAAATCCCATTTCCTTTTTATTTAACATATCTCAAATCCACTCAATTCTATTATCATGCATTTACTCAAAAACAACAATAATAAAATCATTAATCAAACTCATTTTTAATAACAATAAATAACAGCACGGAGATAAAAATCCATTTTCTAAGAAATCATCAAATCGGGCCATTAAATACTTATTTATCAAAACATGTTGTACTGTATCACAAAATCATGATATATTATGAAAAATATATTTTGTATATTCCACTCATAGTGACGATGTCCAGACTCGGTATCAATAATATCCACGGGTTGATTCTCGTTCACAGGTCCTCCTAATCAAGGAAACGACATAATCATTCTCCGTAAATTTGAAATACAACTAATTTTACATAATAATTCTTGAAATGAATATCTATCCACAATAAACTATTCCCGCATGCACAAAATTACCAAAATACCCCTACATGCCAAAATTACCAAAATGCCTCCAACATCATTATCGCACCAAATTATCCTCATAATATTCACTTACCAAATTGCCCTCAATTCGGATCACAAAAATAACTACAATGTCAAAATTACAAAATTACCCTCAAGGTGCAAAATTACCAAAATGCCCTTAATAACTTGAATCACCGAATTACCCTTGAACTCTCAAATTACCTAATTGCCCTAGTCCGAAATTACTAAATTATCCCACCGATTCCATAAATTACAAGATTATCCCTCAAGTTGGTGAAATTACTGAATTGCCCCTGTCAGTCAACAGTGACCGGACTTCAGTCAACGGTGACAAGAAGTTCAGGTCTGATAGTTCTGATCTCACTGAGTCCAATAGTGGTGGCCGTGAGCTCCCACGCGCGGCGATGGTGGCAGATCTTGCTCCCAAAGCCGTGAGCTTTCCAGCGGTCGTTCACGGCCAAAACGGTGGTTTCAGGTGGCGAGGTTGGTAGGAAATGGAAGCTGGTGACGTGAGGAGTCGAACCCAGCCAGTGTTATGACCTAATTCACGACGACAAAAACGGGTTGAGCCGCGGTCTTTCAAGCTTCGATCGCGGGCGTTCTGGCTGTTTTTCGGTGACAATGACAGCGGGGATATGACCGACGTCGCTCAAGCTTCAGATAGGTATCAAGTTTGACCGGAACGGTGGCCGGAAACGGGAGTTGGAGACGGGTCGGTCTCATGGGTCGAGTCGGGCTAAAGGGGTTAACTTCTCTCTCTCCTTCTCTCTCGCGTGCCCCTCTCTCTTTCCTTTTTTGGAAACCAGGTCCCCCTTTCCATTTATAGAATTCAATATGAATGATGCCATGAAATATCCTAGTGAGGAACATTCGGTATTTTCTGTGGATGTTATTAACCCTATAGTGCAGGAAGTTTTTTACAAGGAAAAGACGAAGACATTTCATGACGGAATGATTTTGAGAAAGGAGTTCTCTGTTGGTAAAAAAGTTCTTCTTTTTCATTCTAAGCTTAAACTTTTTCCTGGTAAATTACGTTCTTGCTGGGTTGGACCTTTTATTGTTACTAATGTTTTTCCTCATGGTGCAGTTGAGATTCGGAGTCCGACCTCTGACAAAGCTTTTAAGGTTAATGGTCATCACTTAAAACCTTTTTATTAAGGTTTTTCGGTGAATATTGTGGAGGATGTGGCTCTCGAGAGTCCCAATTATGGAGATTGATGCATAAATGTGTCTAGCCAAAGACATAAAATAAAGGCGCTTTTTGGGAGGCAACCCAAATGATTTATTTATTTTGGTTTTTGTTATATCTTCTTTTAATTTTGATTCAAATTTTTTTTTTAAAATAATGTGTTTGCTTATTTTGGTCAGAAGAAAATTTTTGATAAGGCGTGCCCACGTCTTATAACTAATAAGTACTTCTGTGATTTTTAAAGTAAAATGGTTTTAAAGCGTGCCTATGTGCTTATTAGAAAAGTACTTCTGAAATTTTTTGTGTCTCAAAATGATTCATCAATAAAAAAAAAAGAAAAAAATTATTTATTTATTTATTTGAAAATAAAAAAGGGTTTTTTTTCCTTTCTTTTATATATATATATATATATATATATATATAGTAAGTGTTTTTGACGAAAACACATCCATCCTTCGATCCTATTTCCTTCTGGTGATGTTGGGGCAGAAATCCAGAACATAATTTAAACTACCAAGAAATCTTTGTAACTGGTTTTATCCAAAATTTTATCTGGAAATTTATCCGCGAACAAAAGCGATCTTTCAATTGGGGTGATGGTTCCTTTGGAAATATGGTGACCAAGAAATCTAACTTTAGTTTGATATATATATATTTATTTATTTATTTATTTATTTGAAAAAAAATAAAAAACATTTACTGTTCACAAAATCCTTAATTCACAGAATTGGTTTTCTTCTCCAGCCTTCACCGAGCAGCCACGCAGCACCAGCATCCCGCGTCCAGCGAGCAGCAACCCGCGCGCGCAGATCCAGCCTTCACCCAGCAGCACGCAGAACCAGCGTCAGCCCAGCTCTCGCGTGCAATCATCCCCAGCGCGCAGATCTAGCAGCCCGCGCGCACAGCACAACTAGCCCCAGCGCAACCAGCTCCATCCCGCGCGCGCACAGATCTAGCCTTCACCGAGCAGCCACGTAGCACCAGCATCCCGCGTCCATCAAGCAAGCTCCAACCGAGCAGCAATCATCCGCAACCAGCCTACGCCCTGCATTCCAGCCGCGTGAATCGAAATCCGTGAGTGCAATTATTGTAACAATGCCGAAGAGGAAAGCATCAACTTCCAAGTCATCTAAAAAGACACCCATCGCAAAGCAATCCAAGATTGCCGCTCCCACCACAGTTCCATGGAACACAGTTTCAGATTCACGCCAAGCCGTGAGACAAAGATTGAAACATGGAAAAGGCATGAGTATTTTGCCACTTGCGGAATCCAATCTCGGAGGGTGCCTCGCATTCGCGACTTAACAAGAGAAAGAAAGGTACAAAGATATTTCCAAGCGAAAAATACTTCCAGCTAAGTATATTCATTACCCGACTCTTAAAAAATTGAATGTTAAGGATAATTTTGATTCTTTGATAGATAAGATTGGTTTGCGTAAGTTTGTTGATGTTGATTGTTTGGGTTATGTTGAGTTGATTAGGGAGTTCTATGCTACTTTTCAATTTAATATACCAAATGATATTACTTTGCATACCCCGGATGTTATAAAGTTTAGGTTAATGGGACGAAATTTTTCACACTCTATCACGGATTTTAACCTAGCTTTAGGATTCATTGATGATGATTATTCCTCTAGTAATGCATATTTAGGAACAACTTGTGACTTTAACGAAAATTTTGAGCCTTATGGTCTTTGGCGTAATTTATCTGTTGATCACAATGCCTATGACCCGAGTAAATCAAAGAGTTCTTTCTTACGTGATCCTGTTTTGAAATTTATGCATCGATTCTTAGCATATAATTTTTTAGGAAAGAAAGATCACTCAGGAGTTTTCTCTAAAATTGAATTTTATTTTATCTGGTGCATGTTAAATGATGTGAGGCCTAATTAGGTTTTTGGTTAGCAGATCAATTTCAAAGTGTGCTTAAACGGTATAGGACTTTATTTCTTGGTCCATACATTACTCTGTTAGCTATAAACCTATATGTGCTTGATCCTGACAATAATGATTTGCATCCTGCTTGCGAAAAGGAATTTTTGGATATGTCTGTGTTTGAAAGAATAGGTGTGGTCGAATTCAAGGAGGGGAGATTTCAGTTTACTGAACCAGGACCCACTCAACCTCCAAAGAAGCTCTATGCTAGGAGTGGTGCTACCTCTGATGACGAGTTTGACGACGACACTGCTGCCCCGCCGACTATTCCTTCTACATCCGCACCACCTTTGAGCATTCGGTTAGAGAAAATAGAGCACAAGCAGAACAAGATGGAGCAGAATTTGGCTGCATACTTCGAGAGTGTGGGATTTATCCCACCATTTCCACCAAGCCCATAGACGTTATGAGGATCAAAGCTCACAATTCAGGGAAGTTTTTTGCCTTTAATCTTTTATCCTTACGCTTTAATTTTTATGTGAGCTTTGATTATCTTACATTGGGGACAATGTAAGTTCTTGGTGTGGGGGAGGGAGTTTTGCATTATGGAAGTATTATTTTCACTCTACTCATCCTTAAATGATTTTGGAGTTAGTATGCTTCATATATTATTATTTTTCTTTTATTTTCTTTCTCACTACTCTTTTCCCATCTATCTCAAATTATTTACATCTATTTTTATTCTATCATACTCTTTCATCACTCATATTTTATCTTTCACTTTTTATATTACTACATACATCTTTCTCACTTCTTATCATTTTTACCTTTCCTTTTATATATCACTCCTACCTTCTTCTCATTCTACACCACTATTGATGGTTGATTCATTTGAAGAGTGTACATGATTTGATGGCAAATTTACCAACTTTGTGAGGGTTTGAGCCTATGAGCAACCACTTTGCTCTAATTATTTTTGTTATGTGAATATCAATCTTAGTTTGTTTATTCTAGAACTTGCTTTGTTATGCATGTTGAAGCCGCATTACGGGATTTTATGCATTAAAATGATAACGGTAAACCACTTTCCATTTTTCTATTTTCGTATTTTTCTTCTTTTTCTCCACCCGAAGACCTTTATTTGCTATCTTTGTTTGAGCCTCAACCATTACTCATCTAATTCTCTCCATCTATTTACCCATTTTCCTTCTTTTTGAGCCTCAATTTAAGGAGATTTTTGGACTCATTGTTTGGATATATTTTGTTGCTCTTGTTACCTTGAATTAAAGTTTCTCAATTAGATCAACAAGTATTATGCTTGAATTAAATTGTGCAAGGTTCATTTCTTTTGTTTGATTCATAAAAAAAAAAATCGAAAAAAAAAGAAAAAAAGAAAAAGAAGAAAAAAAATGTTTACATTCTTGGTGACTTGAGTAGAAATAAGCGTTTCGATATCATAAAGTTCGTTCAATGAGTTCGTATTCTTCTCATTTTGATCTCTTTTTCTTTCATAAACCTTTCTTTTTCATTTAACCCATTTAACCCCATTACAACCTTTTTAAGACCATTAGATTTTTGCATTTAATTCATGTTTTGTGGATTGAGATGTGATATATAAGCAAGCTTATGGTAATAGCATTCTTTGATTTGATTTGAGTGCATAAATGACACCCTAAACACTTTGAGTGCATGGAGTGAAGTCAATGAGAGGGCTATTAAATCTTGTTGCACTTGAATTTTGAATGGATCTTCTTGGTGGTTGAATGTTTTTATTCTAGCTTATGAGATTCTATGCTTTAAAATCCTTGTCTCTCGAATGTTGATCGACTTAAATTCTTGAGGTATGCTTACTTAAAATTGTTTTTGGATGAGTTGAGATGAGAATTGAGTGGAGATTTGGGATTAGTCTTGAGTTATATGCTTGAGGACAAGCATCATCTTGGTGTGGGGGAATTTGTTGGAGTGCAACTTATGCACTAGTTTTGCATTGTTTACTTCCCTTAATATCGATGTTTTGCACTTAATAATAGTGATTTACTTGTGTTTTACTTTTGTAGGTGCAATTCTATTGATTGGTGATAAAATTGAGCTACAAGATGATTTTTAAGGATGATTGTTCTCTTGGAGAAATTATGAGCGTCAAAAGAACTTTGTTGATAAGGCGTGAGCGCGTGCTGTCAACTACGGACCTGCAGTTTTTAGTTAACGTGTTTTTTATTTTTGGTTATTTTTGTAATTACGAATTTAATATTTCAGATATTAGTATTTTATTTTAAATAGAACTCTAGAGGAGAAGAGAGAGAGAGTATTTAAGGGAGGAATCTATTGTGAAAAGGGGGGACATTGGAGAAAAGAAAGAAACTCTAGATCTAAATTTTTCTCTTCTCTCTATGAAGAACTAAATCTATTATTCTGGTTGAAGGTTAATGAAGCTTTGATTCATCACTACTGTGAGATCTTTCTTATGCTTTAATTGATTTATTGCTTTTTGGGTATTTGTTTATTCTCTGAATTGTTTTCATGATTATGTTTGTTAATTAGGTAATTGGCCACTATTTAATTATCAACTTAATCTATTGTCAATTAAAGGATTCATCGTATGAAGATCTTAATGTTTGTGACAAATAGCATAACAGTGAGTTGTGTTATGAGAATAAACAATCTAATTTAAATGAACCATCGTATGCGTTTGTTGATTAGGATTTAGGTCTCTCTGGTTTTTCAGGCTGTCAATTGATTAAATCCTATGATCGTACCTAGGGTTGTCTATTGATTAGAGAAATAACCAACGGTCGTACCTTGGTTATCGACTAGTTAAGGAGAGATTGGCTATTAGAGGGTCTCAGTAGCTATAACCGGTCTATTCATAAGTAGTAATAATTTATAATTGAATCAATGATCAGTAGTCGAATCAAGCTGACTTAATTCCTTCGACTAGAGCTTTCTCCAATTTGAATTACAACTTTAATTTGCATTCTTGTTATTTTTATTTGATTTTTATTATTGTCAACAATTCCCCCATTTTACATTTTACATTTTAAAAGGATTTAAATAATTACCGATCTCTGTGGACACGACCCTACTCAATCACTATACACAATTTATTTGGAGTAGGTATTTATTTTTGCTAGCTTCGACAACCACCAGAATATTGTATATATATGTGTGTGTGTGCGTGTGTGTGTTCTTACCAACTCTGCCAAATCAACTAGGCAAGATCCGAAAATAGTATAGAATGAACAAATAGCATTATTAGCAAATGAAAGTCCATCTAGTACAACAAATATGACCAAAACAGCTAAGCCTTCAAGCACAAGTTCACGTGCTCTATTATTTAGATACGTCTGAAAGTCGTTATTGTACTGAGTTGTCTATTCAAGTTTTATATGCCTTTCCATTACTTCATTTACAAATCTTCTGGTTAGAATACTTCCTTTGTGCCCATCTACTTTAGGAACCTTGGAGAGCCAACGCACAGAATAAGAAGAAGAGTATACAAAATGCAGGGATGACTTGGGAAACGAGCGACCATGAAATAACCCCGCACGCTACGCAAAGTAATTTTGTGATTGGGGGAGGGACTTATGGTGTCTTTACTTATTGGGAATCAAAATAGCAATCAAGAAATGAGAATAAATGATGTGTTTATTTGCTTAAATAAGAGGTGGAATATAAATCAAAGTGGTGGGTCCCACCTAAAATTGGGAATGATTACTAAATTTTCTATTCCGATGGGGAGATGTGAGAATGAGACTCTCATTCCTTGAAGTGGCCGTATTATCCCCAATTAAATGTTAAAATTTCCATTTTATCCTTCCTTATCTTATTATTATTATTATTATTATGATAATGATAAACTAAGGAAGTTTAGTAACTTATAGCTATCCATTCCGATTTCAAGATAAAGTCAACACATCAATGGCAATACAGTTTATTCCAATTCTTATTCCCACTGCTAAAGTAAACAGTTTATTTTAATTCTCATTCCCCATTCCGATTCCAGTCTATTCCGATTCTAGTCGGAAACTGATTAGTAGACATACCATTAAAGTGTGTGTTAAAATAGGCAGCAATTTTTTAAATGTTTAAAGAACAATTAACGTCAAACCATATTTTCTAAATTATGTAATTACTTGACTATCAATTTTTCTTCTACTGAAATTAATATATACCACTTATCTTTGCATTATTTTTATAATAGTCAATAACCCCTGACACCATAATTTTAGAATATTACTCTCATTTTTAAATATACTTTTATTCACATTTACTATAAATTAAATAAATCTTATAAATTTAAATTTAAATACTAAAATAAGAAATATTTGTTTCAATGTGAATGAAAAATTAATATCTTCTACTTTTTGTTTTTTTAACATTTTAATTATAATAAATATATATTTTATGTTCCCAAAATAAATTATCAAGTAAATAATCTATATACTCCTCTTTTTCTTTAAACTTTTTGGTGCCAAGGGAGTTTTATAATATATTATGAAAACAGTAAGAAGATAAGTGGTATAAATTAATATTAATACAGAGGAAATTGATTGCAATATCCCACCATTTAATGATATTAGTTAGTTTACTATTTCTGTATTCTTTCATGTTTTGTTTGATTCAATTATGTGATTACGTCTTATCTTGTGTTTGCTTGATGAGAAATAATAGAAACAAATGAAGCCTTTGAAACATGTAGTTGCAGTGTTTATGGTTTTGATTATTTTTTACTGCATCCGGGACGTGGATCACTAGACTCAAAACATAAAATGATCAAAAGCACTAGTTTTCAACAAGTACATATAACTCTTGTGCAGGACAGAGATCTCGCCTTAAGTAAGCATAAATTTTTGAACTATGCTTATTAGACTTTTGGGTAATATCACAAGTGTGTATTTATTTAAACTCCCTGTGTAATTCAGATTCTAATCTGTATATCATAATGTATTAAATGATAAAATAATTTCTGCGGTACGATCCTAAATATCATGAATTTTGCTAGGCCAGAACTTTAACCTACAACCACGACAAGCACTGGGTTGAAACGATCTGGCAGCATTGCCTTCTAACCATGAAAGAGTATAGAAGTTTCTGATGCCTCTCCTTCGTAATCCGGAAGGCCCTGGATTCCAGATCGGAGGCCAAAGCTGTTGCCCCTTGTAGACGGTATCTTCTACTTCCGTGTAAAGTGGAACAACACCACACATTTTCACAGAAGCGTTCCGAAATTCTTCACCCATGTAAAAGACGTTGAAGGAAGCCTTTGTAAGTCCCCGAAAACACTGTGTTTTAAAAGTCCCCCGCGGCAAATAGGCCAGCCAAAGGTGATCAGACTCAAGGGTTGTGAAACTAGGGATGGCGACGCTGAATTTATAATCGTCTTCTCCCCATAGTAATTTACATCGAATCTCCGAGTAGAATCGGTCCATACAACGAGGGAGTGATAGGACTGCACAAACAGCAAATCCTATGAAATTATCCAACCTAGGAGCTCTCATTGTTACTGAACCACCAATATTCCGAAAACGGAACCACCTTGGAATTTCATTTCCAGGAAGAAAAATATGAAACTGAGAAGAACAATTAGGGACTTCCTGTAACATTAAATGATGACTATTAGCTTGCGTAGGTATAAAAAATGGGGAAAAAAAAACGTGGGAATCGTTAGAGATGCATGAAGATGCTAGCATTAAAGAAATACAGTGAAGCAACATTATCGCTTAAGAAATGCAAAAAATTCAATGTCCATATAATCCACAGTTGAGTTAAGCCTGTAAGATATCATCAGGTTCAGGGGAATGCTTCCAGTAGATGAGAAAATACAAAACTTGCCTGCAGATATAGATGTAACAAACTCACCAACTCAAATTTCTGAAAGTAATGCTGATGCACTAACAGTAACAATATGGGGACAACTTAGTACTTACAAAAATCAGAGATGAATATATAGAAAGGGTAGAAAACAAGAAATGCTAGAGAGTACCACAACCAGAAAGTAATGACATGTGGACTAGATTTTCAAGTTCGAATGTGAATCAAGTGGGCAAATACGACCCATTGGAAAGAGTAGTTAATTTTGCATAAACCTGTCAAAAAAATGTTCCAAACCAATAAGATCAACTTCATTTTTGGAAGCCTTTAGGGACTTATTCAAGGTTATGAAGAGTCATAAATTTGTTCCCCTTTTAATACGGTTTATAGATCAAAGATACAGCGCTCAAACGCCAGAATAACTAACATGAACAATAGAAATTGACCGAAATACTGAAGAGGGTGTTTAGGTTTACCATGCCAAACAAAATTCGACTCTGATTAACTGGAAAAGTAACCAATAAAGAGTACAAAAGAAGGGAGAAGATTATAGAAAAGAAAAATCAGAGAAGAAACAGAAGAAAATTACTGAACAGTGCAAGGACTATTATAGTGGCCATAAACCATAATCAGGTTCAATAAGGCAAATTCTCCTCAAATAAGAAATATAAACAAATAATCAGAAAACAAAATAAGACCCAAACAAGTAAAATGAAACCTAATCCGTGAGAATCGTGCTGAAGATTTTCCAAAACTACTAATCCAGTATACTTATGGGTTCAATGTTACACGTGGGCGAGGTAAATAATCTAGTGTTAAAAAATTTGTAATAAGAGCACACATACATAGATTTAAGGTCCGTTCTCAATCTTTCAGAACTACAGTCAGCTTCCCGACACAATCTATAAACAAGAAGTAGAAGAGTAAAAGATCCCTCTAACATTACTTTACTTTCTTGATGTAAAAGGCGACATATTCAAGTAGGATTTAACTGCCTTTTGTGTCAAACGGTCAAACCAATAAATGCGAATAGAGTCGATTTTAAATTTATTAAGATATAACAGATACCAGTATAATATCTTGTAACTACTATTCACGAACCACACATTATTTTCACTTTATACTAGCCTGAACCAAGTCAAGCCCAAGGCAACTAAACAGGTTCACAAGAACCGCCTAAACTTGCAAGGTATTTGATTAAAGAGACCCTTAGAGTGTGTCATGTCACGAGTCTTGACCCATGTCTAAATTTATTTTTTTTGGACCCAAAAATTTTCTAGTGTTTTTTATACCCTTCATCATTATGTATTCAAACCAACGTCTTGCATGATGATAAATTTTTTAATGCTATTTATACTCTTAGTGATTACATTTTTACGCCGGTGTCTTGCAATACAACATTGCATGCAAGACAAAATCTTCTATGCAAGACTAAGTGCTGTGCAAGATAAAAACTTGTATGCATGAGAAAAGTGCATGACCAGACTTGCAAGCAAGTTTTGTCTACAGGCTGAATTAAAAGATTGACATAAATAATTTATTCGACGGACATTTTTTTTTTTTAACACTAGTATAAGTCCCCAAAAAAAAAAAAACACTTGATTTGGTCAAAGTGTCAAGTCTAAAAACAACCGCTAAAAAGTGTCTTTCTAGCCCATATTTGTCTAAACACAAGTCTGTAAATATAATAAAGGACGTTTGCTTCCTTTCTCATATTTGAGTACAAGTCTTTTTCTTTAAAAAAAAGAAAAGAAAATTTAAGTAATTAAGCTAGACCTACAAAATACAACATACTAATATTTGATAGTATAAATAATAATATAAAAATAAAATAACTACATAATATTCAAAACTATCAACAAAAAAGACTCATGATAGAGAGTTACCTGAAGCCATTGTTTCATCAATGTAACTGCCAAGTTGTCTTTACTGACTTGATCCTCAACCAGCTTGAAGCAATTTAAAAAATTCAGAGCAATGTTTGGAGACCGGCTTAATTTTGCAGAAGGAGATATTGTTTCCAAAGAAGTACAGTCTTCGGCCCCAACAAAAACTATTTCTGGTGGAAGCTCTGGCAACGATTTAAGATTCCGGCATCTCTCCAAGCAAAAAATTTTAAGCTTTAAAAGTTGGTTTATGCTAGATGGTAGGCTGACAAAATTGTTCCCACTTAAATCTATTGCTTCTAATGAGAATAAGGAGCCAATATCAAAAGGAATTGCTCCTTCCAAAAGATTGCAGTCACTAAGATCTAAAGTTTGTAGACAGCTTAAACCAGTGAAACGAGGAAAGGACAAGCACATGGAATCAGAATTTTTATTTGGCAACAACAACGAAAGGAAGAAATCTGAACTCAAGATTTTGGGGGGTTGTCCTTTACATCCATGGAGAGAGAATATTTTGAGATTCACCAACTGTACAATGGAGGGTGGTATTTGTCTTATTGCAGTGCCACCTACATCTAGTTCTTCCAAACACTCAACTTCCCCCAAGTCCTGAGGCAATTTCTCTAATTTTAAACATCCACAAAGACACAGTATCTTTAGAGACTTCATAAGACAGACATTTTTTGGAAAGCTGACAAGATTTCTGCAGTCTTTTAAATTCAATAAAATTAGTCTTTTAAGAGTTCCAACAGATCGGTGAACCTCGAGCAATCTTGTACAGCCTCCAAGATTCAGCCGCTCAAGATTTGGAACACCTGTAAAGTCAGGGGTTCTGATAAGGTTACAAGAGTGACTGAGATTCATGGATTTCAACTCCTTCAAAGGCTGCAAGAAACAATAAATAAATTACCAAAACTTCCTTCAGTGACAATTATGCTGTGTATACTGAATGCAATTCAGAAATGATACCTTTATGCCCTTCCAAAGATATTTGATGCGACTACTACACAGGTTCAACTTAAAAAGTTTCTCTGGCCGGAAACTCACGGGCAAAGAATTAAATGGGTATCCATGCCATTTGAGATACCGCAAATTATTTGAGAGGTATTCAAGATTGCCCGAAGGATAAACATTATTGATTTCAAGTAACCTCAGATTGCTCATGGTTGAAAATGATTTAGCTTCCAATTGCGTCATCTCAGGCACGTCAACAATTATAGCTTCAACTGCATCTGTTCCCTAATAAATAAAGGAAACAGAAATAAAATTAATAGGTGAAAATCAATGATCAAAACAGAGAGAAGTTATCTTGAACTATAGTTTTCACTTTTAGTAAGACAATAATGTATGGAATTATGTTCCCTGACAAATATCTTACCATATTTTTTGATAAAACATGATACACATCCTTATAAAGCCATAATCTACTCCATTTGCCGGGCTTGTCACTATGGTGCTCTCGAACAATTTCCCAACCCATTTCTTGTAGCAAATCATGCATCCACAGTTTGTTATTTACAATAGTTATCAAGGATTTGTCTAGGAGTTCTCTTATCCCAATATCTGAGTTAAAACCGCAACTGTCTAGTTTTTTCCTGACTCGATCTTCGTCCTTCCCCTTAAAGAAACATGCAATATCTAAGAATATTTCTTTGTCTCTTCTATCAAGTCCATCATAACTTATTCTGAGAACTTTCAAAACTTTTTCATTAGGAGCTTCTTGTAGCCTATTCAAAGCACTTTTCCATTCCTCAACACTTCGACCACACAAAAAGGATCCCAAAACTTCAATTGCTAATGGAAGCCCTCCTGCATAATTGACTACATATTTCGAGAGCTCAACACGGTAATCTGTGGGTTGTTTGCCTTTGGAAACTTTCAAATGAAAGAGTTGGAGAGCTTCAACATAATCCAGTCCTCGAACCTTATACGTATTTGTTACTCCGTGGCTCTTCAGCACATGTTCATCTCTACTTGTAATAATTATTCTACTCCCAAAACCGAACCAATCATGATTTCCAACCAGCGCTTGTAATTGTTCTAATTGATCCACATCATCAAGAATGACAAGGACTCTTTTGCGACATAGCCGCCATCTAATCAAATTAATTCCTTTATGAACGTCCCATATGATTAAATTTCTTTCCATTAGGACCTCAGAAAGAAGCTGTTCTTGTAAAGGAACCAGACCTCTTGTTACAGAGACTTCTCTAACGTTGGCAAGAAAGCTGCTAGCTTCAAATTGATCTTTTAGCGTATTGTATAAAACTTTAGCAAGCGTAGTTTTTCCAATTCCACCCATTCCACAAATACCAATGAACCGAACATCATCTAATCCTGCTTCTAAATATCCATTCATTTTCTCCATGCGTGACGCTATTCCAACAAGGCCATCAACATCACTTGAGAACGTTGGGTTTAATCTTTTCGATATCTCTTTAACAATGTCTTTGATCAATTCTGATTCATGCCTACGGTGAAGAACAATAAATCCAAACAGGAAACATTAATTTGCCAAAAATAAAGTGCCTAAAATATTTATTGATGCTCAACTCCAGACTCACAAAACAAAAATGTTGCCATAGACCATAATTGATGAAACAGCTTGTAATAGTTTTACTTTTATGAAAAATTTTATGTCTCCGACCAATGAACCCCACTTCAACCCCAACAAAACAAAATTTTCAGGTAAACTTATTATTAATTTAGAATTCGGAATAATTTTATCGGATATTATCATTTTATTATCAAAGTTATTCTGACATATCATGTCAGTACCATGGTTTGTCGAATAGGGCATTTTACTACTACACGTTTGCGCCGTTATCAATTCACTACTATTCTGTTAAGAACATTAAAAATTTGCTGATATCATAAGGGCACCAAAGACATTTCTAGTTGTAAGGGCATTAAAGACATTTTAGGTTGAAACCTAAACATTGCATTTTAGGAAAATAATTAAAGATTAAAGAATTAAAAAATTAAACCTTAAGATCGTTATTGTTGACTTCTTCTTTTTTAATGCTTAAATTACAAAGGGTAAAATTATCTTTTAAACTCTTGGGGGTAAAATCGACTTTTAACTCAATTTCTGTTAAACATTAACGTTTTCTTAACGGAATAGTAGCGAATTAATAACGGCACAAATGTTTGATAGTAAAATGTACTTTTCGGCAAATCATGGTATTGACATGATATGTCATAATAACTTTGGTAGTTAAATGATAATTTCCCTAATTTTATTATTAGTTTAATTTTTATTTATTCTCATCTAAATTGAGGTAAGATTGGAGTGAGCTCTCTCTTACTGAACATCTAAAATTTGAAGTATCTTTGTTGTTATTAGTTCAACTTTTTCTTTAGGGAGGATTATAAGATCATATAAAAAAAAAATCTTGTGGCAAAATTCAATTTGTAGAACTTCCAAGGCACTTGTTCAATTTCCTAAAAGTCATTACAAGTAAGTTAGTTTTATTTAGCATAATGTATTGCAACTAAGTTACTTAGTTCTTCTCTAATAAAGAAACCCAATCTTTTGTAGCCTTCTATATGTTTATAAAAGAATAACTTTATATGTTGCAAATCTTTTACCTTTTATTTGTATTTAAAGAATGTTTTCTATATGTAAAGAATAAAATTAGACTATAGAACAAAATTTAGGTTTTCAGAAAAATCTAAGCCTTAAAAAAGGACCTTTGAGTGCCCAATTTTGCTCCTAAGTACCGTTTTAGCTCAAGGATATGCATTTGAAAGAAAAAGGGTGGTTTTGTATTGGGATTTCCATGCCCCAAATAGAGAGAGTGTTTTTTTCAAAAAACTTTTGTTTTAATCAAAAAGTTTAATTTTATACTCTGAACTGTTACAAAATAGTTTTTCAACTTTTTTCTTTTTACAAATTTGGTTAATATTGTTGACAAAACTTGTTATCTAAGAAATTTGACGAAAGTTTATAAAAGAATCTAGGAGTATCTAGTAGAGAAGAACAACTGCTTATAACAATTTTTTTAATCAAAATTTGCTTGCATGCCTTTAGATAATTATACTTGTTTTACTTTATAAAATTGTTTTATTGAAGCATTTTGTGAATATATTAAACAAGTTGATAATTTAAGAAGACTAGTCATAATAGGAAGTCATAAAGATTATAGTATTAAACTAAGTGTTATAACAAATAGAAGAATAGAAGTAGCATTTAACGAAGTATGTAATACAAGAAATAGTATAGAAAATATCATTCATGAATGATTAATTTAGAAGATGTTATAATTAAAAATAGGGTAAAAGCCCATTTAGTTCCTGTATTTTAAGATTAGTATCCATTTAGTCCCAATATTTTTAAAAATGCCTCGAAACATCCCTGCCGTTAAAGTATTGATACCCCTACCGTTACTTTTTTATTTTTTTTGCTTACTTTTACAATATTACCCTTTTATAATAATTTTTTTGTTTGGACATTAATAAAAAGAAAATAATTAAATTACCAATTTAACCCTAAAAAATTATATTAATTTTTAATTGTCAAAAATTAAATTGTTACTTTTTATTTCTTTTGGCTTACTTTTACAATATTACCCTTTTATAATAATTTTTTTGTTTGGACATTAATAAAAACAAAATAATTAAATTACCAATTTAACCCTAAAAAATAAAAAATATATATTAATTTTTAATTGTCAAAAATTAAATTGTCAAAAATTGTATGCAAACTACCAAGTGTGCAAATGGTGCTTGCAAAAAAATTAATATGATTTTTTTTATTTTCTAGGGTGAAATTGGTAATTTAATTATTTTCTTTTTATTAATGTCCAAACAAAAAAAATTATTATAAAAGGGTAATATTGTAAAAATAAGCCAAAAGAAATAAAAAGTAACGATAGGGGTATCAATACTTTAACGGCAGGGATGTTTCGAGGCATTTTTAAAAATACAGGGACTAAACGGATACTAATCTTAAAATATAGAGACTAAATAAGCATTTACCCTTAAAAATATTATAAATAGTTGAATGTTATCATTATTTACATTTTGTTGTTCTCGACTTAGCAGATCTGAGTTAATAATAATACTAGAATACCTTAAAAATAAATGTAGGAGAATACATAGAGTTATCCCGGTACTAGAATGCAAAATTAAGTTGTCAATGGATTAATAGGAAAAGTTTAAAATAGTATTAGTCTTTAAATATTAGACTTTTTACAATTTCATAAGTTTAGAAAATATAACAAAAGAACCATTTTTGAGATTTGACTCTGGACTTAACTCAGGATAAATAGTAACACTCTATTATTATAGCATATTCTGGAATGTTTTGACTCAAGATCATGTTAATTTACAACGATTGTTAAATATAAATTATAATTCTTTGATTTGACTAACAAGCACATTGGCAATACGTGACGACTTTTGTTTTTATTAAAAATCTCTTTTATTTAAACATTTTCCCATTTATCCTAACAAGTAAGTTCGTATATAACTAAATTTAAAATCAATCAAGTATAAACAAATTTCTCAGGAAAAATGAGAAAATATTTAAAGAAAAGAGAAATTTTCAATAAAGACTAGATTAGCCATGTGTTATCAAAATGTCTAACTCCTTAGTCAAATCAAAGAATTACACGTAACAACAGCTGTTAGTTAGGATAACCCTTAGACTCGATTTAGGCCATATCATAAATCTACTGTTAATTCAAGACTCGGCAGAAAAGTTTCAAATGGGCCTTGATTCCCAGGGCTCATCATAGCCAATTTGGCATCCATTGAGAAAAAGATGTTGTCTTTACGTCCACGCAAAAAAGGTGAGTATCGACATAATTATCACCGCGACCTTTTCTTTTTAAAGTTGTGCTGGGCCTTGATTCCCAGGGCTCATCATAGCCAATTTGGCATCCATTGAGAAAAAGATGCTGTCTTTACGTCCACGCAAAAAAGGTGAGTATCGACATAATTATCACCGCGACCTTTTCTTTTTAAAGTTGTGCTTTAAAAAGGTAGTGAGTGGACCACTACCGAGTCAAGGTTATAACATGTTGTCAAGATTATGGGCCTCAATACCATCTAAGTCGTTGTAGAAGTTTCTACCTTTATCTTCTCCTTCACTTGATTGATCTTTCATAAGAGATTTGTAGGCCTTGATATCTTCTTTGTATTGCTCTCGATAAAAATCTACAAGTTGATAATTTGTAGTCTTTGAAATAAAAGGGATTTCGGGTATATCTTGAAGAGAATATATCTTTTGATTAAAATCTTTAGCAATCAATTTAGAATGACCAGTAAATTCTCAAATCTCAAATTCCCTGGCTATTATTCCAGTTTTTCAATGTCTAATCTACTTGGTTAAAGAATTAGTTGTGTAGATCCAAAGAATATTCAAACCTTTTAAGTTTTCAAGTTCTTTAATGTTGTTAGATCCCTTAAGAAAAAATATGAGTGTTGGGCTTGAAACTCATAATATACATCTTCCTTGAATCTCCATTCTAGTGCTTTTTATTGGATATAAGCCACCACAAATCATTTTCGTACTGCCATTAGGTTAAGCATGATTGATGCTAATTTTCTTCCTAATGCATCTATCTAGGCTGGGTTTCCAACAATGACTTGATTAAGAAAACCAAAATCCAACAATAATTGTGGAGTTAATATTAGTGATTTATCTATGAGTTTTTGTTCTAATGGTTTGTATAGTCCAAGATCATTTCAATATTGCTCTATTGAAGCATTTAGAGAATATATTAAACAAGTTAATAATTTAGGAAGACTAATTGTAATAAGAAGTTATATAGATTGTAACATTAAACTAAGAGTTATAACAAATATAAGAATAGAAGTAGCATTTAATGAAAGATACAATATAAGAAATAGTGTAGACAATACCTTCCTGAATGATTAATTTAGAAGAAGTTATAATTAAAAATACTATAGATAGTCGAATATTAACGTTATTTACATTTCACTGTTCTCAATTTAACAAATTTTGGTTAATAAAAATACTATAAAACCTTAAAAATAAACATAAGATAATACATAAAAATGTCCTATTTATTAGAATCTAAATTCAAGCAGTGGATTAAAAGAAGTTTAATTTGAAATAAGAATAGTCTTAATTTATTAGACATTTCACAGTTCTATAAGAAATTTAAAAAGTATAACAAAGAAACCAATTCCTTTCAGAAAAGAAAAAGACAAAGAAACCCATTCGGAGTTTGACTCTGGGTAAAAACAGCAGCACTCGTAATGAAAACAATTCAAAATTAATTCTGATAAAAATTTGACTATGTTGTAGCTTCTAAACAGATGAGATCTCCAGCGATGTGACGTGTGTGTGTTTGTATCAGGCAAATGGTGACACGTCACCACTAAATAAGCAAAAAATTATTAGCGTGAATAAATAATTAAACAATAATAAATAAATTAATGGAAAGAACCTGTCCTGCAAGTGCCATCCAGCGAGACTGGCGATTCTTGTCAAAGCAGCTCTCCATTTTAGCACCTTCTCTTGATTCTCCTTAAACTCCTCTTCATATTTAGCAAACACTCTCTCAAAATCTTCTCCTTTCTGCTTCCGCACATGTGCCGGATCTACTCCGTAAAAGACGGCGAAAACTTTACGATCCTTCTTCTTGTTCCCGCACTCAACAATTTTCGCAAGCTCATCCAAACACCACGGGGAAGAAGCGTAGTTTTTCGATAAGATTACAATCGAAACATTGGATTCTTCAATTGCTTTCGAGAGCTCTGATGAAATCTCGTTTCCTCTCTCCAGTGTTTCGTCGTCCTTAAATGCGACGAATCCGTTGCGAATTAAAGCGGCGTGGAGGTGGTCGGTGAAATTGTTGCGAGTATCTTCGCCTCTGAAACTCAAAAAGACGTCGTATTTGGTTTGAAGAATTTGATGATGAGTGGAAGAAGACGAAGTATGAGAGGCCGCCATTTCGAAGGCCTTTGGGGTCTGTGGCTATTAGAATTTAGAGAAGCGTTTAAGCAAATGAAAAGATTATAAAATAAAAAGTAAAAAATCTGAAGCGGTGTCGGCGAGTTTTCGACAGCGACCTTGGACTGTCTTAACAATTTGATTTGATAGACCAAATGACGTCCGATGACCGTTTTGAGGATATCATCAATGCAGGGTGTGGACGGCGTGGCACAACGTAAGGGCTTACGTGAGTGAATGAAAATATAAATAAATATAATAGGGAGGGTTTTTGTAATTTAATTTTTTTTATTTTAAATTGTGATATAAAATTTGAGTGATTGATTTTATATTATTTAATAATAAATATAAAAAATCAAAATAACATATAATAGTAATTCATCTATCATTAGATTATATAAAATTAATGGCTTAAAATTTATTTCAAAATTTAAATAAATATTTAAAATAATATATAACCCGAGTAAAATAAAAGAAAACGACGAATGTACAATAACGATTTTGTATAACAATTTGAAGTATAACTACGGTGCATCTAATACACTATATATCCGTTATTTTATTATTATAATTATAATAATTATTATTATTAATTCTTTATTATTGTAAATAATTAATCCATTATATATATGTTTTATGTTCTTTTGCCATGTACGCTAAAGAAAATTCAATACATCTAATGTTAAATTACATTCTATTAATGAATAATTTATTCTGGACAACTAAAATTTATTTGAGATGTTAGTTGATGCAGTTCAATAAAATTAATAATTTGATAGATTATATTGAGAGAAATTTTAAAATACATCAGAGAGTTACCGTATCAGTCAAATAATAAATAAAAAATCTTATGAATTACATATTTTTGTTTTTGAAAAATTATCATAAAAGTAGTGGTTATATTAAATTTCTCCTAGATTAAATAATTTTAATTAGAGAAAACCCCTTGAGCAACGTTTTCTCTGATGATGTTGGTTTTGATGAGGCAGCCTTATGCTTTGAAAATGCGGCTTACTAGAGCGGTGGGTTTATCTCCACTAATAGTTGAGTTAGATTCATTTTGTATGGTTCAATTAATTTTGGATTGACGTAGTACTTGTACTGAGTGTCTGAGTTATTCTAACTTTTTTTTTTTGAATACTGATTAATCATCAGATTACTGCATTACACAAATATTTACAATAACTGCTATTGTAGCAGATATATTACACTGATATTTACAATCAGATATACATGATTGAGACTTATATTATTACATTGAATTCTATGAAGTACATGCCCAGATAAATAACCCCTCACAGGGGAAGGATGTCCATACTCCACTTGCATTTTGCAAGGGAGAAGGATTTTTAAATATGAAGAACATTTATTCTAACTTATTTCTTAAGTGAAGCATTTACTCTCTCTAAAGCATTCTTTCAAGTTAGACATATCTAAGGAGTTTGTAATAAAGCAGCGGATTTATTAACAAAATATTCTATCAATTGTTTAGTTTCTTATGTTTAGTTGGAAGAATTTCAACCGTATCTGTGTTTTTGTCTTTAAGACTAATCGTCCTGATGTTACAAATAATGTAATAAATGAAGTCAAATTCCTCCACCTGTTCTCTGATCAATTGGGTGGGGTTTGGTAATTGGTTGGTCTGATCAGTCATCAGTTACCGACTTACAGTACGAGTAGTCAATTTTTTTTGTTAACAATAATATGGATGTAAAATATCAATACCCCACCAAAATCAATTTACAAACAAACAATTAATTACACCAACGCACGTTGCTATTTTATCAACCTTATCGACCCTAACAAAAAATTAATTAATTTTTAAGGATCTCCTAAGTTACATTTTATGTATCTTACCTCCCCTCACTATTTATGTGAATAAGTGTAAAATATATAAAATGTAACTTAAAGTTTACCAATTTTCAAAGCTAAAACCTACTAACACATAAAAATAAAACTTTACCATTTTTTTAATTTATAATCGAGTCTAGTAACTTGCACCGATTGGACAAAAATAAAATAATATAATTATCCAATAATTTTCAGTGTCTTATCTGTACAGCTATTTTGCCCAATCATCCCAACGGCAACTTCCTAATGTAATTTATTCCTCCATTTATGGACATATTTCATTAGAAACTCCAATAGGGCGGGTGGAAATTAGTTAAAAAATAATAATCATTATTATCTCTCAATGATTTTTTTTTTTGGTAGGTGTTAATTTGTGGATTTGTCGTCTCCGCGTTTTGTTATCTTATCCTCTTATAAATTAGTTCTCACAAAAAAGGATTTAATTTAAGTTATTATATTAAAAATAACATTTTTATTCTGCTTAAATAAAAGATCATCATTGACTTTTTTTAGTAAATTAATAATAACGATGCACATTAATCACTTGAATTTTGAGTTTGGAGAAGGGGGAATAGGGTACATGCGGCATAGGGGCATACAGATGACGTACACACACGAGATCAGTGCCTAATTTCGAATAACAAGAAAATTAATAATAAATTGGGAAAAAGGAGTGGGTAAACCATTATTGGATCAGGATACTCTCCTTATCTGAGCACTCCTGATCTTTTACAGATTTTGTGCCACCTATGTTTTAGTGTTAGTGAATGATTAGGATTTAATAATTTTTTTCTTTTTAATTTATTAACCACCAATCATATTAACAAAATTTGTTCAGATGAAAATAAGATCGATCCTGATCCATCATTATATCTCATGTTTCAACCCCAGCACAGCCCCTTTTTCATGATTGGAGCCCATCGAGTTATCACATTCACTTATGATACAAGAATAATGCAAATGGCCGCTGCCAAGTCATCACATTCACTAAATAATTTTTAAAGTTTGTTTTTAATGCTAAAAAATATTAAAAATGAATTTTTCAAATAATAAACACAAAAAATAATTAATGAGAATTTTTTTTAATGTAAATAAGTGGTAAAAACTAAAAAATAAATCATATCCTAATTCTTTTTGCTAAATATCAATTTGTTAGTTGGATACTTTAAGTTTATTTCACGTCTCTAATTTTGGTTAGTCTTTTTCATTTGTTAGTTCATTTATTTTAATTTAGTATTCCAACAATTTTTTGTTCAGTGTTCCTACTAAATTCATTCAATAATAATATTTTAGATAAAATTCTAGTAAATTTTATTTCTTATTAGACAATTTCGTAATTTCGGTTAAACTCCCTCACTTATGAGTTCATATGTTTCACTTAATAATTTCACTACCTTTGAGTTGAATGTTCATATTATCTAGGTTAAACTTGTAAGATTTCAATTATTTGGATTAAATACCAAATTTACATTTTAGAATTTTTTGGTTGAATTCGTCTTAAAGTTTGGTTAAGCTTTCTTAATTGCTTGTAGCAAAGTGTGAGCGTGGGGCTTCCATAAATTCAGATACCGAAATATTAGCGGCAGAAGATAAATCTCCCACGTGGTGTGGGATAGAGACTGCAGTATATAAATCTTTAGTATGAGGATGGAGATCTAAAGCCTCTAATAGTCTACATAATCCTGAACCATGCTCGGCAGAAAATAGTCTACATAATTCTGAACCATGCTTGGCAGACCTCTAGGCAAATGTTATGTGTATTCGAACTCTAATAGAATCCGGATAACTTGGTACCAGATCAAATATCGTTAATTTTTCTGGCACGGCTAAACTTGCAAATAGAACCAAGAACCTCATTGGGTAGAGCCGGTCTGGCTGCATTGCTGCCTTCCAACCACGAAAGGGTAAAGAATTTTCTGTTGCCACTCCGTCGTAACTCAAAAGGCCATGGATTCCAAATTGGAGGCCGAAGTTGTTGTCCCTTGTAGACAAAATCTTCCACTTCTGTGTGAATTGGAACAACACCACACATTTTCACCGCAGCGTCCCAAAAATTTTCACCCACGTAAAAAATGTTGAAAGAAGCCTTTGTAAGTACTTGAAAACGCTTTGTTTTAAAAGTCTCCCGGGGCAAATAGGCCAGCCAAAGGTGATCGGACTCGAGGGTTGCGAAACTAGGGATGGCAACGTTGAAGTTGTAATCAGCTTCCTCTGCTTCTATTTTACATTGAATCTCCATGTAGGACATGTCCGTACAACAAGGGAGAGATAATACCGCACAAACAGCAAATCCTGAGAAATTATGATCCGATCTAAGACCAGAAGCTTGCATTGTTACCGAACCACCAATATTCCAATAACTAAACCACCTGGAATTTCATTCCCAGGAATAAAAAGATGAAACTGAGAAGAACAATTAGGGAGTTCCTGTAATGTTAAATAATGACCATTAGTAAGCTTGTACACATGTAACAAGCACGGAAATTATTAATAGATAAGCAAAGGAAAAGAAATTCGCTTAAAAACTTCATTGTCATTCATTAGTCACAAGTCTGAATGAAATATCTTCTAATTTCTCTTTCTACGGTCTAACACTCTTTCGGAAGCTCGCTTACAAGTTCCATGTTCCAATTCCTGTGGATATGAAATAAAGATTTAGCTAAGGATAATTTTAGAGAAGCCACTAATCCAGAACATATGTATATGTGAATGATCAATACTTGAGGACTATCCAAGAACCACACCATATTTTTTAATTTGTACTGGCCAGAGCCAAGTCGAGCCCTAAGCAACTAAGCAGTCACCCAAGGACCTCAACGTAAGACTAAATGGAAATAAAGTATTTTTGTTTCCTATCTCATTTTTGCGTGCAAGTCCTTCTCTTTAAGGGGTAAAAAAATTGGTAGATACGCAAAACCTTCAAAAACCAACATGTTAAACATTTTATTAGTCTAAATGTTATTATAACAAAAAACTAACATCCTAGTGCTCAAAACTATCACTGACAGAGACTAATGAAAGTGAGTTACCACAAGCCATTGTTTCAGCAACATAGCCATCAAATTGTCTCTACTAACTTGATCCCCAGCCAGCTTGAAGCAATTTGAAAAATTTAGAGCCATGTCAGCGGTCCAGCTTAACTTTGGGGTAATAGATATTGTTTCCAAAGAAGTACAGTCTTCGGCCCCAACAAAAACTATTTCTGGTGGAAGCTCTGGTAACGATTTAAGATTCCGGCATCTCTCCAAGCAAAAAATTTTAAGCTTTAAAAGTTGGTTTGAGCTAGATGGTAGGCTGACAAAATTGTTCCCACTTAAATCTATTGCTTCTAATGAGAATAAGGAGCCAATATCAAAAGGAATTGCTCCTTCCAAAAGATTGCAGTCACTAAGATCTAAAGTTTGTAGAGAGCTTAAACCAGTGAAGCGAGGAAAGGACAAGCACATGGAATCAGAATTTTTATTTGGCAACAACAACGAAAGGAAGAAATCTGAACTCAAGATTTTGGGGGGTTGTCCTTTACATCCATGGAGAGAGAATATTTTGAGATTCACCAACTGTACAATGGAGGGTGGTATTTGTCTTATTGCAGTGCCACCTACATCTAGTTCTTCCAAACACTCAACTTCCCCCAAGTCCTGAGGCAATTTCTCTAATTTTAAACATCCACAAAGACACAGTATCTTTAGAGACTTCATAAGACAGACATTTTTTGGAAAGCTGACAAGATTTCTGCAGTCTTTTAAATTCAATAAAATTAGTCTTTTAATAGTTCCAACAGATCGGTGAACCTCGAGCAATCTTGTACAGCCTCCAAGATTCAGCCGCTCAAGATTTGGAACACCTGTAAAGTCAGGGGTTCTGATAAGGTTACAAGAGTGACTGAGATTCATGAATTTCAACTCCTTAAAAGGCTGCAAGAAACAATAAATAAATTACCAAGAACTTCCTTCAGTGACTATTATTTTGTGTATATTGAATGCAATACAGAAATGATACCTTTATGCCCTTCCAAAGATATTTGATGCGACTATTACACAGGTTCAACTTAAAAAGTTTCTCTGGCCGGAAACTCACAGGCAAAGAATTAAACGGGTATTCATGCCATTTGAGATACCGCAAATTATTTGAGAGGTATTCAAGATTGCCCGAAGAATAAAGATTATTGATTTCAAGTAACCTTAGATTGCTCATGGTTGAAAATGATTTAGCTTCCAATTGCGTCATCTCAGGCACATCAACAATTATATAGCTTCAACTGCATCTGTTCCCTAATAAATAAAGGAAACAGAAATAAAATTAAAAGGTGAAAATCAATTATCAAACTGTAGTTTTCCCTTTTAGTAAGACAATAATGTATGGAATTATGTTCCCTGACAAATATCTTACCGTATATTTTGATAAAACATGATACACATCCTTATAAAGCCATAATCTACTCCATTTGCCGGGCTTGTCACTATGGTGCTCTCGAACAATTTCCCAACCCATTTCTTGTAGCAAATCATGCATCCACACTTTGTTATTTACCATAGTTATCAAGGATTTGTCTAGGAGTTCTCTTATCCCAATAACTCAGTTAAAAACGCAACTGTCTAGTTTTTTCCTGACTCGATCTTTGTCCTTCCCCTTGAAGAAACATGCAATATCTAAGAATATTTCTTTATCTCTTCTATCAAGTCCATCATAACTTATTCTGAGAACTTTCAAAACTTTTTCATTAGGAGCTTCTTGTAGCCTATTCAAAGAACTTTTCCATTCCTCAACACTTGGACCACACAAAAAGGATCCCAAAACTTCAATTGCTAATGGAAGCCCTCGTGCATAATTGACTACACATTTCGAGAGCTCAACACGGTCATCTGTGGGTTGTTTGCCTTTGGAAACTTTCAAATGAAAGAGTTGGAGAGCTTCAACATAATCCAGTCCTCGAACCTTGTATATATTTGTTACTCCGTGACCGTTCAGCACATGTTCATCTCTAGTTGTAATAATTATTCTACTCCCAAAACCGAACCAATCATGATTTCCAGCCAGCGCTTGTAATTGTTCTAATTGATCCACATCGTCAAGAACGACAAGAACTCTTTTGCGACATAGCCGCCATCTAATCAAATTAATTCCTTTATGAACGTCCCATATGATTAAATTTCTTTCCATTAGGACCTCAGAAAGAAGCTGTTCTTGTAAAGGAACCAGACCTCTTGTTACAGAGACTTCTCTAACGTTGGCAAGAAAGTTGCTAGCTTCAAATTGATCTTTGAGCGTATTGTATAAAACTTTAGCAAGCGTAGTTTTTCCAATTCCACCCATTCCACAAATGCCAATGAACCGAACATCATCTAATCCTGCTTCTAAATATCCATTCATTTTCTCCATGCGAGACGCTATTCCAACAAGGCCATCAACATCACTTGAGATCGTTGGGTTTAATCTTTTCGATATCGCTTTAACAATGTCTTTGATCAATTCTGACTCACGCCTACGGTGAAGAACAATAAATAAAAACAGGAAATTTTCATTTGCCAAAAGCAAGGTGCCTAAAATATTTATTGAAAAAAATAATGTTGCCATAGACCATCATTGATGAAACAGCTTGCAATAGTTTTACTTTTATGAAAAATTATGTCGCCTACCAATGAACCCACTTCAACCCCAGCAAAGCAAATTTTTCAGGTAAGTTTATTATTAATTTAAAATTCGGAATAATTTTATTATTAGTTTAATTTTTATTTATTCTCATCTGAAATTGCGGTGAGATTGGAGTGAGCTCTCTCTTATTGCACATCTAAATTTTGAAGTATCTTCGTTGTTATTAGTTCAACTTTACTTTGCGAGGTTGAGGTAGGTCTCTGTCACCACTCTACTTTTACAATTGTGCTTTTTCTAATGACACATTCATGATTCGGAGAAATTTTACAATATATCAAAGGTATCATGTCAACAATATTTCAAGCAAATGATGTTATGACATGTATTTATTTATTTTAAAAACTCATTTTGCAAGTAATATTTACCTTAAATTCAATTACAAATATCATCCATACATCAATTAGTTGTATTATCTCTGATACATTGTAGAATTCCTTCATGGCTAGATTCAATTGGCTATGATGAGCCCTGGGTTTCGAGGCCCGTTTGAAACTTTTCTGCCAAGTCTTGAATTGACAGTAGATTTATGATATGGCCTAAATTGAGTCTAAGGGTTATGCTAACTAACAGCCGTTGTTACATGTAATTCTTTGATTTGACTAAGGAGTTGACATTTAGATAACACATGGCTAATCTTGCCTTTATTAAAAATTTCTCTTTTCTTTAAATATTTTCTCATTTTTCCTAAGAAATTTGTTTATACTTGATTGATTTTAAATTTAGTTATATACGAACTTACTAGTTAGGATAAATGGGAAAATGTTTAAATAAAAGAGATTTTTAATGAAAACAAAAGTCGTCACGTATTGCCAATGTGCTTGTTAGTCAAATCAAAGAATTATAATTTATATTTAACAATAGTTGTAAATTAACGTGATCTTGAGTCAAAACATTCCAGACTATGCTATAATAATAGAGTGTTGCTTTTTATCCTGAGTTAAGTCCAGAGTCAAATCTCAAAAATGGTTCCTTTGTTATATTTTCTAAACTTCTTATGAAATTGTAAAAAGTCGAATATTTAAAGACTAATACTATTTTAAACTTTTCCTATTAATCCATTGACTACTTAATTTTGGATTCTAGTACCGGGATAACTCTATGTATTCTCCTATATTTATTTTTAACGTATTCCAATATTATTATTAACTCAGATATGCTAAGTCAAGAACAACAAAATGTAAATAATGATAACATTCAACTATTTCTAATATTTCTAATTATAGCTTCTTCTAAATTAATCATTCAAGAATGGTATTTTCTATACTATTTCCTGTATTATATCCTTCATTAAATGCTACTTCTATTCTTCTATTTGCTACAACTCTTAGTTTAATACTATAATCTTTATGACTTCCTATTACGACTAGTCTTCTTAAATTATCAACTTGTTTAATATATTCACCAAATGCTTCAATAGAACAATTTTATAAAGTAAAACAAGTATAATTATCTAAAGGCATGCAAGCAAATTTTGATTAAAAAAATTGTTATAAGCAGTTGTTTTTCTCCACTAGATACTCTCAGATTCTTTTATAAACTTTCAACAAATTTCTTAGATAACAAGTTTTGTCAACAATATTAACCAAATTTGTAAAAAGAAAAAAAGTTGAAAAACTATTTTGTAACAGTTCAGAGTATAAAATTAAAACTTTTTATTAAAACAAAAGATTTTTTTAAACAACCTTCTCCCTATTCGGGGCATGGAAATCCCAATACAAAACCTCCCTTTTTCTTTCCAATGCCAGTCCTTCGGCTAAAACGGTACTTAGGAGCAAAATTGGGCACTCAAAGGTCATTTTTTAAGGCTTCAGATTTTTCTGAAAACCTAAATTTTGTTCTGTAGGCTAATCTTATTCTTCGCATATAGAAAACATTCTTTAAATACAAATAAAAGGTAAAAGATTTGCAACATATAAACTTGTTCTTTTATAAACATATAGAAGTTTACAAAAGATTGGGTTTCTTTATTAGAGAAGAACTAAGTAACCTAGTTGCAATATATTATGATGAATAAAACTAATTTACTTGTAATGACTTTTAGGAAATTGAACAATTGCCTTGGAACTTCTACAAATTGAATTTTGCTACAAGATGTTTTTTTTTTTTATGATCTTACAATCCTCCCTAAAGGAAAAAAACTCCTATTTATAGAGTTCCTAAAAGCCTTTATTCTTATCTCTTGCTTTCCATGTGTATGGACCAAATTCTAGGGAGTTTGGCATCCATTGAGAAAAAGATGTTGTCTTTACATCCACGCAAAAAAGGTGAGTATCGACAGAATTATCACCGCAACCTTTTCTGTTTAAAGTTGTGCTTTAAAAAGGTAGTAAGTGATGGTGATTAATGGAGAGTGGACCACTACCGAGTCAAGGTTCTAACATGTTGTCAAGATTATGGGCCTCAATACCACTTAAATCGTTGTATAAGTTTCTACCTTCATCTTCTTCTTCACTTAATTGATTTTTCATTAGAGATTTGTAGGCCTTGATATCTTCTTTGAATTGCTCTCGATAGAAATCTATAAGTTGATAATTTGTGGTCTTTGAAGAAAAGGGATTTTGGGTATATCTTGGCAAGAATATATCTTTTGATTAAAATCTTTAGCAATCAATTTAGAATGACTAGTAAATTCTCAAATCTCAAATTCCCTTGCTATTGTTCTAGTTTTCCAATGTCTAATCTACTTGGTTAAAGAATTAGTTGTGTAGATCTAAGGAATATTTAAACCTTTTAAGTTTTCAAGTTCTTTAATGTTGTTAGATCCCTTAAGAAAAAATATGAATGTTGGGCTTGAAACTCATAATATACATCTCCTTGAATCTCCATTCTGGTGCTTTTATTGGATATAAGCCACCACAAATCATTTTCGTACTACCATTAGGTTAAGCATGGTTGATGCTAACTTTTTTCCTAATGCATTTATATGGACTGGGTTTCAAACAATGACTTGATTAAGAAAACCAAAATCCAACAATAATTGTGGAGTTAATATTAGTGATTTATCTCTGGGTATTTTTGTTCTATTAGTTTGTACAATCCTAGATCAATTCAATATTGTTCTATTGAAGCATCTAAAAAATATATTAAACAAGTTAATAATTTAGGAAGACTAATCGTAATAAGAAGTTATATAGATTGTAACATTAAATTAAGGGTTATAACAAATATAAGAATAGAAGTAGTATTTAACGAAAGATACAATATAAGAAATAGTGTAGACAATACCTTCCTGAACGATTAATTTAGAAGAAGTTATAATTAAAAATATTATAGAAAGATAGTCGAATATTAACATTATTTACATTTCGTTATTCTCAATTTAACATATCTGAGTTAACAATAATACAAAAATACTTTAAAAATAAACATAAGATAATACATAAAAAAAATCCTATTTATTAGAATCTAATGTTAGATTAATTTCTTACATTATGTGGACTGGCATAAATCATTCTAATTATTTTCTATATTGAATGATTTTTTATATTTTACCGAATTAATACGTGACTAATGTCAAATATTATTGAGCAATTTTGACAGACTCATTTATTAAGTGATCAAATATTGTGTTAATGAGTCTAATTTTGACATACCCTATACAGTAGTATATTATGGACAAGTATAATCCTTAATTGTGTTATTTTAGCTCATAATGGAATGGACAATTTTATACTAACACATGAGGGGTCCCTGTGCTCAACCACTGTATTTAAGTAACTTCAGCCCATTGGAAGTTCACTGTTAAAAAATCTGTGGCATGAGTGCAGTGCACCTCTCTCTCTCCCTCGTCTCTCCCGTGTTTGCACAGTAAACTATTGGAGAAAAGCTGAACCTTGAGCTGAAGGAAAGGAAGCGGGAATTCAAAAGCTGGATCAAAGTTGTAGCAACTCTGTGAAAGCTCCATAACAAGCTTCCAAGTTCGGATCCATGGGAGATCATGGTAAATTTTGAAATTACCTAAAATATGTGTTTATTTGGAAATGCAAGATTAAGGGCATAAAGTTTGTTTTTGTTTCATCAATTGGTATCAGAGCCCATGGTTATGCATTTCCTTGTAAACCATAGTTGATTTGTTGGTGAAATCTCACTCATGGAATTTTTTCTTTCATTTCAGATTTTTCGAATTGTTCGAATTTGGGCATATTTGATCAAATGGTTGTTAAATAATGCATGAGTGATGATTTTGGAGTAAAGATATAATTTTTCCGTAATTTTTGGTGGCCAAAATTGGGATGGTATGAATGAGGTTACTGTATCTTACTGTAGCTACACTGTTGAGACATCCCGAGGTTGAAGATGACATTGTGGTATAATTTTGTTTGGATCCCTAAACTTTACGAAATCTCATTATGGCCCAAAATATTTGAAAAATTTTCGTAATGGTCCTTGACCGAAGGTCAACATGGTAAAACATCATTTGGTCCCTTTAATTATGATAAATTATATTATGGCCTAACATTTTATTTTATTTTATTTACAGTTTGGGCCAATAGTTTTAATATTTAAAACAGTAAACATAATTCTGAAAATTCGTCAGTTTAGTCCAAAATCCTTACAATTTTGGCGATTTTTCAGAATTTTAAATTTAAAATAATCCATCATTGTTGAATCTTATGGGCATAACATTCATATATTTCATTGAGGCATGTAGATATTTTATTTGATTTAATATCTTGGTAGAAATTTTAATTGCGTTTGACAAAGTTTAGTTAGCCTCAATCTTGTTAATGTGTGAAATATATATATGATGCAAAACTAGAATTTAGAGTGATTGTGCATCTGCTTATTGTAGGACCAATCATGATAAATTATTTAGTGTTTTGCAATTGATTGTCCATTTATAATTATGGATTATGGATTATGCGATGGATTGTTATTGTTCTGACCAAGATCCATACGGGTGATGATATTGCCCTGTCGGCAAATCACTACTTGGTAGGATACTTGGGAAGATAAAGAGATTTGTTGAGTATTTTCTACTGAGTGGCTTGATTACCCTGTCGGTAATAGGTCAATGTTGGTGTTATATTCAACTTGTCTGCTTTATCTTTAGGTTAGTGCACTCCTATATTGTTAAAGGATGCCTAACATATTGTGTTACTATTGGAGAAACTTAGAATGAGGAGTAATTGATTATAGCATGATTTTATTTTTGCATGCTTGATAATTCTTTTGTTATTGCTTCCTCAGCTCTAGATATTCTCTCCTTTCTCCAAGTAGCCTCCCTCAAGAATTTAACTGGGACAAATTTTGAGGACTGGCGTGAGTCCATTTTGTTTTATCTGTCTACATTGAATAGAGCCTTGGCATTAAGAGTTGATGAACCAGCCAAGCCCATAGATAAGAGCACTGCTGCTGAAAAAGCAGAGTGGGCAGCTTGGGATGAATCCAATAGACATTGTCTGGATACAATGAAATACACCATTGATAGAACAACTCAAGATAGCATCCCTGCATATGATAAGGCCAAAGATTACTTGGCAGCTGTTGGAAGAACTTTTAAGAAAGTAGATAAGGCAGAAAACGGTAACTATCTGAGGCTGCTTACTAATACTCAATATGATGGTGTTTCTGGGGTGAGAGAGCACATCCTTAAGATGACCAGTTACCATAAGAAGCTAAAGGACATGGATGTCAATTTGCCTGATGACTACCTGGTCTTCCAAATCCTTGAATCCCTTCCATTACAATTTGGCAATTTGAGAAGCCAATACAATACTCAGAGAGACACTTGGAATATCAAAAGGCAGCAATAAGTTTTTCAAGAAGAAAAAGTTTGGAAAGAAAACTTCACATGGTAATTCTTCTACCACTTTTAGTTCCACTTCTAAGAGCTTTAAGGGAAAGTGCCACTTTTGTAAGAAACCTGGGCACAAGAGAGCTGAATGCAGGGGATTCAAAGCATGGTTGGAAAGGAAATGTATTTCTGTAGCTTTTGTAGGCTTTGAATCTAATCTAGTTGATGTTCCTTCTGATACTTGGTGGTTGGATACTAGTGCAACCATTAATATAATGAATTCCTTATAGGAATTCAGAAGCAGGAGGGAGCCCAATGAAGGGGAGTTGATAGTTCACATGGGCAATGGAGTGACAGCCAAAGTTGAAAGCTTAGGAGTTGTCAGACTACATCTAGCCACAGGCTATTTTTTGGATCTGTTAGATACGGCTTATATTCCTTCTATTAGGAGAAACTTGATATCTGTATCTATTTTGGATAGATGTGGCTATACTTTTCATTTTGGTGATAGAAAAGTTTACTTATTCCGTAATTCAGAGTTAGTTGGTTCTGGCACTCTATATGATGGCTTATATATGATTGATTTATTTTCTCGTGATGTTGAATCATCATCCAATGCTCATGTTGTGCATGTTGTTAGCTCTAATCGTGCCAGGGTTGATGAAAATTCATCTATGTTGTGGCATAAACGGCTAGGTCACATTTCTAAACAAAGGATGGAGAGGCTCATTAAAGATGACATTCTTCATAATTTAGATTTCTCTGATTTTGGCACTTGTGTTGATTGTATCAAAGGCAAACTTACTGCCAAAACCAGAAAAAAGAGAACTCGGAGGAGTCAACAGGTGCTGGAGTTGGTACATACAGACATCTGTGGGTCATTTACTCCTATTGCTATTGGAGGTTATAAGTACTTCATCACGTTCATCGATGACTTTTCTCATTATGGTCATGTTGAACTTCTTACTGAAAAGTCTGAATCTTTATCTGTGTTTTAAGCCTTTAAGGCTAATGTTGAGCTCCAAAAGGGCAAGAAAATTAAAGCAGTAAATCAGATAGAGGTGGTGAGTACTATGGGCGATATGATGAAACTGGGCGTAATCCTGGACCTTTTGCTCGATTTCTTCAGGAATGTGGAACAGAAGCCCAGTATACAATGCCCAGGACTCCTGAACAGAATGGAATTGCAGAAAGGAGAAATCATACCCTTCTTGACATGGTACGGTGTATGCTGAGTAACTCTACCTTACCAGATTTTCTGTGGGGTGAAGCCTTAAGAACTGCAGCTTACATTTTAAATCAGGTACCTAGTAAGTCGGTGCCCAAAACTCCTTATGAGTTGTGGTCAGGGAAGAGACCGAGTCTTCGTCATTTCCATGTCTGGGGATGCAGAGCAGAAGTGAGGCCCTATAATCCACAATCAAGGAAACTTGATCCGAAAACCATTAGTGGTCATTTTATTGGCTATTGTATAGGCTCAGGGGGTTCTAGATTTTATTGTCCTTCCCACACTACTAGAATCATTGAGTCTGATCGTGCCATTTATTTTGAGGATGATCACAATGGTGGGAATTCTGAGCCTCGCAGTCTTACATTAAGAGAAGAACGTGTGGTCTCGCCTATTCCATCTTTTCTGACTTTTGCGATGGGATTATCCCATATTGATGTTTCTTCTGTTGATCCTAAACTTCATCATGATATGGAGCCTATGACTGTAGTGGATGATGTTACTGATGTGCAATTGAGGAGATCAGAGAGGATCAGGAGACCTGCAATTCCTGATGATTATGTTGTTTACTTGCAGGAACATGATTTTGATGTTGACTCATCATCTGATCCTATTACCTTTCAAGAGGCCATCGGTTGTTTAGAATCCTCATCTTGGCTACATGCGATGCATGATGAGATGGCATCTATGTGTCATAATGGGGTTTGGGATTTAGTTGAGTTGCCAGATGGATAAAGGCCAATTGGTTGCAAATGGGTTTTCAAAACCAAGAGATATGCCAGAGGTCAGATAGGGAGGTACAAGGCCAGGCTTGTAGCTAAGGGTGTCAGTCAAAGAGAAGGCATTGATTACACTGAAACTTACTCTCATGTTTCTACCAAAGACTCTTTTCGTATTATCATGGCATTGGTAGCTCATTTCAATTTAGAATTGTATCATATGGATGTGAAGACAGCTTTTCTCAATGGGAACTTGTCTGAAGATGTGTACATGATGCAACCTGATGGTTTTATTGAGACTGATAGAGAAAACATGGTGTGTAAGCTTAACAGGTCCATTTATGGACTTAAACAGGCATCCAGACAATGGTATTTGAAATTTCACGATATTGTCACCTCTTATGGGTTCCAGGAGAATGTTGTTGATCAGTGTATATACTTGAGAGTCAATGGGAGCAAGTATATCATTTTGGTGCTTATGTGGATGATATCTTGCTCGCTGTTAATGACACTAATTTTTTACTTGAGACAAAGCAAATGTTGTCATACAGCTTTGATATGAAGGATCTTGGTGAAGCCCATTATGTATTAGGGATAGAGATTCTTCGTGACAGATCTAGAGGAATTCTAGGATTGTCTCAAAAGACTTACATTGATCGTATTTTAAAAAGATTCAATTTGCAGTCTTGTACTCCTGGGAAAGCTCCAATTTCAAAAGGTGACAAAATCTCCAAGTCTCAGTGTCTCGATAATGATGTAGACAAAGCTAGAATGCAAACATTCCCGTATGCATCCGTTGTGGGTAGCTTAATGTATGCTCAAGTCTGTACTCGCCCTGATATTGCTTTTCCAGTGGGAGTACTTGGAAGATACCTGAGCAATCCTGGATATGAACACTGGAAGGCTGCAAAGAAAGTACTCAGATATTTGCAAGCCACTAAAGATTTTGTATTGACATATCAGCAATCTGACTATTTGAATATAGTTGGATATTTTGATGCTGATTTCGCAGGGTGCTTGGAAGACAAGAAATCCACATCTTGTTACATCTTTATGATGGCAGGAGGAGCTATATCATGGAAAAGTGTCAAGCAGACACTCATAGCTTCTTCAACAATGGAAGCAGAATATGTAGCATGTTTTGAGGCTACACGTCAAGCTTTATGGATGCAGAATTTTATCACAGGGTTAGGTTGTATATTGGCCGTACCGAGGCCGTTAAAAATATATTGTGATAATTCTGCGGGTGTTTCTTTTTCTCACAATACAGGGAGTTCCTCACGTTCCAAGCACATTGATATTAAATACTTATTTGTGAGAGAGAAAATTGCTCTATCTTGTGTATTAGTATAGTATATCCCTACAGAACTCATGTTAGCTGATCCACTTACTAAAGCTTTAGCTCCAAAAGTATTTAGGGAGCATGTGACGCATATGGGATTATTAGAATCCACTTATATACGCTGAGTCAGTGGGAGTTCTGGTTTGTATTATAAGTTGCAACTTAAATGAGATTATGTATTACTCGTTTTGTTATCATGCATGCATGTTGTTATGTGATATTGATATGCCATATATTGTGTACACATTTGGCTGCGTATGGCATTATGTATAGAATGAGGATATTATGGTCCGAGACATTTTGCTCAGTCTCAATATGGACATTAAAGACTGAAGCATTATAACTTAGCTTCAGTGTGCTTTCTTGAGACATTTTGATTTAGTCTCATTATAATAATAAGAAAGCACGACTTCCTTGAGACATCTTGGTATTAGTCTCATTATGATTGAAAGGGAAGCTCGCTTCTCGAGATATTTTGCTAGAGTCTTATTATGGTTATAAAGAAGCGATGGTCTAGGAGACATATTGTTTTCGTCTCATTTTGCTAGACATGCGGACTTTGTGAAAAAGAGCATGTTGATCACATTGTCATGTTATTTCCATAATTATACTTGTATACTACTACATAGTCACGTGTTTATAGATGTCTTGTTATGTGGAGCATCCTGTCGGTGCACATATGATTTGATATTTATGGCACATTTTGGACTTATTTATGTTTTGGGTGATTGGTTGCATTTGACCTTTTGTTATAGTCACATATTGATTAATTCGGTTGTTTTCAAAATATTATGTTATTTTAAATTTATCATTAGAGTGATTTTTGTCGTCCAAGTGGGAGATTGTTAGATTAATTTCTCACATTATGTGGACTGGCATAAATCATTCTAATTATTTTCTACATTGAATGATTTTCTATATTTTACCGAATTAATACGTGACTAATGTCAAATATTATTGAGCAATTTTGACAGACTCATTTATTAAGTGATCAAATATTGTGTTAATGAGTTTGATTTTGACATACCCTATATAGTAGTATATTATGGACAAGTATAATCCTTAATTGTGTTATTTTAGCTCATAATGGGATGGGCAATTTTGTACTAACACATGAGGGGTCCCTGCGCTCAACCATTATATTTAAGTAACTTCAGCCTATTGGAAGTTCACTGTTCAAAAATCTGTGGCATGAGTGCAGTGCACCTCTCTCTCTCCCTCGTCTCTCCCGTGTTTGCACAGCAAACTATTGGAGAAAAGCTGAACCTTGAGCTGAAGGAAAGGAAGCGGGAATTCAGAAGCTGGATCAAAGTTGTAGCAACTCTGTGAAAGCTCCATAACAAGCTTCCAAGTTCGGATCCATGGGAGATCATCGTAAATTTTAAAATTACCTAAAATATGTGTTTATTTGAAAATGCAAGATTAAGGGCATAAAGTTGTTTTTGTTTCATCATCTAAATTCAAGTAGTCAAGGGATTAAAAGAAGTTTGATTCGAAATAGAACAGTCTTAATTTAATAGGCATTTCACAGTTCTATAAGAAATTTAAAAAGTATTACAAAGAAACCGATTCGGAGTTTGACTCTGCATAAAAACAGCAGCACTCATAATAAAAACAATTCAAAATTAATTCCGATAAAAATTTGACTACGATGTAGCTTCCAAACAGATCAGACCTCCGGCGATGTGACGTGTGTGAGTTTGTAATAAGCAATTGTTGACACGTCACTACTTAATAAGCAAAAAATTATTACTATGAATAAATAATTAAAAAATAACAAATAAATTAAAGGAAAGAACCTGTCCTGCAAGTGCCATCCAGCGAGACTGGCGACTCTTGTCAAAGCAGCTCTCCATTTTAGCACCTTCTCTTGATTCTCCTTAAACTCCTCCTCATATTTAGCAAACGCTCTCTCAAAATCTTCTCCTTTCTGCTTCCGCACATCCGCCGGATCTACGCCGTAAAAGACGGCGAAAACTTTACTATCCTTCCTCTTGTTCCCGCACTCAACAATCTTCGCAAGCTCATCCAAACACCACGGGGAAGAAGCGTAGTTTTTCGATAAGATTACAATCGAAACATTGGATTCTTCAATTGCTTTCGAGAGCTCTGATGAAATCTCGTTTCCTCTATCCAGCGTTTCGTCGTCCTTAAATGCGACGAATCCGTTGCGAAGTAAAGCTGCGTGGAGGTGGTCGGTGAAATTGTTGCGAGTATCTTCGCCTCTGAAACTCAAAAAGACGTCGTATTTGCTTTGAAGAATTTGATGATGATCGGAAGAAGACGAAGTATGAGAGGCCGCCATTTCGAAGGCCTTTGGGATTTATTGGTTTATGATTTATTGTACGGATAAGACGATACCTTCATTGATATCTTAGCTCATTTAATTTATTGGTTTATGATTTATTGTACGGATAAGACGATACCTTCATTGATATCTTAGCTCATTTAATTTTTAGGTTCTTATGGACACATACCGTGAAAGTATCCCCAATATTGATAACTAGGGCATCATCACGAGGTCGAACACTCTGCCATCTGTTGTTAGCGAATACTTCTAATCCTCCAACTTGATCTTGGTGAAGTATGGTTAGGGAAGTTGGATCACAATGAGGGCCAGTGCCAAGAGCAAGATCTGACGCTTGGCAAGTAGGATAGTTGTTACATCTCATTATAGAGCAACCTTCTTCAAAAAATTCCCTATAATGTAATCGATCATTGATTCCCAAGCTGATTGCTAGGAGCTCCGTTATTCCTAGAGATAAGCACTTCATTGCTTCACAATATTTTTGATAGATTATCCTACAATAACGCAAAGTGCATATATGTACGTAGTATTATAGTTTGTAAGAAAAGATATAAAATAAAATTAAATAGAGTAAGTATTGCTAAAAAAGCTATGAGCTCCGACAAAATCGGACGTGGAAAAAACCCTATTTTCGGAGACAATTTTCCTCCGCCGTTTAGGGAGGATAGAACAACAAAAAAGGCACGTTTTCGTGATGAGGAAGTAGCTGGTGAACATCTCATGCAGGTTTCGTACAAAGAAACCCTGGTAAACTCTTCGCAAGCAAGGGAGAATGATTATGGAGGCGGAGCAACGGACTGGGATTTTGAGGAAGGAGACGTGATTGAGAGCAACGATGGACCTATGCCATCAATAGCTTTCTCGGCTAGGATCCATGAGAAGTTAAGTGAACCATGGAAGAACTCTGTCGTTGTGAAACTTCTTGGCCGAACAATTGGTTATAGGGCTCTCTGCACCAGATTGACTGCAATATGGAAAACAAACATGAGTTTTTCAGTGATTGATCTAGAGAACAACTATTTCTTGATTCGCTTCCGATCAAGTAATGATGCTGTGGATGCGTTAACTAAGGGACCTTGGCTTATTATGGGGCACTACTTAACTGTACAGCCCTGGACACCCAATTTCGATTTTACCAAAACGGCTTCTGATTTAGTCACCGTATGGATTCGTCTACCAGGGCTTGCTGTCCACCTTTATGATCGAAAAATCCTTCAAAAGCTCAGACAGTTGGTGGGAACGGTGATCAAAATAGATGCAAATACAGCTTCTTCTACACGGGGACGATTTGCTCGAGTTGCAGTTGCAATCTCTTTGGATAAGCCATTAGTATCTCAGTTTGTTCTGGATGGGAAGGTCCAAAAGGTGGAATATGAAGGATTGCCGGTGATATGCTTTACATGTGGAAGGTATGGACATAACAGTAATACTTGCAAGGAAGCTGATGCAGCGAAGGAAGCAGAAAATCCCCCCCAGCCTAATATGCACCGTCATGAAGATCATGCCCATCAAGAGGTTGCATTTCATGATGCTAGCATGGTGGAACCATTTGGCCCGTGGATGATCGCTACGAGAAAGGGCAGACGAACGAACAAAGGTATGGAGAACAACAATGAGTCATATCGGAACCGAGAGCTTTTTGGGGCGAGCACCTCCAGATTTCACGTTCTGGCTCAGGCCTTAGATGAGCGTGAGGACCATGCACCTGTAGTGGCTAAGGATATCCCCTCCACGTCACGTCAAACTCCCATGCATACTCTGAATCCCACTTTTACTTCTCAGCAAGAAACCATGATAAGGACTGGAATACGGCGTAAGCCTCGTAACAAGGCTGTGTTGACAAAATCACAAGGAAGAAACCTGACCACCTCAATGAATCCAAATCAGAACCCTTTCCAGTCGAGTGTTTTTTTTACAAGCGAAAAGGATGCAGGCTACACACCCCATGCAAACCGCAACCCTAGCTCTCTTGTTACTCCACAGAATGAACCTACTCTTCAACAAGCCGCCCACCTTGCTACCACCTTGGATCCAAAGAAGCACACGGTGGTCTTTTGTTCATCTCAAACATTCCCTTCGGGGGCAGTAAGGGATGCGGTCAGTGAACATAGAATTCGGCAGGGACCAGACCCCCAGCATACTTCTGACCCACCGGACGCGCGAAACAAAGCAGGTGTTAATGCAGCTGTGGATAGTCATACACATCTTGCACAGCCTATGGGTGGAACAGAGGAGGCTGGAATGTCAGAGGAGGAAGAATCGATGATTCAAGAAACGCCTATGGCGTTGATGGATGATATTAATGGTCCGCCAAGCTAAGGCTTCTCGGTACGCTCCTGAAATTTTTTTATGACAATTAGCATCATGTATTGGAATGCTCAAGGGGCGGCATCGACTAGTTTTCGTCGTTCTTTTAAGACCATTGTTAAAAATTATAATCCCTCGTTGGTGGTGTTGATGGAACCCCGTATTAGTGGGAATAAAGCAGATGATTTCATCAAGAAGAGTGGTTTTGAAAACTCACATCGTGTAGAGGCTGTAGGTTTCTCTGGAGGTATTTGGTTGCTCTGGCAAAGTGTTATAGAGGTGGAGGTTCTGCTAAACCACAAGCAATTTATTCACTTTAAGATAAGCAGGAACAAAGTTTTTATGTCTTGGGTGACGGCTGTTTATGCTAGCCCAAACCCTATGCTGCGGAGACATCTATGGAGTCATATGGAGAGCCTTGCTCTCTCAGTCCAAGGACCATGGCTGATTGGTGGAGACTTCAATTCTATATTGTACGCTTCTGAAAAACAGGGAGGGGCTGCAGGTCGGTCAGGAGTGTGTGGCTTGTTTCGGAAGTGGTTTGACGACCACCAAATTTTTGATTTAAAGTTTAAAGGCCCTCGGTTTACATGGGCTCGTGGTTTACTTTTCAAAAGGCTAGACAGAGCCTTATGCAATAATGAGTGGTTATTAAAATTTACAGATAACTCAGTCCTGCATCTCCTGAAAGTTGCCTCAGACCACAGACCAGTGCTAGTTCGCTTTGAGAGAGTTGTACGGGGACAACATGGTAATCGGCCTTTTCGGTTTTTAGCTTCTTGGTTAGCTAATGATCAGTTTAATAATTTTGTTAAGCAAACGTGGGATCCTCAAGCCTCTTATAGTGATGCAACATCTACCTTCGTCAAGGAGGTCCAAGTCTGGAATCGAGAGGTTTTTGGAAATATATTTCAGCGAAAACGTATCTTAATGGCTCGGATTAACGGGATTCAAGCGGCATTGGAGAAGTATAGCTCGAGGGGGTTAATGCGTCTCGAGGCCCGGTTGCGGAAAGATTTGGAGATGGTGATGGGGCAGGAAGAGATTCTTTGGTGGCAAAAATCAAGAAAGGATTGGATTATGCATGGGGACAGAAATACTAAGTTCTTTCACTAGAAAACTATTGTCCGTAGGAGGCGGAATAGAATTGAAGCCATACAAGACAATTCGGGTAACTGGTTGTATAATGCGGAAGAAATCCGAAAGCATGCAATGGGGTATTTTTCAACCTTATTTAAGAGTGAGGCCGCAAGTCATCAAGCCTACCTTGTTCCGAATTATTTCCCAACTTCGGAAGCTTTTGACATCGATTGTGTTGACAACCCAGTGTTGGAAGCAGAAATCAAGAGTGCCGTCTTTAGTATGAAACCGCTAAAGGCCCCAGGTACGGATGGATTGCATGCTATTTTTTATCAGTCACAATGGGAAGTGGTTGGGCCTTCTTTCTGTAAGTTGATTACTGACATTTTTAAATCTAGTAAGATTCCTAAAGAGGTCAATACTACTCTTCTAGTCTTGATCCCTAAAGTGGATCATCCTACTAGCTTAAAAATGTTCAGACCTATAAGTTTATGTACAGTTGCCTATAAAACTGTCACTAAGATAATTGTTAACCGCCTGCAAGCTGTGCTGCCTGAAATTATAGGACCCCAGCAGACGAGTTTTGTCCCTGGCCGGCACATTATAGATAATATTGTTGTTGCCCAAGAAGTGATTCACTCTATGCGAAGAAAGACGGGTAAGCGAGGGTTTATGGCTATCAAAGTCGATCTAGAGAAGGCGTATGATCGGTTAAATTGGTCTTTTATATTCGAAACTCTTCAGCTAGCTGGCATTCCGATCCATTTATCTAGGCTCATCATGGAATGTGTTACTACAACTACAATGAGTATTTTGTGGAATGGAGAGGTCACAGAGACTTTTTCTCCGGAGAGAGGAATTCGACAGGGAGATCCCCTGTCCCCTTATATTTTTGTGTTGTGTATTGAGCGCTTGAGTCATGGTATTGCCCAAGCTGTGAGGGAAGGGAACTGGAAACCAATCCGTTTGACTAAACGAGGAACGCCCTTAACACATTTATTTTTTGCTGATGATTTACTCTTATTTGCAGAAGCTTCATTAGATCAAGCCTATATCATTGATGCGGTCCTGGAGAATTATTGCCGAAGCTCTGAAGCAAAGATTAATAAATCGAAAACCAAAGTCTTTTTCTCTAAGAATGTGCCAATTAGAGATGCTCAGTTTATTGGTGACGCTCTGGGATTTTCGGCTACTAAGGATTTGGGCTGTTACCTTGGCATGCCTTTAATCCATTCACGGGTGTATAAAGCTACCTATCAATCCATTTTGGATAAAGTGGACATGCGGCTCACTGGATGGAATGCGGCACATTTAACTTTTGCTGGAAGGGTGACTTTGGCTCATTCGGTAGTTCAAGCAATGCCCATTTATGCAATGCAAACGACTTTACTTCCCTCCCCAGTGCGGCAGAAAATTGATATGGCATGTCGTCGGTTTATTTGGGATGGGAAATCGAAGAGGCACAAACTGAGTATGGTGAGCTGGGACAGAATTTGCATGCCCAAGAATCATGGGGGTCTAGGATTTAAGAAGCTAGCTGAGATGAACCATGCGTTGCTGATGAAGCTATCTTGGGAAGTAGTCTCGAACTCGGAAAAATTATGGGTGAAGGTGGTGTGTTCCAAATATGGGTTGGATCCTGAAAATCTGTCACTCTCTCTCCCGGATAAACCAGGGTCACGTATTTGGATGGCCATTAGAAAAACGTGGGACGACACCATGAGTGGAGCTCGCTGGTCAGTTTGTGATGGTGTGAAAACTCGGTTTTGGCTTGACTGCTGGGTAACGAAGAAAGAACCACTGGTAACTCTTGCCCTCCAGCCGATCCCGCAAGTGATTATTAACGCTTCTGTGAGTGAGTTTGTAAGCGATCATGGAGGCTGGCAATGGCTAAGATTTGAGCACTTGTTGCCTAACTATATCCTCATGCAAATTGCGTCAGTGATGCCTCCCGCGGTTCAGCGAGGCGCAGATAAAATCTATTGGAGCTTTGATCCCAAAGGAGTTTTTTCTGTACGCTCTGCATACGACTCCATCTGTCAGCAGAATCTTGCAACCAAAGATGAAACATGGAGCTTAGCATGGACGTGGAAAGGACCCCAGTCTATCCGACTCTTTCTCTGGCAGATTATGCATGGCAAGTTGAAGACGCATGGTGAGCTAGCTCGACGGCACATTCCTGTGTCCATGGCTTGTGATAGATGTGGAGCACCGGCTGAAGACATCCTACATGCCTTGAGAGATTGTCATTGTATCAAACGGGTGTGGTTGCGAATTGTTCCAGAGGGTAATTATCACTCTTTCTTCCACGCTAACCTACGGGAATGGATTGTATTCAATCTTCAGAACAATTCAATTTTCGTTTCTCACATTTCTTGGGAGTGTGTGTTTGGGGTAGCCGTTTGGAGGTTATGGTTCTGGAGAAACCATTACATGATCGAAGGAAAATTGGTGGATAGCTCAACAATTAGTATGGATATTATGGCCAGAGCAAGTGAAATTCATAGAGTGAATAATTCTCACATGAGTCAGCAACCGAGGAGAAAAGAGATTTTCATTGGGTGGCAGCCTCCTCCATGGCCTTGGTGTAAATTAAACACAGATGGATCCGTTCGAAATTCAGGGGAGGCAGGGGCTGGTGGAGTTATTCGTGACTTTGTTGGCTACTGGATTTCGGGTTTTTGTATGAATATTGGAGAGTGCCCGGTGGTTATGGCTGAATTATGGGGTCTATATCAAGGGTTAATCTTGGCGTGGGATGCAGGCATAAAACGGCTGCTGGTGGAAGTGGACAGCCTATGTATTGCGCAGATGATTTCTAAGCAGGTGGTCGTGCCTAATGTTTTCTTTGCATTAGTTGTTGCTGTGCGGGACCTTCTAAGCAGGAACTGGCAAGTTTCTCTCACTCACATCTTTCGCGAAGCAAATTCAGCTGCAGATTTCATGGCTAATATGGCTCACTCAGCCTCTCATGGATTACACTTATTTACTAGCCCGCCTGTGGGTATTTATTCAATTATTTTGCAAGATATGTTTGGGGTTGCTAAACCCCGTATTGTTCCGGTTTAGCTCGCGTTTTTGAGCCCTTCTTAATAAAAAAAAAAGATATAAAATAAAAAGTAAAAATTCTGAAGCGGTGTCGGCGAGTTTTCGACAGCGACCTTGGACTGTCTTAACAATTTGATTTGACAGACTAAATGACGTCCGATGACCGTTTTGACTTTTGAGGATATCATCAATACGGGATGTGGACCGCGCGGCACGACGCAAGGGATTACGTGACTGAATGAAAATATAAATACATAAACTATGGAGGGTTTTGTAATTAAAATTTTTTATTTTAAATTGTCATTTAAATTTTGAGTGATTGATTTTATATTATTTAATAATAAATAAATAAATAAATAAAATTTAATAATATTAATTCATCTATCATTAGATTATATTAAATTAATGACTTAAAATTTATAACAAATTTTAAATAAATATTCAAAATAATATATAACCGGAGTAAAATAAAAGAAAACGATGAATGTACAATAACAATCTTGTATAACAATTTGGGGGTATAACTATGGTGCATCTAATGCACTATATATCCGTTATTTTTTATTATTATTAATAATCCTTTATTATTGTAAATAATTAATCCATTATATATATATATATATATATGTTTTATGTTCTTTTGCCATGTATGCTAAAGAAAATTCAATACATCTAATGCTAAATTACATTCTATTATTGAATAATTTAATGCGGACAACTAAAATTTATTTGAGATGTTAGTTGATGCATATCAATAAAATTAATAATTTGATAGACTATATTAAGAGAAATTTTGGAACACGTCAGAATTATTATGTTAGTCATATAATAAATAAAAAATATTATGAATTACATATATTTATTTTTAAAAAATAATCATATAAATAGTGGTTATATTAAATTTCTCCTAAATTAAATAGTTTTAATTGGAGAAACCCCCTTGAGCAATATTTTCTCTGATGATGTTGATTTTGATGGGGCGGCCTTATGCTTTGAAATGCAGCTTGCTAGAGCGGTGGGTTTATCTCCACTAATAGTTGAGTCAGATTCACTTTGTAAGGTTCAATTAATTTTTTATTGACGTAGTACTTATGCTGAGTGTCTGAGTTGTTCTAGCTTATTTCTTACGTGAAGCATTTACCCTCTATAAAGCATTCTTTCAGGTTAGACATATCTAAGGAGTTTGTAATACAGCAGCGGATTTATTAATAAAATATTCTATCAATTGCTTGGTTTCTTATGTTTAGTTGGAAAAATTTCCACCGTATCCATGTTGTTGTCTTTAAGACTAGTAGTCCTGATGCTACAAATAATGTAATAAATGAAGTCAAATTCCTCCATCTGTTCTCTGACCAATTGGGTGGGGTTTGGTAATTGGTTGGTCTGATCAGTCATCAGTTACTGACTAACAAAAAATTAATTAATTTTTAAGGATCTCCTAAGTTATATTTTATGTATCTTACATCCGCTCACTAATTATATAAATAAGTGTAAAATATATAAAATGTAACTTAAAGTTTACCAATTTTCAAAGTTAAAACCTACTAACACATAAAAATAAAACTTTACCATTTTTTTAATTTATAATCGAGTCTAGTAACTTGCACCGATTATACAAAAATAAAATAATATAATTATCCAATAATTTTCAGTGTCTTATCTGTACAGCTATTTTGCCCAATCATCCCAACGGCAACTTCCTAATGTAATTTATTCCTCGCATTATTTATGGACTGATTTCATTAGAAACTCCAACAGGGCGGGTGGAAATTAGTTAAAACATAATAATCATTATTATCTCTCAATGATTTTTTTTTTGGTAGGTGTTAATTTGTGGATTTGTCGTCTCCGCGTTTCGTTATCTTATCCTCTTATAAATTAGTTCTCACAAAAAAAGGATTTAATGTCAGTTATTATATTAAAAATAACATTTTTATTCTGCTTAAATAAAAGATAATCATTGAGTTTTTTTAGTAAATTAATAATAACGATGCACATTAATCACTTGAATTTTGAGTTTGGAGAGGGGGAATAGGGTACATGCGGCATAGGGGCATACAGACGACGTACACACACGAGATCAGTGCCTAATTTCGAATAACAAGGAAAATTAATAATAAATTAGGAAAAAGGAGTGGGTAATCATTATTAGATTAGGATCCTCCCTTATCTGAGCACTTCTGATCTTTTATAGATTTTGTATTACCTATGTTTTAGTGTTAGTGAATGATTAGGATTTAATAATTTTTTCTTTTTAATTTATTAATCACTAATCATATTAACAAAATTTATTCAGATGAAAATAAGATCGATCATGATCCATCATTATTATCTCACGTTTCAACCCCAGCACAGCCCCTTTTTCAATTAAAAAAATAGTTTTGATGATGTCATCAATGCGCAATATGGATGGTCCGTGGGCACAATTTATTTATAATTACGTGAATGAATGAAAAAATAAATAAAATAAATGACGTAAACGTGAAAAAATTATTTTCGAGGGAAAAAAAAGTGAAGAACTTACATGGCGCTGCACTTCATGATGGGAGGCCCATCGAGTTATCACATTCACTTATGATACAAGAATAATGCAAATGGCCGCTGCCAAGTCATCACATTCATTAAATAATTTTTAAAGTTTTTTTTAATGCTAAAAAATATTAAAAATGAATTTTTCAAATAATAAACACAAAAAATAATTAATGAGATTTTTTTAAATGTGAATAAGTGGTAAAAACTAAAAATAAATGATATCCTAATTCTTTTGGCTAAATATCAATTTATTAGTTGGATACTTCAAGTTTATTTCATGTCTCTAATTTTGGTTAGTCTTTTTCATTTGTTAGTTCATTTATTTTAATTTAGTATTCCAACAATTTTGTGTTTAGTGTTCCTACTAAATTCATTCAATAATAATATTTTAGATAAAATTCTAATAAATTTTATTTCTTATTAGACAATTTCGTAATTTCAGTTAAATTCCCTCACTTATGAGTTCATATGTTTCACTTAATAATTTCACTACCTTTGAGTTGAATGTTCATATGATCTAAGTTAAACTTGTAAGATTTCAATTATTTGGATTAAATACTAAATTTACATTTTAGAATTTTTTGGTTGAATTCGTCTTAAAGTTTGGTTAAGCTTTCTTAATTGCTTGTAGCAAAGTGTGAGCATGGGGCTTCCATAAATTCAGATACCGAAATATTAGCGGCAGAAGATAAATCTTCCACGTGGTGTGGGATAGAGATTGCAGTATATAAATCCCCTAAGTTACAGTTTCCGTAACTTACAGCCTGCGATTTGACTAACTAACCAATAAAAATCTGCCGCATGGATAAAAAGAAAGAAATCATAACTGGTTGAAAACGGTCGCAGACTGGGTGACGGAAATAGTCAATCCAGATGATTGACTGTTGCAGCCGGTTGCAATCCATTAAACGACTTCGTTTCACAATCGAATCCGTCACCTCTTAAAATAAAAAAAAACATTGACGAAGAGAAGCTGAAGCTGCATCTCCTCCAACTAGCATCCTACTGAAAGTCCACCACCAAGAGAAGCCGAAGCTACATCTCCTCCAACGACCAACCTACTCAAAATCCACCATCGAATTTTCTACAAACTAGGCTTCAATTAATGCAAATGGACTTGCAAATCAAAGTGGCGCAAGCCGTTCACTTCTTGAATGACAAGACCGAATCATGTAACCGGGTGGCAGCAAATTAGTGGCTCATTTAGTTTCGACAAACCAACGCTGCTTGGGAGGTCGCAACCTTTATCCTCTCCTCCGATCTCCAGTTGTTGCTAGCCAATTTCAAAGTCGAGTTCTTGGCTACTCAAATTCTTAAGAGTTCTTGGCTATTCTCCTACACAATCCCTAAATCATTCCCTCCTCCTTTCTCTGTGATTTTTGCCTTCTCAAACGATGCTGAAAGGTGAAACCTTTTGGTCCGGTTACCCATCAGTTATCCCTAACCAATTCAGCTGGTTCCCTTTTGTTATTACTGCTGCATAAATTAAACTTCAACCGTTGGATTGAAATTGAAGATATCTAATCGTTGATATTAATCAGACTGTAAGATACATTAAATACAACTTAGGGATTGCCTTTCTAATAACACAGTCATGGTTAGACTCATAATTTGCCATCATGAGCCCTGTGATTCGAGGCCTATTTGAAACTTTTCTCCCGAGTCTTGAATTGACAGTAGATTTATTATATGGCCTAAATTGAGTCAAAGGGTTATGCTAACTTACAGCTGTTGTTAATTCTTTAATTTGACGAACGAGTTGACGCGTTGGTGACACGTGGCTAATCTTGTCTTTATTATAAATTTCTCTTTTATTCGAACATTTTCTCATTTCTCCTAACAAGCTCGTATATACTTGACTGATTTTAAATTTAGTGACATAAAAGAGATATTTTTAATCAAAACAAAAGTAGTCACCTATTGCCAAAGTAGTTGTTATTCAAATCAAAGAATTATAATTTATATGTAAGGATAGTTGTAAATTAGGCAAGGTTAACTTATATTATCATGTACCAAACATTATGCGAATGTAGGTTGTTGGATTCGAATAATAAAATAGGATGGATAGAATGAAAATCTAATATTATAACACTGTCCTAATAAATGTTAACTTAATTCTGTCCTAATAAAAGTTAACTTTCTTTCTTCTCTTTCTTTTATCGCCTTTTCCCTCAAGTAGCCGTCACCGTAATTTTTTTTCCTTTACTTCCTTAATCACAAATTTTAATTTGGTAATAAACTTAAAGAAAGAAAAGAAAAAAAGACAATATTTTCGTAAAAAATTATTAAAAAAATGATTGCCGATCCGATCACCTGATCTATGACCATCGCACTAACAAAATAAAAGTATGTGAATATGTGATGAAGGAAAGGAAAAATAAATAAATAAGAAGAAAAAGAAGGCAAGAAGCGGTGGCTGGTGGAATTTCCAAACTACTCTTAATAATCTTTTTGAGTTATATCTAGATTTCCAATAAGCTTTCGAATGTAACATATTTACCGGTGGAATTATTTTAACTTAGTTTAAATTGTCCTAATCCATTCAGAAATAACTTTTTATGCAACGTAAAATATTTCACCAAGTATAATCAGTCAATATTGATCGCGAGAAAACGAAAAAAAAAGAAAAAGAAAAAGTCAGAAATTCAACAACAACCGCATACAATATATATTATTTTAAGGGTTTCAGATTTCCCTTCCTAAACTGCCACTTGGGCTTGTAGTGAACTATTGCTCTTAAAGTTTTTATAGACTTAACTTCCCTCAATTAAACATAATTGTGTAAAGATTACTTGTAACATCTTTCTCCCTTGAGAAATGCAAGTAGAGTGGAGACATCCCTCCTTCGTGAGGGGTATTTGGCTGGACAGTACTTCATAAACTAAAAATGTAATAATGTAAGTCTCAGGAATATATTTGATTGTAAATATCAGTACAATGATCTGTTGCCATAGCAGTTGTAAATATTTGTGTAATACAGTAACTTGATACTTAATTAGTTAAAAAAAAAAGATTTCTCTTCCTAAACTAGCATCTCAAAGGTGCGGTTTGCTAGAGCCGGTAAGAAATAGGTACGATTGCTCATTTTATTTCCATCCATCTAATTTTATTATTCAAATTCAACGACCCTTATTCACATAATGTTTGTTACTTGATAATATAACTTAACCTTGCCCTGTAAGTTAACATGATCTTGAGTCTAAACATTCCAGAATATGCTATAAGAATATAGTGTTGTTGTTTACCCCGAGTCAAGTCTAGAGTCAAATCTCGAATGGTTTCTTTGACATACTTTTTAAAGTTCTTATGAAATTGTAAGGGGAAAAAACTCTTCTCATCCCTAAGGTTTCATGCAATAACTCATTTTATCCTTACTTTTTAAACAATAACTCAAAACATCCTTCTATTAACTCACTGTTAATTAAGTATTGTTTGTTTGTTATTCATTGAGGGTAAAAAATGATTTTTCATTAAAGAGAAAATTAAAAAAAAAATAAAAATTGACATATAACTAAAAATGATGTTTATCTAATCCCACTAAATAGAAATACCGAAAAAGATGAAAACTTCTATTTCAAGCAATTATTTTACACTTCTCTATATTTTGGAGGCATGAAAATCCTATAAATCCTATATTTAAGTGCAAAAAATAATCACAATTTTCATATTCATATAAGTATACTCTCTAATTGCGCTGTGAGCCGACTTTGGGAGACAATAATGGTTAAAAAAGAATGGTGGCAAAGCTCAAAATAAAAATTGGTTGAAAATTAAAAAGATTTTCAGTACATGCAAGCACATAAAAATTGGTTGTATTTTTGAGTTTTTCTTCCAATGATTTAAAGATATTGTGCTAATTACCATTTGCTGCTTATGGTGATTATTCAGTGGCTATATCAAACTATTTCATCGTTGATTTCATTTAAAAATAATAATGAATTTTGCATATTTTGTAGTGTTATTTAATTGTGTAAAAAATTATTTTAATATAATTTTTACCACTTTAATAAATAAATAAAAATCCTATTTTACCCTCAATGAATTACTACTTAACGGCATTAAACTAATGATGAGTTAGCGGAAGAATGTTTTGAGCTATTATTTAAAAAATAGGGATAAAATGGGCTATTACATGAAACTTTAGAGATGAAAAATGCTTTTTCCCAATTGTAAGAAGTCTAAAAATTTAAAGACTACTACTCTTTTAAACTTTTCCTATTAATCCATTGTAAGAAGCCATACGGTTTTTTCCTATTACGTACCCCTAAAAAATTTGCTACACATAAACTTGTTCATTTATAAACACAAAAAAGTTTATAAAAGATTAGGCTTCCTCATTAGAGAAGAACTAAGTAACTTAACTAAAATACATTACGCTGAATAAAACTAACTTACTTATAATGACTTCTAGAAAATTAAACAAGTGCCTTAGAACTTTTACAGATTGAATTTTGCTACAAAATTATTATTATTTTTTTAATGATATGATGATCCTCCCTAAAAGAAAACTACTCCTATTTACAGAGTTCATGAAATCCTTTATTCTTATCTCCTGCTATCCATGTGTGTCGGCCAAATTGTAGGGAGTTTGGCATCCATTGAGCAAATGTTGTCTTTATATTCAAATGAAAAAGGTGACTATCGGCAGAATTATCACCACGGCTTTTTCTTTTTATAGTTGTACTTTGAAAAAGTAGTGAGTGAAGGATGACTAATTGGAGAGTGGACCACTATCGAGTCAAAGTTCTAACATGTTGTCAAGGTTATGGGCCTCAATACCATCTAGATCGTTGTAGAAGTCTCTATCATCATCTTCATCTTACTTAATTGATCTTTCATAAAAGATTTTTAGGCCTTGATATCGTCTTTGTATTGCTCGCGATAAAAATCTACAAGTTGATCATTTGTGGTCTTAGAAATAAAAAGGACTGTGAGTATATCTTGCCGAGAATATATCTTTTGATTAGAGTCTCTAGCAATTAGTTTAGAATGATTAGTGGATTTTTTAATCTCAAATTCCCTTGCTATTATTATGCTTCAGCAATGTCTAATTTACTTGGTTAAAAAATTAGTAGTGTAAATCCAAGGAATATTCGAACATTTTAAGTTTTTAAGTTCTCTAATGGTGTTAAATCTTATGAGAAAAATAGAATAGTGGGCTTGCAACTCATAATATACATCTTTCTTAAATCTCCATTCTGATACTTTTGTTGGACATAAGCCACCATAAATCATTTTCGTATTGCCATTAGGTTAAGCATGGTTGATGCTAACTTTCTTGCCAATGGACTTGTTTGGTCAGGGTTTTGAATAATGAATTAATTAAGAAAATCAAAATCTAATAATAATTGTGAAGTTAATATTAGTGGTTTATCTCTGAATTTCTGTTTTATTGGCTTGTATAGTCCTAGATCAATGCTAACTTTGTATATCCAAGTGGCATTTCTAGACAAAATCGGTCAGTTCTTAGGAAAATATTGTGAGTATTGTCATAATGTATCTCCCATAGGATGAGAAATCCAAGTGTTTGGTAGTCGAACTCGGAAAAAACTCTGAATAAATTCTATTTTATCATTTTGCACTTAAGCATGATGCTCTTTAATGATAAGTCGACTATAATAGGGTAATTTTGAAAGTTCAGTATGTGTAAAGAAAAAATTATATTTTCTCTCATTTCTAGATCTCATGGGTTCAGTGTTTTGCACTCAACATTTGATTTAACTAGTGGGGTTAAAGGTTTTTTTTTCACATTTTTCTACCAATAGAGCTGATAAAGTGTTGAGCTTATTCTTTCGAGAATCTTTCTTTATAAAGATCTCTGATCATTCAATCTTTTGAAAAAAATTTACCATTGTTTCACAATGATTGCAAAAAGACAATGTTATTTGAAGATGAAGTATCTCCACTATCTTGTGTATTTGAACACTTAACGATGTGTGCTCGGGTATACTGCTAGTTATATTTTTTTGCTAATGGACTTATGAAAAAACTTCTAGTTTGCTTTTTCGTAGCATCAAGGGCTGATTTGAAATAAGAGTCCTTGATAATCTAGTTTGTAAAAATTTATAATTTTTTTAAAGAACTTTAGGCCAAGTATGGTACACACCAGGTGTAAATCCTTAAATGACTACATAAAAACTGAAATTTTTGCTTAAAAGTTCACTTTGAATTTTTGAAAAATAATAAAAGCAAATGATAAAAGCATCAAAAAACAGTTGACACTGAATTGCATAAAAGTTATAATTATTAAATCTTGATCATACACGCCCTTGAATCAGAACTTAAGATAAGTGTCAATAAGTGTCAGTACTAACTAGTATCAAAGCATGGTTTAATTAATTAATTCTAATTAGGAGATCCAATAGTTTATGAAGAAAATAGAAGATTTAGATTTAGAACTCAGTGACAGTGCTTACCAAAGTAAGGTAACTTTAGATAGATATAATATAGATTGTAACATAAAAGGAAACTTAGACACGATTTACATACAGAAAATTCATAGTTGAATAGTTTGATAAACTTGTTAATTAATTTATGTAGAAATTTAAAATTAGAAATTGATAAGATTACTAAGAATGTTATATTATTTCTAGATAGCTTAAGGGAATGTAGAGTACTTCTTACAAATTTCGAAGAAAAAAAAAGACTTTATAAAGAATCAAATTATAATAGAATTAAGATTTCAAGGTTAGAAAAAGTTAAATTGAAAATAAGCAATTCGATAAAGCAAATTTTTTTGAAGTCAAATCAACTTTAGAAGATTTAATAAGTAGATTTGAAAAAAATAAACGTTGATACTGATAAAGATAGCTTTCAACCTAAGCAATCTAAGAGTTATAGATATTATTAATGGATAAAAGTAGTTAAATAGTCAGTACTAATAAATAAGAAGGTAACTGAATAATATTTAGTAAAAGAAAGGAAGATGAGGATGTTAAAATAGAAAACCTTATAGATTTAGACGAACAAATAGAAAAGATTTAGAAAAAAATAAATTACAATAAATCAATCCAAATATTATATAAAAGAAAAAAATATGTTTAGCAAATCTTTGCTATATCAAATTATAATGAAAGATATATGTCGTGCACTCATAAGATCAAATGATTTAATTAGATTTAGTAGACAAGTATTCCCATATCAGTGATAAAGACCTTAAATAAGCTCATCTAGGATTACTTATAATAGAGTAAAAGTTAGAGAAAATTTAGGTGCAAAAGCCCTAGTTTTTCTTTATGATAATTGATTTAAAAATAGAACAAAGAATTTTAGGAAGCATAGAACTAGACATGAATAATAAAGGAGGAATAGTATATTTTACCTAAAATTATTGGGTAAAAGCGAATACTTATAAGGATTTAAGAACATGAATAAAAATTAGAGGTTACCACATGAAAAGAAATGAAGATAACTTATTAATTTGTACAAGATTTATAGGAAGACTTAGTAATAAACATTTTGTGAACTAAAGGAATTAAGGCTATCTGAGCAAAAAAATTCTTAGCAAGAATTAATGTAGGATTAGATTGGAAGTTACAAAATTTTATAAAAAAATTAATTTTAGTACCACAAGACAATGCAATTTATCACAATAGTGATGGCTTAATAGATTTAAGATTTGGAAATTATTATTATTCGGTTAGCACAACTGGCAATCAAGATGAAACTTTGTCTTTCTCGTTTTCCACAATATCAACATATTCACTTAGAGTTGCATGTAGAGCATGGTGGAACCAAATAGTAGTTGTTTCGATTTCGATGATTTAGAAATAGGAACCAATAGTTATTTCAATTTTCCACATGATCTAGAAATAGAAAATCCAACAATAGAAACTAGTGAAGAAAATATAGATAGTTTCTTACAAAATTTAGATGGACCATATATCAATAAAGAAATAAGTTATTGTGATTTAGAATTTGAAAACTCCTATGATCTTATTTTCATACTAAACAATATAGATGTACAGACCAAAAAGCCTAAATTTAAAAATCTAAAAAAAATGACTTAGAAGAAATAATTAGATTAACAGAAATTACACATCCGAAGGAGATCCAATCAAATATTGGAATAGAAACAAATTTAAAGCCCATTTAGATATAAGAATGTATATTTCACTGTTAAAACATCTAAAGGAGACTATAGTTCACAAGACATGTAAGAATTTAACATTAAGATAACATAATTATTAAAATTAGGAGTTTATTGTTAGAAACTATGCAAAAATTAATAGAAGAAAAGTGTGAATGGTCATAAATTATAAACGTTTAAATGATAATACATATGAAGACTAGTATAAAATCCTTAATAAAAATCAATTAATTAATTGCATCCAAAATGAAAATATATCCAGCAAGTTTAATTGTAGATTAGGATTTTGGCAAGCTAAAATGGATGATGATTATATTCTATCGACTACCTTCAGCTATCTTGAGGGACTTTTCAAATAGATTGTTATGTCATTTGGACTAAAAAATATCCCTTTTATCTTTCAACGTAAGGTGGATCAAATACTTAGAAAATATGGTAAATTTGTTTTAGCATATATACTTATAGTCTTTAATAAGTTTGTCAATAACAGACTTATAATTAGTAAGAAGAAAATATAACTCTGTAAAGATAATGTACATTTTTTAGAAATGAAAATAGGAAAAGTAAAACTAAAATTACAAGAACATGTAGTGAAAAGAATATTAGATTTTTCAAATAAAAAGTACTAAAAATTTACAAGCCTTTTTAGAAATATTAAATTATGTTAGAATTGTTAACATGAATATGTTAATAATATTGATTTTGATGATAACAAACTTTAAATGGTTTTTTGATAAAAATGTTGGAGCTATTCCTTAATAAACGAAAGCCTTAATAATCATTCCATTCATTTTTCATAAAAGATGGACTTTCAAATTAGAAAAAGATTCTTTGCAAAATCTGGTTTAAAATGTAATTATGGAAATAAACGGTAAACCGTTTTCCTTTAAACGGTTAACCGATTAATACTAGAGAGCAACATATTGCCTAAAGCTCTAACCGTTTATGAAAAACGGAAAACACAAAAGATGGGAAGGCTACTGGAACTTAACGTTGAACCGTTTATTTAAACGGTTAACCGATAACATCCAGAATCACTGATTAAGAAAATCGGTTAAGGCTAAATTGTTTTGCAGGTTACTAGAAACAAACGGCGAACCGTTTATTACAAACGGTCAACCGATAATATCCAGAGAAGTCACTTCATGCAAATCCTTAACCGTTTACTTTAAACGGATAACTAATATTCATCTTGCAGGTCTCTGGAATTTAACGGCGAAAGGATAATCCTAAACGGCAAACTGTTTATTTGAAAGTTGACCCAACGGTAACTTCTGACCAGCCTAAACGGTTAACCGTTAATGGTTAACGGCGAACCGTTTTCGGACCGACAATTTGTAACGGCTAGTTTTTCAGCTCTAAATATAAATAAGCTTATTTAAATTCAAAGGTGATTGATCACAACACGACTACTGAGCTTATACTTGAGAGTACAATCTTCATTGAGCTTTAAAATACATTTTTGCTTCATCTATTCACATATTGGATATCATTGTGTAATCTTATATATTGTGAGAGGCAAAACAAATCTGAAATCTTTTGTTTTGAGTGATTGTAAGTGTTGGGATACACTTGGGTTAAAGAGATTGGGATAATCTCTTGTTGTAAAGGTTATTGACACATTGGAAGTCAAGTGTAAGCATTTGAAGCCTTGGAGGCTTGCTTAATAGAATCCTCAAGCTCGGAAAGCTTGGAGGCGTTGACGTAGGCAAGGTTGGCCGAACCACGTAAAAATTTCAGTGTTTGAATCTCTCTTCCTTTATCCTTTTTGTTGTGGTTAATTCATTTGTTATTGCTTTGAATTTGTTTCATATTTGCATAGAGTTTTTAATTATAAATTGAATAGTTTTTTTTTAGAATTCCAATTCACCCCCCCTCTTGGGTTGCATAACTAGTATTTCATTTGGTATCAAAGCAAGGTTGTCTTGTTAGGACTTAATCGTCTAGAGTAAAAGATCCATGGCAACCCTAAATGACTCAACCTTTAGAGAAGGGCAATCTACAACTAGACCACCGTTTTTTGATGGCAATGACTATGCTTATTGGAAAACTAAAATGAGAATATATTTGCAAGCCTTAGATTATGAAATTTGGGAAGTTGTTTGTGATGGTCCTTTCATGCCTATGTTTAAAGATAAAGTAGGAGATGATGTTCCTAAACCATTAAGTCAATGGAGTGAGTTAGAAAAGAGAAAAATGTCTCTAAACTCCAAGGCTATGAATGCTTTGTTTTGTGCCCTTGATAAGAAAGAATTCCATAGAGTATCTAGTTGTGAAAGTGCACAAGAAATATGGAATAAACTTGAAGTTGTCTATGAAGGGATAAATCAAGTTAAAGGGTCTAAAATTAGTAGATACACTCGTCAATATGAGTTGTTCTAAATGGAACAAAATAAAAATGTGTACTCTATGTATACTAGATTCACGGACATAGTGAATACCCTAGGTGCCTTAGGGAAGACCTTCTCAAATAGTGAGAAAGTTAAGAAAATCATTAGGTCACTTCCAAAAGAATGGAGACCTAAAAGAACCGCCATTGAAGAGGCCAAAAATTTAAATACTTTACCTCTTGATGATTTAATTGGTTCTCTCATTTCATATGAAGAAGACTTGGCAGCAGAAAAAGGAGATGAGGAGAAGAAGAAAAGCATTGCTCTCAAAGCTTCAAAATATGAGAGTGATGGAGGTAGTGAACCGGATGATGAAGAGTTAGCCATGCTAGCAAGGAGGCTCAAAAAGTTTTTCAAGAAAACTGGAGAGCGAAGAAAATTCAAAAACTTCAAGAACCAAAGGGAGAAGAAAGAGGTAATCACATGCTATGAGTGCAAGAAGCCTGGCCATATAAGATCGGAGTGCCCACTTATCAACAAACTCAAGAAGAAAGCCATGGTTGCAACATGGGATGATAGCGAGGAAGATTCAAGTGATGAAGAAGGGTTGCAAGAAGTATCAAACCTAGCGCTTATGGCAATAGGAGAGGATGATAATCTCAATGAGGTAAATGATCCCACCTATGATGAATTGTATGATGCTTTTAAAGATTTGCATAATGAGTTGATGAAGATTGGTAAAAAGAATGTATGTCTTAAAAAGGAAATGGTGAAAGTTAAAAATGAAAATGAATCTTTAAATAAAAAAATTGCATGCCTAGAAGTAGAGAACAAAACATTGCATGATGAACTTGCATTATCAAATGAGAAACCTAGTATCTCACATGAGCATTTAGAATCACACATAGATGATTTGAAAAATGAAAACGAAGTGCTCAAGAAAAAGAGTAATGAGTTGAATGAAATTGTTTTGAAATTTACAAATGGGCAAAAGATATTGGATAATATGCTTAACTCACAAAAATGTGTTTTTGATAAAGGACGACTTGGATATAAGCCTAACTTGAAGCAAAAGTATAATAAGAATTATTTTGTTAAAGCTACCTCCACAAATGATCATAAGATTGTCTGTCATTATTGTAATCAAAATGGTCATATGAAATATAGATGTCCCATGAAAAGGAATGCATATTATGGTGTCAAATGTATTTGGGTTCCAAAAGGAACCATTGCTAACTCTCAAGGACCCAAAAAGCTTTCGGTACCTAAAACTTGAGATTTTCTTTGTAAGGCTTAAAAAGGAAGAAAAATAAATGGTGCTTGGACAGCGGTTGTTCAAGGCACATGTCCGGAAACTATGCATGGTTCTCAAGCTTCACCAAAACTGAAAATGGTGGAGACGTATCTTTTAGAAACAACTCAAAAGGAAAAATTCTTAGAATTGGAAATGTTGGTAAAGTCTCTTCAACTCTAATTGAGAATGTATGTTTGGTTGAGAACTTGAAACACAACTTAATTAGCATTAGTCAATTATGTGAAAAAGGTTATAAAGTTATCTTTGATAAATTTAGTTGTGTTATTGAGAACTCATGTGATGGCAAAACCTTGTTTGTTGGTAATAGATGTGGTAATGTTTATATCATTGACATAGAATGTGCATCTACTCTTGATAAATATTTTTCCGCATTACATGATGATAGTTGGCTATGGCATAGAAGATTAGGACATGCGAGTATGGATTTGATTTCGAAAATTTTGAAAAATGATTTAGTTAAAGGTCTTCCGAAAATTGGTTTTCAAAAGGATAAGATTTGTGAAGCTTGTCAATTTGGAAAACAAATCAAAACCTCTTTCAAAAACAAAAACCATATCTCTACTTCAAAACCACTTGAACTTCTTCACATAGATTTATTTGGACCATCTAGATATGCTAGTCTAAATGGCAAATATTATGCATTTGTGATAGTGGATGATTATTCTAGATATACATGGGTATTATTCTTAGCCAATAAGGATGATGCTCTTAATGCTTTTAAAGTGCTTTATAAGAAATTACAAAATGAAAAAGGGCGTGATATTATATGCATTAGGAGTGATCATGGAGGAGAATTTGAAAATCATGCATTTGAGAACTTTTGCAATAATCTTGGCATTGAGCATCAATTTTCATCACCTAGGACTCCACAACAAAATGGAGTTGTTGAAAGAAAGAATAGGTCTATTCAAGAAATGGCTAGGACCATGTTAAATGAAAATGCATTACCTAAATATTTTTGGGCCGAAGCCGTCAACACCGCTTGCTATGTTTTAAATCGGGTGTTGATTAGACCTCATCTCAATAAAACTCCCTATGAGCTTTGGAAAGATAGAAAACCCCAACATTGGGTATTTCAAAGTTTTTGGATGCAAATATTTTATTTTAAACACAAAAGATAATCTTGGTAAATTTGATCCAAAATCTGATGTTGGCATCTTTCTCGGGTATTCAAACTCAAGCAAAGCTTATAGAGTTTATAATAAAAGAACTTTAGTTGTGGAAGAATCCATGCATGTTACGTTTGATGAATCTAACCCCTCCTCTGCGGAGAAAGGAGTTGCTAATGATGATGCAGATGGAGAGCTACAAGAAGAATCATCAAAAGAGAATCAAGAGAATGCACCACAAGAAAATCAAGAGGATAGACAAGAAGAACAAACAAATACGGAGCTGGAACAACAAGAAGGTATTTCTCAAACACTCCCCAAGGAGTGGAGGTATGTCTCTTCTCATCCTAAAGATGTAATTTTAGGAGATCCCTCACAAGGTGTTACAACTAGATCATCTCTTAAGAATACTTGCGAGCATAATGCATTTATCTCTCAAATTGAACCCAAATCCTTTGCGGATGCGGAAAATGATGAATTTTGGATTATGGCAATGCAAGAGGAGTTAAATCAATTTGAAAGAAACAATGTGTGGGAATTAGTTCCTAAACCGGAACATCAATCTGTCATAGGTACTAAATGGGTGTTTAGAAATAAGATGGATGAATCCGGTGTGGTTGTAAGAAATAAAGCTAGATTAGTGGCTCAAGGTTACAACCAAGAAGAAGGAATTGATTTTGATGAAACTTTTGCACCTGTAGCAAGGTTAGAATCCATTAGGATGTTGTTAGCATATGCATGTCATAAGGATTTTATTTTATATCAAATGGATGTCAAGAGTGCTTTCTTAAATGGATATATCATGGAGGAAGTTTATGTGAAACAACCTCCTGGTTTTGAAAATGAAAAATTTCCAAATCATGTGTATAAGTTATCCAAGGCTTTGTATGGTTAAAAACAAGCACCTAGAGCTTGGTATGATAGGCTTAAAAACTTCTTGTTGGATAACGATTTTTCGATGAGAAAAGCGGACACAACTCTTTTTGTTAAGTATAAGAACCAAGACATACTTATTGTTCAAATTTATGTTGATGATATTATTTTTGGTTCTACTAATGAGTTGTTGTGTAAAGATTTTTCATCATGTATAAGCCAAGAATTTGAGATGAGTATGATGGGAGAGTTGAAGTACTTCCTTGGACTTCAAATCAAACAAAACGAGGAAGGAATTTTCATAAACCAAGCCAAGTACGTGAAAGATCTACTCAAAAGATTTGGCTATGATAATGGAACGGCAAAAAGCACTCCTATGAGTACTACCATCAAGCTTGACAAAGATGAAAAGGGCAAAGAAGTGGATATCAAAATGTATCGAGGTATGATCGGATCTTTACTTTATTTAACTGCAAGTAGACCCGATATCATGTTTAGTGCATGTTTGTGTGCAAGATTTCAATCTTGTCCCAAAGAATCCCATTTGCTAGCTGTTAAAAGAATTTTCCGTTATTTGAGTGGAACCATAGATATTGGCCTTTGGTATCCTAGGGGAACTCATATAGATTTAACATGTTATTCGGATGCGGACTTTGTCGGTTATAAATTGGATAGGAAAAGCACTAGTGGAACTTGCTATATTCTAGGACACTCACTTGTTTCATAGTTTAGTAAGAAACAAAATTCTGTTGCACTTTCAACTACCGAGGCTAAATATATAGTTGCCGGAAGTTGTTGTGCACAAGCACTATGGATGAAACAAACACTTAGAGATTATGGCATTAATCTTGAACAAATTCCTATTAAGTGTGATAATACTAGTACTATAAATCTTTTAAGGAATCCCATTGAACACTCTAGAACCAAGCATATACAAATTAGACATCATTTCTTGAGAGATCATGTTCAAAAGGGAGATATTGCATTAGAGTTTATTTCTACGGAAAAACAACTTGCCGATATTTTCACAAAACCACTTTGGGAAGAACAATTTTCAAAAATTCGGCGTGAACTTGGGATGATGAAATTTTCGCATTAACGTCTCTATTCATGCTATTGAGTGTACTGAATTGATTGACTTAGTTGTGATCTAATATTTATAAAATGCTTGAGCTTGATGGTCAAATGATGAATTCGCCTTGATAATTCTTGATTATATGAATTAATTGGTTGAAAACATGTTCATGAATCATGCATTAAAATGGCTCATAAAATATTTTCAGATCAATTAAATGATCTTGGAATATATTATTTACTGGCCAAAAATTAAATCAAATGTGCGAAATTACAGATAAAATAAACAGATAACCGTTTCCAATAAACGGTGAACCGTTTTATTCCAGAAAAGAGACTGTGTCAGTCCGTTTACTCTTTCACCGTTTGCTACAATCGGTGAACCGTTTATAAACAGAGAGTCCTCTAACAAATTACTCCTTAGCCGTTAAGCGCTTAAGCTTTCACCGTTGCCTTTTCTTTAGCCTCTGGAATTTACCCCTTAACTGTTTAAATAAACAGTTAACCGTTTTCGCGATTATAAAATTGTTCAAAGGTTTTTTCTTCTCCTTCTCCAGTTACCCTTTCACCGTTTCTGCCATTGTTGCGCAGCCGAAGGTTTCTCTGCCCTCAAACCCTCATTTTTCTTGCTTTTCTTGCCAAATCAAACCTTCAACATCATTTCTTATCACCTTTAGAACACTTTCACCGATTCAAAACTTTAAATCAAGCCCAAAATTCAAAAATCCCAAATCTAAACCCTAACTGTCGCGGGTCGGATTTCTTCGTTTTTAATCCGATTATTCCCTTTCTTTAACCAAATTGAGCATCAAACTTACATTCTCTATTCATTTCTACTCAAATCATCGATTCTTTTTCTTCTCTTCACATCTCTCCCGCATTTTTCACACTCCATTGTGTTTCTCCATGGCTGCACCCCCTCGGAGAAATCTCAGGCGTAAATCTGTGCGTCCAAGAAATCCTATACCACCACGAGAAGTATATGAATTTGTAAGCATTCACTTCCCCACGCCTTCCTTGGCCAAGCGGTTCGAAGAGCGCTTCGATGGTCAAAAGGTACTGGACTCCTTTTTTGTTGACATTGATGATTTCAGTAACTTAATTGTATGTGGTAGAAGCATTCAGGATATGCTTCAGCCTTGGAAGTCTGCCATTGACTGTGATGACCGAGTTTATCCAAATTTAGTGCGAGTCTTTTATTCGAACATGGAAATCTCCGATACTCGCCCAAATAGGATAGTTACTCAAGTTGGCCGTGTGCCAATAGAGTTTGATGATGCGGATCTAGCTGACTTTCTTGGTATCTCTAGTGAAGGGCATGATATATACACCTCTAGGAAAGCCCTTTTCTTTGACAGTTTTTGTCATACTGATGGCGTCCGTAATATATGTCGTCGTCGAGACTTGTCAGATGAGATTTGTTTGCTTCCTTTTCGGTCTCAACTTTTACCTCTCCAAGTTCGCATTCTTCACACTATTTTACAGCACATAGTGACACCTAGGAAGGGTCACTCGGATGAGGTTACGAGGTTGGACGTTGGCTTACTAGATAGCCTACTTACAGACCGTCCCATTAACTTCGGATATATTATTGTGCGGCACATGTTGAGTACTCCCGCGGTCAATCACCGCTTGCTTCCTTATGGCAGTATCATTACTAAGATACTGCGACGCTTTAAGGTGCCTCTTCTTGATACTGGACATATGGAGACTAGACGGATTGGTCCCAAGGCCATGACTAGTATCGGTTTCTCTAAGAAGAATGGAGAGTGGATAAAGACAAGCAACTCCAAAAACCGGGATACCTTGATTGCTCCAGAGGACGATCGGATGCTCAATGATATCTATCCTCCCGATCAGCTTCCTGACTTTAGATTAGGAGCTCATCCTCATCCTCCGGGTCGCCGTTTTCTCCCTCGACCTCCAGCTGACTCAGACTCTGAGGAGCGAGCGATGGATGCTGACATTCCCTCCTCTTCCGAGCCGGCTCCTGCTCCTGAGCCATCTGCTGTTCTTGAGCAGCCATCTGCCTCTATGCTGCCTCCAGCTCCAGTTCAGCCCCCTGCTTTAGACGTTGTGTAGCAATTGATTACTGATGTTCACCGGATTTCGGAGCGCCAGCAGCTGATTCTTGATCGGTTGGACACTGTTTCCCGTGACCACCAGCAGCTACGTTCTGATTTTCAGACCTTCCAGCAGCAGAGCATTGATCAGCAGCTTGAGCTTATCGCTGGACAGCGCACTCTTCTTAGCTATTTAGGCTATGATCCGGGGAGCACATCTTCTCCGCCTCCATAGTTTCTGAGTTTTGTTTTCGCACATACATTTCATATTTTGGTTGTTTGCATGTTGCCATTTATATTTTTCTATACAATGTTCCCTCTATATGCTCTTTCTGGATTTTAATGACATATGTTTGTGATGTTCTTGCTGATTGGATGACTTGGTTATTGGTTGATGAAATTTGTGGTTTATTGGATATTGAAGAGTTGGTTTGTTTGTTCATGGCGTTGTTGGGTTGTTGAAAGATGAAGTTGGTGTTAATCTATTTTGGAAGTGTTTTAATCTCATTTTGTATTAGTGGTTTTGCTCATTTTTAAGGGGAAACTCTGCCAAAATTTTCGCTCACCAAAACCGGGTAACTTCTTTAACGGATTTGCGTTTTTCCTTTCTCTTTTTTCTTTTTGATGATGAAGGGGGAGATAATTGGGGAGATTTAGAATGAATTTAAAAATTTTTTCTTGAGCAAAAATCTTTTTATTGGACATTTCTAAATTTGGCCATACATTTAGGGGGAGCACATATTAAGGGGGAGCTAAATATTGAATGAAGTTTGTCATCATCAAAAAGGGGGAGATTGTTAACATGAATATGTTAATAATATTGATTTTGATGATAACAAACTTTAAATGGTTTTTTGATAAAAATGTTGGAGCTATTCCTTAATAAACGAAAGCCTTAATAATCATTCCATTCATTTTTCATAAAAGATGGACTTTCAAATTAGAAAAAGATTCTCTGCAAAATCTGGTTTAAAATGTAATTCTGGAAATAAACGGTAAACCGTTTTCCTTTAAACGGTTAACCAATTAATACCAGAGAGCAACATATTGCCTAAAGCTCTAACCGTTTATGAAAAACGGAAAACACAAAATATGGGAAGGCTACTGGAACTTAACGGTGAACCGTTTATTTAAACGGTTAACCGATAACATCCAGAATCACTGATTAACAAAACCGGTTAAGGCTAAATTGTTTTGCAGGTTACTAGAAACAAACGGCGAACCGTTTATTACAAACTGTCAACCGATAATATCCAGAGAAGTCACTTCATGCAAATCCTTAACCGTTTACTTTAAACGGATAACTAATATTCATCTTGAAGGTCTCTGGAATTTAACGGCGAAAGGGTAATCCTAAACGGCAAACCGTTTATTTGAAATTTGACCCAACGGTAACTTCTGACCAGCCTAAACGGTTAACCGTTAATGGTTAACGGCGAACCGTTTTCGGACCGACAATTTGTAATGGCTAGTTTTTCAGCTCTAAATATAAATAAGCTCATTCAAATTCAAAGGTGATTTATCACAACACGACTACTGAGCTTATACTTGAGAGTACAATCTTCATTGAGCTTTAAAATACATTCTTGCTTCATCTATTCATATATTGGATATCATTGTGTAATCTTATATATTGTGAGAGGCAAAACAAATCTGAAATCTTTTGTTTTGAGTGATTGTAAGTGTTGGGATACACTTGGGTTAAAGAGATTGGGATAATCTCTTGTTGTAAAGGTTATTGACACCTTGGAAGTCAAGTGTAAGCATTTGAAGCCTTGGAGGCTTGCTTAGTGGAATCTTCAAGCTCGGAAAGCTTGGAGGCGTGGACGTAGGCAAGGTTGGCCGAACCACATAAAAATCTCAGTGTTTGAATCTCTCTTCCTTTATCCTTTTTTGTTGTGGTTAATTCATTTGTTATTGCTTTGAATTTGTTTCATATTTGCATTGAGTTTTTAATTATAAATTGAATAGTTTTTTTTAGAATTCCAATTCACCCCCCCTCTTGGGTTGCATAACTAGTATTTCAAGAATGTGTACAAAAGACCTTAGTGAATAGTAGGAACTTTAAATAGTAAAACTCAACCAGGAGATCAAAAGTTTTTTGATATAGAATTAATTAGAAAAATAAAAACAATTTTATAAAGAATGAACATAATTAACTTTACCACTAGAAAATGAGTATAAGGTTATAGAAACAGATGTTAGTAAGCACGAATAAGGAGTAGTATTAATCTCCAAACCAAGTAAGTATAATAGTAAGAGTACTAAGAAAATTTGTAGATACTCATTAGGTCTCTATAAAGAATATAAAAATAGTTTAACTAGCTTAAATTATGAAATCTTAAGAGTTATTAATGCTTTAAATAGTTTTAAATAACTTCTCAATTGGCCTTTCATGGTAAGAATTGATTGTGAAGCAATAGTAAGATTTTATAATAAGACTAATGAAAAGAAATTAAGTGGTAAGAGATGGTTAAATTTTGTTAATACCATAGTAGGAGATGATTGCAAAGTATAATTTGAACACATCAAAAGAGTAGATAATAGATTGATTGATTACTTAAGTAGAGAAATTCATTGTAACATACTTTATGATTTTACGGATATACAACAAGAAGATGCCATTAAGTCAAATTAGTCTACCAACATTCCAAAAGGAGACTAATTTATCTTTCAAGTCTTTAATTAGCAGCTAGATAGATGAATCACAACAATGCTTTTTAGACAACATCTAAAATGCAAACGGTGATAGTAGAAAAATCTTATTAGCTTTAAATGCATTAACATTTTATTTTTCAAAAATTCAAGGTAAACCTTTAAGTAAAAATTTTAGTTTTTATGTAGTCTTTAAAGGATTTACTCCAGATATCTACCATACTTGACCTTAAGTTCTTGAAGAAAGAAAATTAGTAGCTTTAAATTATCAAAGATTTTATGATTTTAAATCAGCCCTCGATACTGAAAAATAACAAATTGGCCTGAATTTTTTCATAAGCATATTAGCAAAAAATATAGCTAGCAGTATGCCTAAGCACATATCGCCAAGTGTTCAAAATACATAAAGTAGAAGAGTTGCTTCAACTTCCATTAATACTTTGTCTTTTTGCGATCTTCGTGAAACAATGGTAAAAAATTTCAAAAGATTGGATGACAAGTGTAAAGATCCTTATGAAGAAAGAAATTCTCAAAAGGATACACTTAAGACTTTATTAGCCAACTCCCAGATAAAGGTGAAAAACCTTTATCCTATTAAAAAAATAGCATAAAGTGGCTATTTTGAGGCCAGTTTTGAGCAACATAAATATTGACGAAATATACATGCATGGATGCTTTAGAATCTCCTTTGTGAGCTCTTCACAAGGAATTATAGAATGCAGAAATTAGTATCTGATTTTATAGAATGCAGAAATTAGTATCTTTTAACAGAGATTGATACACGTGTCTAGTATTTACATTTTTAATTTCATAATTTTCTGATCAGTATCTGATTTTATAAAAATCCCAGAACCCATTCTGTTCAGTTAAGGTAATGTGAAACAGTTCTGAATTTGTCAAGAAAAAAATAGTTTTGAAAATTTTTTGACATCCGATCTTCTTGAAACTTTTACCCGAGGTACCTATGAATGTCCAGAATAATTCTGTAGAATATCATGTCATTCTGATTTTTAGATTAGGGGTTAAAATTCCAAGAATTAGACTAATACGAGTATGAATTAGAAAATCATATTCTTAAAATAAGATACTGATAGTTATATCTTGTACTTGTTTAAGGTGTTGGAGGTGTTTGAGGCCCTTAGAGGCTTAGAGATGTGTTAGTTCAAATACTTTTACCGAGGTAAGTAACTTCATTTCTAATGTACTAGATAGATATAATTATTTTATACTATTATAGGTATATGTGTTTTTATACTTCTTAAAGGATAAATTATTTTTCATAACAAAATTAGTTTATATAAATGTTTTCAAATTTAAATTCTTTTAACAAAATATTTTATAAATGCTTTTAAAATGTAATATGTTTTGTTACATGATTACCTTTTATGATTTTGTTTGTAAAATATTTTACAAACCTAAATTATTGTTATGGACCTTTATGAAACTGGTACAAATATCTTGTGCCCATGTATGATTTAAATTATTTATGATTTTACGGGAGCTATTTCTTGAGACTATAAAGGGGCCACCTCTTGAGGGCTAGAGTACCGCAAAGTGCCACATATCGTGCAAAGTGCCACGTATAAGTTATTATATATGAAAAACTAATTTGAATGTTTTGGCTCATTGTCCGTAGTTATTCTGATTTTGATTTTGATCGTATTATACGATATATATGTTCTGGACCAGTATTGGGTTTCTGTTATGAGTGTTTACACGATATTCTGATTCTGATTCTATTTTTGGCTAGGTCACCGAGATTATAGGTGACATTATGTGACATGAGCTAACTTCTTGTTTCTTGTGAATGTGTTATATGATTTGCTTTCGAAAGCAACTATATTTTTGATATTTTGAATTACTATGAATTTATGTTATTTTATCATGATATGTCGTTTTATGAAATTTATGAATTATGATATATGTTTTACTAAAAAAGAAGGCTTGCAATATTTTCGATAACGATTAACCTAGTGTGTTGGGAATGATTTTACTTACTGAGTTGACGGCTCACCCCTCATCATTACTTGTTGCAAATTAAGTTCTTTGTTGAGAGGTGCGGTTATCATTGGAGTTAGAGATTTCTTTTCCTTTTTGCTAATTGAATAAGAGAAGGATAGACTCATATTTCTTTTTAGTTTATTTATTATATGAACTTGTAATTTGGGAGTTTCAAGACTTTCGTTATATTTATGTCTTCGAGAGAGATTATTTAATATTAGACATATGGATTTGTGGATTTTTATTTGAATGAATTTTGAGGTGTTACAATTTGAGATTTTTGGTGTAAGGATTTGGATTTATAAGTAACCTCCTCTATCGCGTACACCGCACGTGTTGAATTTGGGGTGTTACAAAATCTCAGGCAATCCTCAATTCTTGAGCTAGCATGAATAAATAGACCTAAACTATCTTATCAACTCACAAAGACTAGCCAAAAGTAGATTGGTCTCTACGTGGCAGAGGGTGATAAGAACGATCCTGCATTAGCTGATAATTGATCTTGGACTGATAATATAAGATAGAGGCAACCGTCAACTCTTAAGCTAGCGTTTTGAGTATGAGTTAAGTCTATGAACGTTCATAAAATATACAAATAGTAAATAGTACAACAAGCATTTAGAATAGCACGACATGTATTAAAAACATACATACATACAAAGATATATATAAAAATATTTTTTAATGAGAGCATCCTCACTTTATTAAAGTAGGGATATCACTACTAAACAAAAAAACACAGATTTTAATACACTAGCAGATGAAAAATACAGTTTTTAATAGATTTTATCCGAAAATAGTATAGAATGAACACATAGCATTATTAGCAAATCAAAGTCCATCTAGTACAACAAATATGACCAAAACAGCTAAGCCTTCAGGCACAAGTTCACGTGCTCTATTATTTAGATGCGTCTGAAAGTCATTAGTGTAGTGAGTTGTATATGGCTCTCCATTACTTCATTTACAAATCTTCTGGTTAGAATACTTCCTTTCTGCCCATCTACTTTAGGAACCTTGGAGAGCCAATGCACGGAATAACAACAAGAGTATACAAAATACATGGATGACTTGGGAAACGAGCAATCGTAAAATAATCCCACACGCCCTAGCAAAGTAATTTTGTAATTGGGGATGTGACTTATGGCGTGTTTACTTATTGGGAATGGAAATGAGATTCAAGAAATGAAAATGGATGATGTGTTTACTTGCTTAAATAAGAGGCGGAATGGGAATCAAAGTGATGGCCCTACCTAAAATTGAGAATGATTATTAGAATTCCCATTCCCATGGGGAGAGGTGGGAATGAGATTCTCATTCACTAAATTGACTATATTACCCCAACTTCAATGTTAAATTTTCTATTTTATCCTTCTTTATATTATATTATATTATATTATATTATTATTATTGTTGTTGTTGTTGTTGTTGTTGTTATAATGAGAATGATAAACTAAGGTCAGTTAATAACTTGTAACTATCCATTTCGATTCTAAGATAAAGTAAATACATCAATGACAATACAGCTTATTCCAATTCCAATTCCTACAGATAAAGTAAACAACTCATTTTGATTCTCATTTCTCATTCTGATTCCAATCTATTCTAATTCCAATTTATTCCGATTACTAATTAGTAAACACACTATTAAAATTGTGTTAAAATAGGCAGCAATTTTTTAAATGTTTAAAGAACAATTAACTTCAAACCATATTTCTAAATTATGTAAGTACTTGATTGTCAGCTTTCCTTCTACTGAAATTAATATATACCACTTATCTCTATATTATTTTTATAATAGTCAATAACCTCTGACAGCATAATTTTATAATATTACTCTCATTTTTAAATATACTTTTATTCAAATTTACTATAAATTAAATAAGTCATACAAATTAAAATTAAAATTAAAATACTAAAATAAGAAATATTTGTTTTAGTGTGAATAAAAAATTAATATCTTGTACTTTTTGTTATTTTTTAAACAATTTAATTATAATAAATATATATTTTATGTTCCCAAAATAACTTATTAAGCAAATAATCTATTTACCCCTCTTTTTCTTTAAACTTTTTGGTGCCAAGGGAGTTTTATAATATATTATGAAAACAATAAGAAGATAAGTAGTATAAATTAATATTAATAGAGAGGAAATTGATAATAATGTCCCGCCATTTAATGATATAGTTAGTTTACTATTTCTGTATTCTTTCATGTTTTGTTTGATTCGATTATGTGATTACGTCTTATCTTCTGTTTGCTTGATGAGAAATAATAGAAACAAACGAAGCTTTTGAAACATGTAGTTGCAGTGTTTATGGTCTTGATTATTTTTTTCTGCATCCAGGATGTGGATCACTAGACTCAAAAAATAAAATGATCAAAAGCACTAGTTTTCAACGAGTACATATAACTCCGGTGCAGGACAGAGATCTCGCCTTAAGTAATATCACAAGTGTGTATTTATTTAAACTCCGTGTGTAATTCAGATTCTAATCTGTATATCATAATGTATTAAATGATAAAATAATTTCTGAGGATTCCATCTTAAATATCATGAATTTTGCTAGGTCTGAACTTGAACAATAAACCAAGACGAGCACTGGGTTGCAACGATCTGGCAGCATTGCCTTCCAACCATGAAAGAGTATAGAAGTTTCTGAAGCCTCTCCTTCGTAATCCGGAAGGCCCTGGATTCCAGATCGGAGGCCAAAGCTGTTGTCCCTTGTAGACGGTATCTTCTACTTCCATGTAAAGTGGAACAACACCACACATTTTCACAGAAGCGTTCCGAAATTCTTCACCCATGTAAAAGATGTTGAAGGAAGCCTTTGTAAGTCCCCGAAAACACTGTGTTTTAAAAGTCTCCCGGGGCAAATAGGCCAACCAAAGGTGATCAGACTCAAGGGTTGTGAAACTAGGGATGGCGACGCTGAATTTATAATCGTCTTCTCCCCATAGTAATTTACATTGAATCTCCGAGTAGAATCTGTCCATGCAACGAGGGAATGATAGGACTGCACAAACAGCAAATCCTATGAAATTATCCAACCTAGGAGCTGTCATTGTTACTGAACCACCAATATTCCGAAAACGGAACCACCTTGGAATCTCATTTCTAGGAAGAAAAATATGAAACTGAAAAGAACAATTAGGGACTTCCTGTAACATTAATGATGACTATTAGCTTGCGTAGGTAAAAAAAATGGGAAAAAAAAAACGTGGGGATCGATAGAGATGCATGAAGATGCTAGCATTAAAGATATACAGTGAAGCAATATCATTGCTTAAGAAATGCAAAAAATTCAATGCAAAATATAATCCACAGTTGAGTTAGCCTGTAAGATATCATCAGGTTCAGGGGAATGATTCCAGTAGATGAGAAAATACAAAACTTGCCTGCAGATATAGATGTCGCAAACTCACCAACTCAAATTTCTGAAAGTAATGCTGATGCACTAACACTAACAATATGGGGACAACTTAGTTCTTACAAAAATCAGAGAGGAGTATGTAGAAAGGGTAGAAAACAAGAAATGCTCGAGAGTACCGCAAGCAGAAAGTAATGACATTTGGACTAGATTTTCAAGTTAGAATGTGAATCAAGTGGGCAAATACGACCCATTGGAAAGAGTAGTTAATTTTGCAGTAAACCTGTCAAGAAAATGTTCCAAACCAATATGATCAACTTCATTTTTGGAAGCCTTTAGGGACTTATTCAAGGTCATGAAGAGTCATAAATTTGTTCCCCTTTTAATACCGTTTATAGATCAAAGGTACACCGCTCAAACGCCAGAATAACTAACATGAACAATGGAAATTGACCGAAATACTGAAGAGGGTGTTTAGGTTTACCATGCCAAACAAAATTCGACTTTGATTAACTGGAAAAGTAACCAATAAAGAGTAAAAAAGAAGGGAGAAGATTATAGAAAAGAAAAATCAGAGAAGAAACAGAAGAAAATTACTGAACAGTGCAAGGACTATTATAGTGGCCATAAACCATAATCAGGTTCAATAAGGAAAATTCTCCTCATATAAGAAAAATAAACAAATAATCAAAAAACAAAATAAGACCCAAACAAGTAAAATGAAACCTAATCCGTGAGAATCGTGCTGAAGATTTTCCAAAACTACTAATCCAGTATACTTATGGGTTCAATGTTATACGTGGGCGAGGTAAATGATCTAGTGTTAAAAAATTTGTAATAAGAGCACACATACATAGATATACGGTCCGTTCTCAGTCTTTCAGAACTACAGTCAGCTTCCCGACACAATCTATAAACAAGAAGTAGAGGAGTAAAAGGCGACATATTCAAGTAGGATTTAACTGCCTTTTGTGTCAAACCAATAAATGCGAATAGAGTCAATTTTAAATTTATTAAGATATAACAGATACAAGTATAATATCTTGTAACTACTATTCACGAACCACACATTATTTTCACTTTATACTAGCCTGAACCAAGTCAAGCCCTAGGCAACTAAACACTAAACAGGTTCACAAGAACCGCCCAAACTTGCAAGGTATTTGATTAAAGAGACCCTTAGAGGGTGTCATGTCACGGGTCTTGACCAATGTCTAAATTTATTTTTTTTGGACCCAAAAATTTTCTAGTGTTTTTTATACTAATCATTATGTATTCAAACCAACGTCTTGCGTGATGATAAATTTTTTAATGCTTTTTATACTCTTAGGGTATGTTTGGCAAGTGGTATTGTATTGTATTATCTTGTGGGCCCAACATTAGTTAAAATATACATGTGTTTGGTGATCAAATGGATTGCATTGAGCAGCATTACAATGCAGCTTTTACCGCATTATCAAAACCCGTGCCCCCCCTCGTGATTAGGCTGTATTACTGACTTTTGTGTTTCAAAAGTCAGTAGCTTGCCCTTTTTCTTTTACTTTATAATAATAGTAATAAAAAAATAAAAATTTAATTTAATATAATATTATACAATATTAATTTTTATTTTTTTTATTTTTACATTATATTTTATTAATAAATTTATAGTTGAATATAATTAATAATAAATACTTAAATAGTATATAAAAATATAATATAGCATTACATTATTTAATTAAGTTACAATAATTAATATATATAAATTAATTATTTTAAAATAATTTAATAAACTAATAATACATATTTAAATATGAATAAAATTGAATAATATTAATTTAGAATTAATAATAATAATATAAATAGTATTATTACATATACTACAGAACTCTTACTTAGATTATTTAGTACAATTTATTTTGGTCGTGTTTATGTTACAACAATTGTAACACTAAATATAATATAATTAAAATCTAATACAGTACAGTGTAACACCAAACATTGTATAGCATTGTTATAATACAGTGCTAATGCAATACAGCATAATACAATACACCAATATTAAAATAATATAATACAACATAATACAATACAGTGTGCCAAACACACCCTTAATGATTAGATTTTCACACCGGTGTCTTGCAATACAACATTGCATGCAAGACAAAATCTTCTATGCATGACAAAGTAAAGTACTGTGCAAGATAAAAACTTGTATGCATGAGAAAAGTGCATGACCAGAGTTGCAAGCAAGTTTTGTCTACAGGCTGAATTAAAAGATTGAAATGAATAATTTATTCGACGGACATTTTTTTTTATTTTTAAAACTCCCCCCCCCCCCCAAAAAAAAAAACATGATTTTGGTCATAAAGGACGTTTGCTAAAAAGTGTCTTTCTATCCCATATTTGTCTAAACACAAGTCTGTAAGTATCATAAAGGACGTTTGCTTCCTTTCTCATATTTGAGTACAAGTCTTTTTCTTTAAAATACAAAAAGAAAATTTAAGTAATTAAGCTAGACCTACAAAATACAACATACTAATATTTTGATAGTATGAATAATGATATAAAAATAAAAATAAAACAAAATAATATTCCAAACTATCAACAAAAAAGACTCATGATAGAGAGTTACCAGAAGCCATTGTTTCATCAATGTAATTGCCAAATTGTCTTTACTGACTTGATCCTCAACCAGCTTGAAACAATTTAAAAAATTCAGAGCAATGTTTGGAGACCGGCTTAATTTTGCGAAAGTAGATATTGTTTCCAAAGAAGTACAGTCTTCGGCCCCAACAAAAACTATTTCTGGTGGAAGCTCTGGCAACGATTTAAGATTCCGGCATTTCTCCAAGCAAAGAATTTTAAGCTTTAAAAGTTGGTTTATGCTAGATGGTAGGCTGACAAAATTGTTCCCACTTAAATCTATTGCTTCTAATGAGAATAAGGAGCCAATATCAAAAGGAATTGCTCCTTCCAAAAGATTGCAGTCACTAAGATCTAAAGTTTGTAGAGAGCTTAAACCAGTGAAACGAGGAAAGGACAAGCACATGGAATCAGAATTTTTATTTGGCAACGAAAACGAAAGGAAGAAATCTGAACTCAAGATTTTGGGGGGTTGTCCTTTACATCCATGGAGAGAGAATATTTTGAGATTCACCAACTGTACAATGGAGGGTGGTATTTGTCTTATTGCAGTGCCACCTACATCTAGTTCTTCCAAACACTCAACTTCCCCCAAGTCCTGAGGCAATTTCTCTAATTTTAAACATCCACAAAGACACAGTATCTTTAGAGACTTCATAAGACAGACATTTTTTGGAAAGCTGACAAGATTTCTGCAGTCTTTTAAATTCAATAAAATTAGTCTTTTAAGAGTTCCAACAGATTGGTGAACCTCGAGCAATCTTGTACAGCCTTCAAGATTCAGCCGCTCAAGATTTGGAACCCCTGTAAAGTCGGGTTCTGATAAGGTTACAAGAGTGACTGAGATTCATGAATTTCAACTCCTTAAAAGGCTGCAAGAAACAATAAATAAATTACCAAGAACTTCCTTCAGTGACTATTATTTTGTGTATATTGAATGCAATACAGAAATGAAACCTTTATGCCCTTCCAAAGATATTTGATGCGACTATTGCACAGGTTCAACTTAAAAAGTTTCTCTGGCCGGAAACTCACAGGCAAAGAATTAAACGGGTATCCATGCCATTTGAGATACCGCAAATTATTTGAGAGGTATTCAAGATTGCCCGAAGAATAAAGATTATTGATTTCAAGTAACCTTAGATTGCTCATGGTTGAAAATGATTTAGCTTCCAATTGCGTCATCTCAGGCACATCAACAATTATAGCTTCAACTGCATCTGTTCCCTAATAAATAAAGGAAACAGAAATAAAATTAAAAGGTGAAAATCAATTATCAAACTGTAGTTTTCACTTTTAGTAAGACAATAATGTATGGAATTATGTTCCCTGACAAATATCTTACCATATTTGTTGATAAAACATGATACACATCCTTATAAAGCCATAATCTACTCCATTTGCCGGGCTTGTCACTATGGTGCTCTCGAACAATTTCCCAACCCATTTCTTGTAGCAAATCATGCATCCACACTTTGTTATTTACAATAGTTATTAAGGATTTGTCTAGGAGTTCTCTTATCCCAATAACTGAGTTAAAAACGCAACTGTCTAGTTTTTTCCTGACTCGATCTTTGTCCTTCCCCTTGAAGAAACATGCAATATCTAAGAATATTTCTTTATCTCTTCTATCAAGTCCATCATAACTTATTCTGAGAACTTTCAAAACTTTTTCATTAGGAGCTTCTTGTAGCCTATTCAAAGAACTTTTCCATTCCTCAACACTTCGACCACACAAAAAGGATCCCAAAACTTCAATTGCTAATGGAAGCCCTCGTGCATAATTGACTACACATTTCGAGAGCTCAACACGGTCATCTGTGGGTTGTTTGCCTTTGGAAACTTTCAAATGAAAGAGTTGAAGAGCTTCAACATAATCAAGTCCTCGAACCTTGTATATATTTGTTACTCCGTGACCCTTCAGCACATGTTCATCTCTAGTTGTAATAATTATTCTACTCCCAAAACCGAACCAATCATGATTTCCAGCCAGCGCTTGTAATTGTTCTAATTGATCCACATCGTCAAGAACGACAAGAACTTTTTTGCGACATAGCCGCCATCTAATCAAATTAATTCCTTTATGAACGTCCCATATGATTAAATTTCTTTCCATTAGGACCTCAGAAAGAAGCTGTTCTTGTAAAGGAACCAGACCTCTTGTTACACAGACTTCTCTAACGTTGGCAAGAAAGCTGCTAGCTTCAAATTGATCTTTTAGCGTATTGTATGAAACTTTAGCAAGCGTAGTTTTTCCAATTCCACCCATTCCACAAATGCCAATGAACTGAACATCATCTAATCCTGCTTCTAAATATCCATTCATTTTCTCCATGCGAGACGCTATTCCAACAAGGCCATCAACATCACTTGAGAACGTTGGGTTTAATCTTTTCGATATCGCTTTAACAATGTCTTTGATCAATTCTGACTCACGCCTACGGTGAAGAACAATAAATAAAAACAGGAAATTTTCATTTGCCAAAAGCAAGGTGCCTAAAATATTTATTGAAAAAAAAAATGTTGCCATAGACCATAATTGATGAAACAGCTTGCAATAGTTTTACTTTTATGAAAAATTATGTCGCCTACCAATGAACCCTTCAACCCCAGCAAAGCAATTTTTCAGGTAAGTTTATTATTAATTTAAAATTCGGAATAATTTTATTATTAGTTTAATTTTATTTATTCTCATCTGAAATTGAGGTGAGATTGGAGGGAGCTCTCTCTTATTCCACATCTAAATTTTGAAGTATCTTCGTTGTTATTAGTTCAACTTTACTTTGCGAGGTTGAGGTAGCTCTCTGTCACCACTCTACTTTTACAATTGTGCTTTTTCTAAGGACACGGTTATGATTAGGAGAAATTTTATAATATATCAAAGGTATCATGTCAACAATATAACAAACAAATGATGTTATGACATGTTTTCATTTATTTTAAAAACTCATTTTACAAGTGATATTTACCTTAAATTCAATTACAAATGTCATCCATACATCAATTAGTTGTATTATCTCTGATACATTGTAGAATTCCTTCATGGCTAGACTCAATTGGCTATGATGAGCCCTGGGTTTCGAGGCCCGTTTGAAACTTTTCTGCCAAGTCTTGAATTGACAGTAGATTTATGATATGGCCTAAATTGAGTCTTAAGGGTTATGCTAACTAACAGCCGTTGTTACATGTAATTCTTTGATTTGACTAAGGAGTTGACATTTTGATAACACATGGCTAATCTTGTCTTTATTGAAAATTTCTCTTTTCTTTAAATATTTCCTCATTTTTCCTAAGAAATTTGTTTATACTTGATTGATTTTAAATTTAGTTATATACGAACTTACTTGTTAGGATAAATGGGAAAATGTTTAAATAAAAGAGATTTTTAATGAAAACAAAAGTCATCACGTATTGCCAATGTGCTTGTTAGTCAAATCAAAGAATTATAATTTATATTTAACAATAGTTGTAAATTAACGTCATCTTGAGTCAAAACATTCCAGTTTTTAATGAAAACAAAAGTCGTCACGTATTGCCAATGTGCTTGTTAGTCAAATCAAAGAATTATAATTTATATTTAACAATAGTTGTAAATTAACGTCATCTTGAGTCAAAACATTCCAGACTATGCTATAATAATAGAGTGTTGCTATTTATCCCGAGTTAAGTACAGAGTCAAATCTCAAAAATGGTTCCTTTGTTATTTTTTCTAAACTTCTTATGAAATTGTAAAAAGTCGAATATTTAAAGACTAATACTATTTTAAACTTTTCCTATTAATCCATTGACTACTTAATTTTGGATTCTAGTACCGGGATAACTCTATGTATTCTCCTATATTTATTTTTAACGTATTCCAATATTATTATTAACTCAGATATGCTAAGTCAAGAACAGCAAAATGTAAATAATGATTACATTCAACTATTTATAATATTTCTAATTATAACTTCTTCTAAATTAATCATTCAGGAATGGTATTTTCTATACTATTTCCTGTATTATATCCTTCATTAAATACTACTTCTATTCTTCTATTTGCTACAACTCTTAGTTTAATACTATAATCTTTATGACTTCCTATTACGACTAGTCTTCTTAAATTATCAACTTGTTTAATATATTCACAAAATGCTTCAATAGAACAATTTTATAAAGTAAAACAAGTATAATTATCTATAGGCATGCAAGCAAATTTTGATTAAAAAAATTATTATAAGCAATTGTTTTTCTCCACTAGATACTCTCAGATTCTTTTATAAACTTTCAACAAATTTCTTAGATAACAAGTTTTGTCAACAATATTAACCAAATTCGTAAAAAAAAAAAAGTTGAAAAACTATTTTGTAACAGTTCAGAGTATAAAATTAAACTTTTTTATTAAAACAAAAGATTTTTTTAAACAACCTTCTCCCTATTCGGGGCATGGAAATCCCAATACAAAACCTCCCTTTTTCTTTCAAATGCCTATCCTTAGGCTAAAACGGTATTTAGGAGCAAAATTGGGCACTCAAAGGTATAAGGCTTCAGATTTTTCTGAAAACCTAAATTTTGTTCTATAGTCTAATCTTATTCTTCACATACAGAAAACATTCTTTAAATACAAATAAAAGGTAAAAGATTTGCAACATATAAACTTGTTCTTTTATAAACATATAGAAGTCTACAAAAGATTGGGTTTCTTTATTAGAGAAGAACTAAGTAACCTAGTTGCAATATATTATGCTGAATAAAACTAATTTACTTGTAATGACTTTTAGGAAATTGAACAATTGCCTTGGAACTTCTACAAATTGAATTTTGCTACAAGATTTTTTTTTTTATGATCTTACAATCCTCCCTAAAGGAAAACAACTCCTATTTATAGAGTTCCTAAAAGCCTTCATTCTTATCTCTTGCTTTCCATGTGTATGGACCAAATTCTAGGGAGTTTGGCTGTTGAAAATTGATTAAAAAAAAAAGAGGAAAAAAGAAAGGTAGCTTCAAATTTGGTGGCTTAACCACCAAATTTGTTGACCAAATTTGTTGATCAAATTTGATGGCTAAGCCATCAATTTTGATCAATATTGGTGGGCTTGATTTTAGGCAAAATCTTGCCTATAAAAGGAAGCTCTCATTTGAGAGCTTGGCATCCAAAATCCAAGAGAATCAATCCAATTGAGAGCATTCAATTGGTGAATGCAAGTGAAGCATTGAGAGCTTCCAACATGGGAGAGAAATATTCTTAAGCATGTAGTTATATTGAAGGAGCATTTGGCTCCTCAATAGGGTATTACGGATTTGCTTTGTTAAGGGGTATTTCTTAGGATTATGTATTTGGGACTTGGGTGAGAGAAATTTATTTCTGAGAGTGTGGTTGTAATAATTTTCCACATAGTAAATATTTTTCTCTAGTTGTCTTGTGACAACGGCCGTGGTTTTTCTCCGGATTTGGAGTTTTCCACGTAAATCTTGTGTTGTGTGATTGGTGTATTCTCCATTTAATTTTTCTGTTAATTTGTTGCTTGATAAATTGCTTGGAGTGATCTTGGGAGGAAGCTCAATTTCCTAACAGTGGTATCAGAGCCATTGATTGAAGTTTTGGTGTCAGGGTACTATTCACGTATACGGTACTGTTCACGTGAAGCAGTGGGAGCCAATCCAAATAATCTGTGGTGAAGAGAATAGGAAGCAAATATGTCAGCAGCTAGTGTTTTTCAAACTTGGTTGAAGTTTGATGTTGTTGAAAAATTAATGGGAGAATGATTTTATTGGCTTGTGGAGAATTCAAGTCAAAGGTGTATCCAATCTGGTATGCACAAAGATTTGAAGGTGTGGACAATTTTGGCACCTCAAGAAAATTGTCAAGAAGGTGGAGTGGGCTCGGCAAATTACTCCAGAATCAGTAAAGGAGACACTGATATTCTCGCAGATGGTGAGTTTCCTTTTGATAGGAGACTGGGTTAGTTCTTTTGGCATGTAGATCTCCAAGTTGCCATGAAAGAGAACATGTTATGATCAGCGGGGTCCACAAGTTTGCACGCGGGCATTGGCTTGGTATAAATGCAAGGTGTGTGGTGGAAAAGTTATGTCATGGCTGAAGAATTCTTAGGGAAACCAAGCATGAGAATTGCACCATAATTTTCAGCGGATATGTTCGACATGTGCTGGAAAAAAAAAATCTTAGAATGGTTGATTCTAAGTGGTATACTCTTTATGGTGGAGTATGATAATTCTCTATGTTGAGAATTATGACTGTTGGTGAAGACGGTGCTTTATATTAGTAGTTATGTATTTTTTTTTTTTTTTAAGGTGGAGATTGTTGAAAATTGATTAAAAAAAAAAGAGGAAAAAAGAAAGGTAGCTTCAAATTTGGTGGCTTAACCACCAAATTTGTTGACCAAATTTGTTGATCAAATTTGATGGCTAAGCCATCAATTTTGATCAATATTGGTGGGCTTGATTTTAGGCAAAATCTTGCCTATAAAAGGAAGCTCTCATTTGAGAGCTTGGCATCCAAAATCCAAGAGAATCAATCCAATTGAGAGCATTCAATTGGTGAATGCAAGTGAAGCATTGAGAGCTTCCAACATGGGAGAGAAATATTCTTAAGCATGTAGTTATATTGAAGGAGCATTTGGCTCCTCAATAGGGTATTACGGATTTGGTTTGTTAAGGGGTATTTCTTAGGATTATGTATTTGGGACTTGGGTGAGAGAAATTTATTTCTGAGAGTGTGGTTGTAATAATTTTCCACACAGTAAATATTTTTCTCTAGTTGTCTTGTGACAACGGCCGTGGTTTTTCTCCGGATTTGGAGTTTTCCACGTAAATCTTGTGTTGTGTGATTGGTGTATTCTCCATTTAATTTTTCTGTTAATTTGTTGCTTGATAAATTGCTTGGAGTGATCTTGGGAGGAAGCTCAATTTCCTAACAGTGGTATCAGAGCCATTGATTGAAGTTTTGGTGTCAGGGTACTATTCACGTATACGGTACTGTTCACGTGAAGCAGTGGGAGCCAATCCAAATAATCTGTGGTGAAGAGAATAGGAAGCAAATATGTCAGCAGCTAGTGTTTTTCAAACTTGGTTGAAGTTTGATGTTGTTGAAAAATCTAGTTATACCATTATATTTCTCTTTTCAACTCTTTACACCATATAACTACATCAAAGTCTTTTACAATTTTTATTTCCTCACAAACAACTTTTTCTTGAGAATGGTTAGGATTTAATAATTTTTTCTTTTTAATTTATTAACCACCAATCATATTAACAAAATTTGTTCAGATAAAAATAAGATTGATCATGATCCATCATTATTATCTCATGTTTCAACCCCTGCAAAATCCCTTTTTCAGACTTAATTAGTTATTAGCAATTAAAAAAAAGTTTTGATGATGTCATCAATACGCAATATGGATGGTGCGTGGGCACGATGTATAAGTATAATTACGTGAATGAATGAAAAAATAAATAAAATAAACGACGTAAACGTGAAAAAATTATTTTCGAGGGAAAAAAAAGTGAAGAAGTTACATGGGGCTTCACTTCATGATGGGAGGCCCATCGAGTTATCACATTCACTTATAATGCAAGAATAATGCATATGGCCGCTGCCAAGTCATCACATTCATTAAATAATTTTTAAAGTTTGTTTTTAATGCTAAAAAATATTAAAAATGAAATTTTCAAATCATAAACACAAAAAAAATTAATGAGAATTTTTTTAATGTGAATAAGTGGTAAAAACTAAAAATAAATCATAACCTAATTCTTTTGACTAAATATCAATTTGTTAGTTGGATACTTCAAGTTTATTTCATGTCTCTAATTTTGGTTAGTCTTTTTCATTTGTTAGTTCATTTATTTTAATTTAGTATTCCAACAATTTTGTGTTTAGTGTTCCTACTAAATTCATTCAATAATAATATTTTAGATAAAATTCTAGTAAATTTTATTTCTTATTATACAATTTCGTAATTTCGGTTAAACTCCCTCACTTATGAGTTCATATGTTTCACTTAATAATTTCACTACCTTTGAGTTGAATGTTCATATTATCTAGGTTAAACTTGTAAGATTTCAATTATTTGGATTAAATACCAAATTTACTTTTTAGAATTTTTTGGTTGAATTCGTCTTAAAGTTTGGTTAAGCTTTCTTAATTGCTTGTAGCAAAGTTTGAGCATGGGGCTTCCATAAATTCAGATACCGAAATATTAGCGGCAGAAGATAAATCTTCCACGTGGTGTGGGATAGAGATTGCAGTAAATAAATCTTTAGTATGAGGATGGAGATCTAAAGCCTCTAATAGTCTACATAATCCTGAACCATTGCTCGGCAGAAATAGTCTACATAATTCTGAACCATGCTCGGCAGACCTCTAGGCTAATGTTATGTGTATTCGAACTCTAATAGAATCCGGATAACTTGGTACCAGATAAAATATCGTTAATTTTTCTGGGACGGCTGAACTTGCAAATAGAACCAAGAACCTCATTGGGTAGCGCCGGTCTGGCTGCATTGCTGCCTTCCAACCACGAAAGGGTAAAGAATTTTCTGTTGCCGCACCGTCGTAACTCAAAAGGCCATGGATTCCAAATTGGAGGCCGAAGCTGTTGTCCCTTGTAGAAAAAATCTTCCACTTCCGTGTGAATTGGAACAACACCACACATTTTCACCGCAGCGTCCCAAAAATTTTCACCCACGTAAAAAATGTTGAAAGAAGCCTTTGTAAGTACTTGAAAACGCTTTGTTTTAAAAGTCTCCGGGGCAAATAGGCCAGCCAAAGGTGATCGGACTCGAGGGTTGCGAAACTAGGGATGGCAACGCTGAAGTTGTAATCATCTTCCTCTGCTTCTATTTTACATTGAATCTCCATGTAGGACATGTCCGTACAACAAGGGAGAGATAATACCGCACAAACAGCAAATCCTGAGAAATTATGATCCGATCTAAGACCAGAAGCTTGCATTGTTACCGAACCACCAATATTCCAATAACTGAACCACCTTGGAATTTCATTCCCAGGAATAAAAAGATGAAACTGAGAAGAACAATTAGGGAGTTCCTGTAATGTTAAATAATGACCATTAGTAAGCTTGAACACATGCAACAAGCACGGAAATTATTAATAGATAAGCAAAGGAAAAGAAATTCACTTAAAAACTTCATTGTCATTCATTAGTCACAAGTCTGAATGAAATATCTTCTAATTTCTCTTTCTACGGTCTAACACTCTTTCGGAAGCTCGCTTACAAGTTCCATGTTCCAATTCCTGTGGATATGAAATAAAGATTTAGCTAAGGATAATTTTAGAGAAGCCACTAATCCAGAACATATGTATATGTGAATGATCAATACTTGAGGACTATCCAAGAACCAGACCATATTTTTTACTTTGTACTGGCCAGAGCCAAGTCGAGCCCTAAGCAACTAAGCAGTCACCCAAGGACCTCAACGTAAGACTGAATGGAAATAAAGTATTTTTGTTTCCTATCTCATTTTTGCGTGCAAGTCCTTCTCTTTAAGGGGTAAAAAAATTGGTAGATACGCAAAACCTTCAAAAACCAACATGTTAAACATTTTGATAGTCTAAATGTTATTATAACAAAAAACTAACATCCTAGTGCTCAAAACTATCAACTGACAAAGTGAGTTACCACAAGCCATTGTTCCAGCAACATAGCCATCAAGTTGTCTCTACTAACTTGATCCCCAGCCAGCTTGAAGCAATTTGAAAAATTTAGAGCCATGTCAGCGATCCAGCTTAACTTTGGGGTAATAGATATTGTTTCCAAAGAAGTACAGTCTTCGGCCCCAACAAAACTATTTCTGGTGGAAGCTCTGGTAACGATTTAAGATTCCGGCATCTCTCCAAGCAAAAAATTTTAAGCTTTAAAAGTTGGTTTAAGCTAGATGGTAGGCTGACAAAATTGTTCCCACTTAAATCTATTGCTTCTAATGAGAATAAGGAGCCAATATCAAAAGGAATTGCTCCTTCCAAATGATTGCAGTCACTAAGATCTAAAGTTTGTAGAGAGCTTAAACCAGTGAAACAAGGAAAGGACAAGCACATGGAATCAGAATTTTTATTTGGCAACAACAACGAAAGGAAGAAATCTGAACTCAAGATTTTGGGGGGTTGTCCTTTACATCCATGGAGAGAGAATGTTATGAGATTCACCAACTGTACAATGGAGGGTGGTATTTGTCTTATTGCAGTGCCACCTACATCTAGTTCTTCCAAACACTCAACTTCCCCCAAGTCCTGAGGCAATTTCTCTAATTTTAAACATCCTCAAAGACAATATCTTTAGAGACTTCATAAGACAGACATTTTTTGGAAAGCTGACAAGATTTCTGCAGCCTTTTAAATAATAAAATTAGTCTTTTAAGAGTTCCAACAGATTGGTGAACCTCGAGCAATCTTGTACAGCCTTCAAGATTCAGCCGCTCAAGATTTGGAACCCCTGTAAAGTCAGGGGTTCTGATAAGGTTACAAGAGTGACTGAGATTCATGAATTTCAACTCCTTAAAAGGCTGCAAGAAACAATAAATAAATTACCAAGAACTTCCTTCAGTGACTGTTATTTTGTGTATATTGAATGCAATACACAAATGATACCTTATTGCCCTTCCAAAGATATTTGATGCGACTATTACACAGGTTCAACTTAAAAAGTTTCTCTGGCCGGAAACTCACAGGCAAAGAATTAAACGGGTATCCATGCCATTTGGGATACGCAAATTATTTGAGAGGTATTCAAGATTGCCCGAAGGATAAACATTGTTGATTTCAAGTAACCTTAGATTGCTCATGCTTGAAAATGATTTAGCTTCCAATTGCGTTATCTCAGGCACATCAACAATTATAGCTTCAACTGCATCTGTTCCCTAATAAATAAAGGAAACAGAAATAAAATTAAAAGGTGAAAATCAATGATCAAAACAGAGAGAAGTTATCTTGAACTATAGTTTTCACTTTTAGTAAGACAATAATGTATGGAATTATGTTCCCTGACAAATATCTTACCATATTTTTTGATAAAACATGATACACATCCTTATAAAGCCATAATCTACTCCATTTGCCGGGCCTGTCACTATGGTGCTCTCGAACAATTTCCCAACCCATTTCTTGTAGCAAATCATGCATCCACAGTTTGTTATTTACAAAAGTTATCAAGGATTTGTCTAGGAGTTCTCTTATCCCAATATCTGAGTTAAAACCGCAACTATCTAGTTTTTTCCTGACTCGATCTTTGTCCTTCCCCTTGAAGAAACATGCAATATCTAAGAATATTTCTTTGTCTCTTCTATCAAGTCCATCATAACTTATTCTGAGAACTTTCAAAACTTTTTCATTAGGAGCTTCTTGTAGCCTATTCAAAGCACTTTTCCATTCCTCAACACTTCGACCACACAAAAAGGATCCCAAAACTTCAATTGCTAATGGAAGCCCTCGTGCATAATTGACTATATATTTCGAGAGCTCAACACGGTCATCTGTGGGTTGTTTGCCTTTGGAAACTTTCAAAAGAAAGAGTTGGAGAGCTTCAACATAATCCAGTCCTCGAACCTTATATATATTTGTTACTCCGTGGCTCTTCAGCACATGTTCATCTCTGCTTGTAATAATTATTCTACTCCCAAAACCGAACCAATCATGATTTCCAGCCAGCGCTTGTAATTGTTCTAATTGATCCACATTGTCAAGAACGACAAGGACTCTGTTGCGACATAGCCGCCATCTAATCAAATTAATTCCTTTATGAACGTCCCATATGATTAAATTTCTTTCCATTAGGACCTCAGAAAGAAGCTATTCTTGTAAAGGAACCAGACCTCTTGTTACAGAGACTTCTCTAACGTTGGCAAGAAAGCTGCTAGCTTCAAATTGATCTTTGAGCGTATTGTATAAAACTTTAGCATGCGTAGTTTTTCCAATTCCACCCATTCCAAAAATGCCAATGAACCGAACATCATCTAATCCTGCTTCTAAATATCCATTCATTTTCTCCATGCGAGACGCTGTTCCAACAAGGCCATCAACATCACTTGGAAACGTTGGGTTTAATCTTTTCGATATCTCTTTAACAATGTCTTTGATCAATTCTGACTCACGCCTACGGTGAAGAACAATAAATCAAAACAGGAAATTTTAATTTGCCAAAAGTAAGGTGCCTACAATATTTATTGATGCTCAACTGTAGACTCACAAAACAAAAATGTTGCCATAGACCATAATTGATGAAACAGCTTGCAATAGTTTTACTTTTATGAAAAATTATGTCTCCGACCAATGAACCCCACTTCAACCCCAACAAAGCATATTTTTCAGGTAAATTTATTATTAATTTAGAATTCGGGATAATTTTATTATTAGTTTAATTTTTATTTATTCTCCTGTAGAATTAAAGTGAGCTCTCTCTTATTACTCATTTAAAATTTAAAGTATTATTGTCATTATTATTATGGGTAATTTTTAAAAACCTCCCCTGAGGTTTGGGCTTGTTGCAAGTAGATGGCGAGAATTTGTTTATTTGTAAAAAACCCTCTACCGTCAGTTAACTTTAACATTGACCGTTAGTTGACTGTGCAAAGACAATATTACCCTTAACAACAGTTTGTAAACGGAAATAACTAAAAAAAAATTAAAATTGTTGGCGCGAAAAGCACAAACCCTATTTTTTGACAATTTTATCCTTGTCAATTCCAAAGATTTACAATATCATATGTAAAGATTATAACTATTTCATTTTCAAGTTTTTAATTTTATCTTTTTTGTAGGAACTTTAAGAAAATATCAATAATTTAAAGAGGATTTTTTAAATTTTTAATTTTATCTTTCTTGTAGGAACTTTAAGAAAATATCAATAATTAAAGAGGGTAAAATAGCCAACAATTTTAATTTTTTTTTAGTTATTTTCGTTTACAAACTGTTGTTAAGGGTAATATTGTCTTTGCACGGTCAACTAACGGTCAATGTTAAAGTTAACTGACGGTAGGAGATTTTTTATAAATAAATAAATTCTCGCCATCTACTTACAATAAATCCAAACCTCAGGAGAGATTTTTAAAAATTACCCTTATTATTATTATTATTATTTTAAAAAAGGCAGTTTCGTTATTAGTTCAACTTTTATTTTGTGAGGTTGAGGTAGCTCTTTGTCACTACTCTACTTTTACAATTGTGCTTGTCCTTTCTAATAGGATCCCCCTAAGTTACAGTTTTCGTAACTTACAGCCTGCGATTTGACTAACTAACCAATAAAAATCTGCCACATGGATAAAAAGCAAGAAATCATAACTGGTTGAAAACGGTCGCAGACGGGGTGACTGCAATAGTCAATCCAGATGATTGACTGTTCCAGGCGGTTGCAATCGATTAAACGACTTCGTTTCACAATCGAATCCCTCACCTCTTAAAATAAAAAAAACATTGACGAAGAGAAGCCGAAGCTACATCTCCTCCAACCAGCATCCTACTGAAAGTCCACCACCAAGAGAAGCCGAAGCTACATCTCCTCCAACGACCAACCTACTCAAAATCCACCATCGAATTTTCTACAAACTAGGCTTCAATTAATGCAAATGGACTTTGCAAATCAAAGTGGCGCAAGCCGTTCACTTCTTGAATGACAAGAACGAATCATGTAACCTGGTGGCAGCAAATTAGTGGCTCATTTAGTTTCGACAAACCAACGCTGCTTGGGAGGTCGCAACCTCTATCCTCTCCTCCGATCTCCGGTTGTTGCTAGCCAATTTCAAAGTCGAGTTCTTGGCTACTCAAATTCTTAAGAGTTCTTGGCTATTCTCCTACACAATCCCTAAATCATTCCCTCCTCCTTTCTCAGTGATTTTTGCCTTCTCAAACGATGATGAAAGGTGAAACCTTTTGGTCCGGTTACCCATCAGTTATCCCTAACCAATTCAGCTGGTTCCCTTTTGTTATTACTGCTGCATAAATTAAACTTCAACGGTTGGATTGAAATTGAAGATATCCAATGATTGATATTAATCAGACTGTAAGATACATTAAATGCCAATTAGGAATTGCCTTTCTAATAACACAGTCATGGTTAGACTCATAATTTGCCATCATGAGCCCTGTGATTCGAGGCCTATTTGAAACTTTTCTCCCGAGTCTTGAATTGACAGTAGATTTATTATATGGCCTAAATTGAGTCAAAGGGTTATGCTAACTTACAGCTGTTGTTAATTCTTTAATTTGACGAACGAGTTGACGCGTTGGTGACACGTGGCTAATCTTGTCTTTATTATAAATTTCTCTTTTATTCGAATATTTTCTCATTTCTCCTAACAAGCTCGTATATACTTGACTGATTTTAAATTTAGTGACATAAAAGAGATATTTTTAATCAAAACAAAAGTAGTCACCTATTGCCAAAGTAGTTGTTATTCAAATCAAAGAATTATAATTTATATGTAAGGATAGTTGTAAATTAGGCAAGGTTAACTTATATTATCATATACCAAACATTATGTGAATATAGGTCGTTGGATTCGAATAATAAAATAGGATGGACAGAATGAAAATCTAATATTATAACACTAGCCTAATAAAAGTTAACTTAATTCTGTCTTAATAAAAATTAACTTTCTTTCTTCTCTTTCTTTTATCGCTTTTTTCCACAAGTAGCCGTCACCGTAATTTTTTTCCTTTACTTCCTTAATCACAAATTTTAATTTGGTAATAAACTTAAAGAAAGAAAAGAAAAAGAGACAATATTAAAAAGAAACTGGGAATTTTCGTAAAAAATAATTAAAAAAATGATTGCCGATCCGATCACCTGATCTATGACCATCGCACCAACAAAATAAAAGTAGGTGAATATGTGATGAAGGAAAGGAAAAATAAATAAATAAGAAGAAAAAAAAGGCAAGAAGCGGTGGCTGGTGGAATTTCCAAACTACTCTTAATAATCTTTTTGAGTTATATCTAGATTTCTAATAAGCTTTCGAATGTAACATATTTACCGGTGGAATTATTTTAACTTAGTTTAAATTGTCCTAATCCATTCAGAAATAACTTTTTATGCAACGTAAAATATTTCACCAAGTATAATCAGTCAATATTGATCGCGAGAAAAAGAAAAAAAAAAGAAAAAGTCAGAAATTCACTGCTTCGACAACAACCGCATACAATATATATTATTTTAAGGGTTTTAGATTTCCCTTCCTAAACTGCCACTTGGGCTTGTAGTCCAATAGTGAACTATTGCTCTTAAAGTTCTTATGTACTTAACTTTCCTCAATTAAATATAATTGTGTGAATATTACTTGTAACACCTTTCTCTCTTGAGAAATGTGAATAGAGTAGAGACATCCCTCCTCCGTGAGGGGTATTTGGCTGGACAGTACTTCATAAACTAAAAATGTAATAATGTAAGTCTCAGGTATATATCTGATTGTAAATATCAGTACAATAATATATTGTCATAACAGTTGTAAATATTTGTGTAAAACAGTAACTTGATACTTAATTAGTTAAAAAAAAAAAAGATTTCCCTTCCTAAACTAGCATCTCAAAGGTGCGGTTTGCTAGAGCCGGTAAGAGATAGATATGATTGCTCATTTTATTTCCATCCATCTAATTTTATTATTCAAATTCAACGACCCTTATTTGCATAATGTTTGTTACTTGATAATATAACTTAACCTTGCCCTGTAAGTTAACATGATCTTGAGTCTAAACATTCCAGAATATGCTATAAGAATATAGTGTTGTTATTTACCCCGAGTCAAGTCCAGAGTCAAATCTCGAATGGTTTCTTTGACATACTTTTTAAAGTTCTTATGAAATTGTAAAGGGAAAAAACTATTCTCATCCCTAAGGTTTCATGCAATAGCTCATTTTATCCTTATTTTTTAAACAATAACTCAAAACATTCTTCTATTAACTCACTGCTAATTAAGTATTGTTTGTTTGTTATTCATAGAGGGAAAAATTGATTTTTCATTAAAGAGAAAATTAAAAAAATAAATAAAAATTGACACATAACTAAAAATGATGTTTATCTAATCGCACTAAACAGAAATACCGAAAAGATGAAAACTTCTATTTTAAGCAATTATTTTACACTTCTCTATATTTTGGAGGCATGAAAATCCTATAAATCCTAGATTTAAGTGCAAAAAATAATCACAATTTTCATATTCATATAAGTATACTTTCTAATTGCGCTGTGAGCCGACTTTGGGAGACAGTAATGGTTAAGGAAGAATGGTGGCAAAGCTCAAAATAAAAATTGGTTGAAAATTAAAAAAAAAATTCAGTACATGCAAGCACATAAAAATTAGTTGTATTTTTGAGTTTTTCTTCCAATGATTTAAAGATATTGTACTAATTACCATTTGCTACTTATGGTGATTATTCAGTGGCTATATCAAACTATTTCATCGTTGATTTCATTAAAAATAATAATAAATTTTGTATATTTTGTAGTGTTATTTAATTGTGTAAAAAATTATTTTAATATAATTTTTACCACTTTAATACATAAATAAAAATCCTATTTTACCCTAATGAATTACTAGTTAACGGCATTAAACTAATAATGAGTTAGCGGAAGGATGTTTTGAGCTATTATTTAAAAAATAGGGATGAAATGGGTTATTACATGAAATTTTAAGGATGAAAAATGATTTTTCCCAATTGTAAGAAGTCTAAAAATTTAAAGACTACTACTATTTTAAACTTTTCCTATTAATCCATTGTAAGAAGCCTTATGGTTTTTTCCTATTACGTACCCCTAAAAAATTTACAACACATAAACTTGTTCATTTATAAACACAAAAGGTTATAAAAGATTAGGCTTTCTCATTAGAGAAGAACTAAGTAACTTAATTAAAATACATTATGCTGAATAAAACTAACTTACTTATAATGACTTCTAGAAAATTAAACAAGTGCCTTAGAACTTTTACAGATTGAATTTTGCTACAAAATTATTATTATTTTTTTAATGATATGATGATCCTCCCTGAAAGAAAACTACTTCTATTTACAGAGTTCATGAAATCCTTTATTCTTATCTCCTAGTATCCATGTGTGTCGGCCAAATTGTAGGGAGTTTGGCATCCATTGAGCAATGTTGTCTTTATATTCAAATGAAAAAGGTGACTATCGGTAAAATTATCACCACGGCTTTTTCTTTTTATAGTTGTACTTTAAAAAAGTAGTGAGTGAAGGACGACTAATTGGAGAGTGGACCACTATCGAGTCAAAGTTCTAACATGTTGTCAAGGTTATGGCCTCAATACCATCTAGATCGTTGTAGAAGTCTCTATCATCATCTTCTTCTTACTTAATTGATCTTTCATAAAAGATTTGTAGGCCTTGATATCATCTTTGTATTGCTCGCGATAAAAATCTACAAGTTGATCATTTGTGGTCTTAAAAATAAAAAAGGACTTTGAGTATATCTTGGCAAGAATATATCTTTGATTAGAGTCTTTAGCAATTAGTTTAGAATGATTAGTGGATTTTTTAATCTCAAATTCCCTTACTATTATTCTGCTTCTGCAATGTCTAATTTACTTGGTTAAAAAATTAGTAGTGTAAATCCAAGGAATATTCGAACATTTTAAGTTTTTAAGTTCTCTAATGGTGTTAGATCCCATGAGAAAAATAGAATAGTGGGCTTGCAACTCATAATATACATCTTTGTTAAATCTCCATTCTGATACTTTTGTTGGACATAAGCCATCATAAATCATTTTCGTATTGCCATTAGGTTAAGCATGGTTGATGCTAACTTTCTTATCAATGGACTTGTTTGGTCAGGGTTTTGAATAATGAATTAATTAAGAAAATCAAAATCTAATAATAATTGTGAAGTTAATATTAGTGGTTTCTATTTTATTGGCTTGTATAGTCCTAGATCCATGCTAACTTTGTTTATCCAAGTGGCATTTCTAGACAAAATCGGTCAGTTCTTAGGAAAATATTGTGAGTATTGTCATAATGTATCTCCTATAGGATGAGAAATCCAAGTGTTTGGTAGTCGAACTCGGGAAAAACTCTGAATAAATTCTATTTTGTCATTTTGCACTTAAGCATGATGCTCTTTAATGATAAGTCGACTATAATAGGGTAATTTTGAAAGTTCAGTATGTGTAAAGAAAAAATTATACTTTCTCTCATTTCTAGATCTCATGAGTTCAATGTTTTGCACTCAACATTTGATTTAACTAGTGGGGTTAAAGGTTTTTTTTTTCACATTTTTCTACCAATAGAGCTGATAAAGTGTTGAACTTATTCTTTCGAGAATCTTTCTTTATAAAGATATTTGATCATTCAATTTTTTGAAAAAAAGTTACCATTGTTTCGCAATGATTGCAAAAAGACAATGTTATTTGAAGATGAAGTATCTCCACTATCTTGTGTATTTGAACACTTAACGATGTGTGCTGAGGTATACTACTAGCTATATTTTTTTGCTAATGGACTCATGAAAAAACTTCTAGTTTGCTTTTTCGCAGCATCAAGGACTAATTTGAAATCATAGAGTCCTTGATAATCTAGTTTGTAAAAAATTGTAATTTTTTAAAGAACTTTAGGCCAAGTATGGTACACACCAGGTGTAAATCCTTAAATGACTACATAAAAACTGAAAATTTTGCTTAAAAGTTCACTTTGAATTTTTGAAAAATAATAAAAGCAAATGATAAAAGCATAAAAAAACAGTTGACACTGAATTGCATAAAAGTTATAATTATTAAATCTTGATCATACACGCCCTTGAATTAGAACTTAAGATAAGTGTCAATAAGTGTCAGTACTAACTAGTATCAAAGCATGGTTTAATTAATTAATTCTAATTAGGAGATCCAATAATTTATGAAGAAAATAGAAGATTTAGATTTAGAACTCAGTGACAGTGCTTACCAAAGTAAGAAAGTAACTTTAGATAGATATAATATAGATTGTAACATAAAAGGAAACTTAGACACGATTTACATACAGAAAATTCATAGTTGAATAGTTTGATAAACTTGTTAATTAATTTATGTAGAAATTTAAAATTAGAAATTGATAAGATTACTAAGAATGTTATATTATTTCTAGATAGCTTAAGGGAATGTAGAGTACTTCTTAAAAATTTCGAAGAAAAAAATAGACTTTATAAAGAATCAAATTATAATAGAATTAAGATTTCAAGGTTAGAAAAAGTTAAATTGAAAATAAGCAATTAGATAAAGCAAAAAATTTTGAAGTCAAATCAACTTTAGAAGATTTAATAAGTAGATTTGAAAAAAATAAATGTTGATACTGATAAAGATAGCTTTCAACCTAAGCAATCTAAGAGTTATAGATATTATTAATGGATAAAAGTAGTTAAATAGTCAGTACTAATAAATAAGAAGGTAACTGAATAATATTTAGTAAAAGAAAGGAAGATGAGGATGTTAAAATAGAAAACCTTATAGATTTTGATGAACAAATAGAAAAGATTTAGAAAAAAAATTACAATAAATCAATCCAAATATTATATAAAAGAAAAAAATATGTTTAGAAATCTTTACTATATCAAATTATAATGAAAGATACATGTCTTGCACTCATAAGATCAAATGATTTAATTAGATTTAGTAGACAAGTATTCCCATATCAGTGATAAAGACCTTAAATAAGCTCATCTAGGATTACTTATAATAGAGTAAAAGTTAGAGAAAATTTAGGTGCAAAAGCCCTAGTTTTTCTTTATGATAATTGATTTACAAATAGAAAAAAGAATTTTAGGAAGCATAGAACTAGACATAAATAATAAAGGAGGAATAGTATATTTTACCTAATATAATTAGGTAAAAGCTAATACTTATAAGGATTTAAGAACATGAATAAAAATTAGAGGTTACCACATGAAAAGAAATGAAGATAACTTATTAATTTGTACAAGATTTATAGGAAGACTTAGTAATAAACATTTTGTGAACTAAAGGAATTAAGGCTATCTGAGCAAAAAAATTCTTAGCAAGAATTAATGTAGGATTAGATTGGAAGTTAAATTTTATAAAAAAATTAATTTTAGTACCACAAGACAATGCAATTTATCACAATAGTGATGGCTTAATAGATTTAAGATTTGGAAATTATTATTATTCGGTTAGCACAACTGGCAATCAAGATGAAACTTTGTCTTTCTCGTTTTCCACAATATCAACATATTCACTTATGCTGTGTTTACTTGCTGGAATGGGAGTGAGGAGTGTGGATTCCTCCCACTCCAGCGTTTACTTCCTCTAAATGGGAAGGGAGTGGGAATCCCACTCCGTGGGCCCCACTCATTTTTGGAGTGGGGAGTGGGAGTGGGACTCCCATTGGGGGAGGTGGGAGTGGGAATCCACTCCCACCTCTCCTTTTTTTACCCTTTTATTTTTTTAATTTAATTTAATTTAATATTTTATAATTAATAAAATAAAATAAATATTATTATATTTATTTGAATAATATTATTATATTTAACTAAATAATAATTTACATTGATTCTAAGTTAAAATTATTTTAAAATAATATTATTATATTAATAGAGAATTAATAAATATAATATTATTATATTTATTGTAAAAATAATAGTACTATATTTATTTAATATTAATAATAATAAATGGGTTTTTTCTAAGAAAATATTAATTTTGTACTAAATAATATTATATTATTATTTTATATAATAATAAATTTAATATAATTATATTAAATAAAATAAAATAACATTTCATTTTGTATTAAAATTAATAATTTATTGTTCATAATTAAGAATATTAATAATTATAATAAATTTACAAATATAATAAAATAAATATTATTCATTAAATATATTTTTTATTAGTTTTGTAATTAAAAACTATAATTCTTTAAATAAGGATAAAATTGTAATTTGAAACTATTTACTCCCAATCTAAGATAAAGTAAACACAAAAATTGGATTCTGATCTCTATTCCATGCTTCCATTCCAGTGTAAGTAAACAACCTACTCCCACTCCCACTCCACACTCTCAATTCTAGGATTCCCACTCCTCAGGATTAGAGTTGCATGTAGAGCATGGTGGAACCAAATAGTAGTTTTTTCGATTTCGATTTTTCACATGATTTAGAAATAGGAAACAATAGTTATTTCAATTTTCCACATGATCTAGAAATAGAAAATCCAACAATAGAAACTAGTGAAGAAAATATAGATAGTTTCTTACAAAATTTAGATGGACCATATATCAATAAAGAAATAAGTTGTTGTGATTTAGAATTTGAAAACTCCTATGATCTTATTTTCATACTAAACAATATAGATGTACAGACCACAAAGCCTAAATTTAAAAATCTAAAAAAAATGACTCAAAAGAAATAATTAGATTAACAGAAATTACACATCCGAAGGAGACCCAATCAAATATTGGAATAGAAACAAATTTAAAGCCCATTTAGATAGAAGAATGTATATTTCACTATTAAAACATCTAAAGGAGACTATAGTTCACAAGACATGTAAGAATTTAACAGTAAGATAACATAATTATTAAAATTAGGAGGTTATTGTTAGAAACCATGCAAAAATTAATAGAAGAAAAGTGTGAATGGTCATAAATTATAAACGTTTAAATGATAATACATATGAAGACTAGTATAAAATCCTTAATAAAAATCAATTACTTAATTGCATCCAAAATGAAAATATATCCAGCAAGTTTAATTGTAGATTAGGATTTTGGCAAGCTAAAATGGATGATGATTATATTCTATCGACTACCTTCAGCTATCCTGAGGGACTTTTCAAATAGATTGTTATACTAAAAAATATCCCTTTTATCTTTCAACGTAAGATGGATCACATACTTAGAAAATATGGTAAATTTGTTTTAGCATATATACTTATAGTCTTTAATAAGTTTGTCAATAACAGACTTATAATTAGTAAGAAGAAAATATAACTCTGTAAAGATAATGTACATTTTTTAGAAATGAAAATAGGAAAAGTAAAACTAAAATTACAAGAACATGTAGTGAAAAGAATATTAGATTTTTCAAATAAAAAGTACTAAAAATTTACAAGCCTTTTTAGAAATATTAAATTATGTTAGAATGTGTACAAAAGACCTTAGCGAATAGTAGGAACTTTGAATAGTAAAACTAAACCAGGAGGTCAAAAGTTTTTTGATATAGAATTAATTAGAAAAAAAATAATTTTTTAAAGAATGAACATAATTAACTTTACCACAAGAAAATGAGTATAAGGTTATAGAAACAGATGTTAGTAAGCACGAATAAGGAGTAGTATTAATCTCCAAACCAAGTAAGTATAATAGTAAGAGTACTAAGAAAATTTGTAGATACTCATTAGGTCTCTATAAAGAATCTAAAAATAGTTTAACTAGCTTCAATTATGAAATCTTAAGAGTTATTAATGCTTTAAATAGTTTTAAATAACTTCTCAATTGGCCTTTCATGGTAAGAATTGATTGTGAAGCAATAGTAAGATTTTATAATAAGACTAATGAAAAGAAATTAAGTGGTAAGAGATGGTTAAATTTTGTTAATACCATAGTAGGAGATGATTGCAAAGTATAATTTGAACACATCAAAAGAGTAGATAATAGATTGATTGATTACTTAAGTAGAGAAATTCATTGTAACATACTTTATGATTTTACGGATATACAACAAGAAGATGCCATTAAGTCAAATTAGTCTACCAACATTCCAAAAGGAGACTAATTTATCTTTCAAGTCTTTAATTAGCAGCTAGATAGATGAATCACAACAATGCTTTTTAGACAACATCTAAAATGCAAACGGTGATAGTAGAAAAATCTTATTAGCTTTAAACGCATTAACATTTTATTTTTCAAAAATTCAAGGTAAACCTTTAAGTAAAAATTTTAGTTTTTATGTAGTCTTTAAATGATTTACTCTAGATATCTACAATACTTGACCTTAAGTTCTTGAAGAAAGAAAATTAGTAGCTTTAAATTATCAAAGATTTTATGATTTCAAATCAGCCCTCGATACTGAAAAATAACAAATTGGCCTGAATTTTTTCATAAGTATATTAGCAAAAAATATAGCTAGCAGTATGCCTAAGCACATATCGTTAATTGTTCAAAATACATAACGTAGAAGAGTTGCTTCAACTTTCATTAATACTTTGTCTTTTTACGATCTTTGTGAAACAATGGTAAAAAATTTCAAAAGATTGGACGACAAGTGCAAATATCCTTATGAAGAAAGAAATTCTCAAAAGGATAAGCTTAAGACTTTATTAGCCAACTCCCATATAAAGGTGAAAAACCTTTATCCTGTTAAAAAAATAGCATAAAGTGGCTATTTTGAGGCCAGTTTTGAGCAACATAAATATTGACAAAATATACATGCATGGATGTTTCAGAATCTCCTTTGTGAGCTCTTCACAAGGAATTATAGAATGCAGAAATTAGTGCTTAGGTGAATGAGAAATCGAGTTTCAAAGAGAAAATGTTGCTATGAAAAAATGAGGAAAAATTGCACATGAGATTTTAACTAACTAATGCCCCCTTGAAACCCATATATATATATATATATATATATATATATATATAGGCTTTCATGTTCAATTACAAGACACACCAAAATCTAAGTGGTTTTCTTTTATAGCTTTAAGCTTCAGTATGATAAAATTTAAACATTTGTTTAAAATTCGTAAAAATAGTGAGATTATGCTATCAACACTATTCAAATTCGTTGTATCCTGGGAGGCACACCAATATAATTCAAGCACTATTGAGAAGGTAGCGAATTTATTTTAAGGTCACTGTATTTTTATAGGCCTCGGGTTAGTAATTTTTTTTTTTTTACATATTGTTGATTTATTTGCTATTTCAATTTATTTTATTATTGTTATTATCAACTTGTGATAAGTGCGTCAGAGGCTTATTAGTAAGATTAAGTGTACTAGAAAAATTCTGTCACGAAAACTATATATGCAACACTTAAGGAGTTTGAGTTGTAAATAGAACCATTGTAACCCCTCCAGTCTTTCCTAGGAACCTAACTAGTGTATTTTTACATACGAAGTGAGCAGTCTTATGTCACTTGAAAGAAATAATAATATATCACTATATAACCCCAATGGTTAAAGCAGATATTAAGTGCAAAACACTGAACCCATGAGAGCTAAAAATGAGAAAAAACATATCCTTTTTCTTTACACATTAAACTTCAAAACTACCCCATTATGACTGATTTATTTAAAGAGTATCTTGCCAAAATGTAAAATGACAAAATGAAGTTCATTTAGAGTTCTCTAAAACTATGCTAAACATAGCTATGAAAGCCCAGAGTTTGCCTGCTGAACACTTCAATTTCTCATCTTATGGGAGACTTATTATGACAATACTCACAATATCTACCACCCAAATATGTAGATTGTAAGTTCCATCTCACCTACAGTATTGCAAGAGTTATCATTGATCTAAGACAATTTACTCCACAATTTTTGTTAGATTTTGGGTTTTTTAATCAAGTCATTGTTCAAGACCCAAACCAGACAATTGTATTTGGAAGAAAATTAGCATCAACCATGCTCAACTTAATATCAATAGGAAACCAGTTCGTAGTGGCTTCCATCTAATCAGAAGCCCGTAGAATGAAGATTTAAGAAGGATGTATATTATAAGTTTGAAGCCCAACATTCTATTTTTCTCAAGGGATCTAATACCACTAGAGAACTTGATAACTTAAAAGGTTCCACTATTCACTGGATTTGCACTAGTAATTCTTTAACCATGAATATTAGACATTGGAGAAGCAAAATAATAGTAAGGGAATTTAAGATTCGAGAATTCACTGATCATACTAACTGATTATTGAAGACTTTAATAAAAAAATATATTCTCGCCAAGATATGCCTTAAGTCCCTTTATTTCTAAGACCACTAATGATCAGCTTGCAGATTTCTACCGAGAGCTATACAAGGAAGATCTCAAGCTTATAGATCTCTCATGAAAGATCAATCAAGCGAAGAAGAAGATGATGGTAGAAGCTTCTACAATGATTTAGATGATGTTGACACCACAATCTTGACAAAATGTTACAACCTGGACTTTGCAGTAGTCCACTCTCTAATTATTGACCCTTCACTCAATACCTGAAATGCTGTGGTGATAATTCTGCCGGTACTCACCATTTTCACATGAAGAAAAAGACAACATCTTTTTCTAAGTGGATGTCATACTCTATAATTTGGATCACCCACATGAAAATAAGGAGATAAAAATAAAAGCTTTTATGAACTCTATAAATAGAAGGAATTTTCTTTTAGAAAGAATAATCATATTAATAAAAAAAATATATCTTATAGCAAAATTCAATCTATAAAAGTTATGAGTCACTTGCTCAATTCCCTAGAAGTCATTACAAGTAAGTTAGTTTTATTTAGCATAATGTACTGTAACTAAGTTGCTTAGTTCTTCTTTAATAAATAAACTCAGTCTTTTGTAAATTTTTATGTGTTTATAAATGAACAAGTTTATATATTGTAAATCTTTTTTCTTTTAAAGAATGTTTTCTATCTATAAAGAATGTTTTCTATCTATAAAGAATGTCTATCTATATATTGTATTTAAAGAATATTTTCTATCTATAAAGAATAAAATTAGACTATAGAGTAAAACTTAGATTCCTAGAAAAATCTAAAGCCTTAAGAAAAGACATTTGAGTGCCCAATTTTACTCCTAAATACCATTTTAATCGAAGAATAGGCGTTTTAAAGAAGAAGGGAGGCTTGGTATTGAGATTTCCATGCCTCAAAGAGAAAGAAAGTTTTTTGAAAAAAACTTTAGTTTTAATCAAAAAATTTAATTTTATACTCTGAACTTTTAGAAATAATTTTTTCAAAAAGAATTTATGAATTTGATTAATATTTGTGACAAAACTTATTATTTAATAAATTTGACAGAAGTTTATAAAAGAATCTAAGAGTATCTAGTAAAGAAGAACAACTACTTATGAGAATTTTTTTAATCAAAATTTGCTTGCATGCTCTCAAATAATTATACTTGTTTTACTTTACAAGATTGTTCTATTTTATCATTTATTGAATAAATTAAACAAGTTAATAATTTAGGAAGCTAAACCATAATAAGAGTCGTACTGATTGTAACATTAAACTACGAATTATAACAAATATAAAAATAAAAGTAACAAAAGAAAAAATACGATACAAGAAATAATATAGAAAATACCTTCCTAAATGATGATTGATTTAGAAGAAGTTATAATTATTTATATTCCGCTATTCTCAATTTAGTAGATTTGAACTAATAATAGCACTAGAATACTTTAAAAAAATGTAATATAATACATATAGATATCGTAATTACTATAATCTAAATTCAAATAGTCAAGAGACTAAAAGAAATTTGATTTAAAGTAAGAATAGTATTAATTTATTGGACTTTTTATAATTTTATAAGAAATTTAAAATGTATAACAAAAGAAACCATTCTTCTAGAAAAAGACAAAAGAAACCCATTCGGAGTTTGACTCCGTCTAAATAGCAGCACTCATAATAAATGAAATTCACAATTAATTCTGAAAAAATTTGACGATTAGATCTCAAGCGATGTGACGTGTGTGTTTTTGTAACAGGCAAATGGTGACACGTCACCACTAAATAAAGCAAAAAAAATTATAAGCGTGAATAAATAATTAAGCAATAATAAATAAAATAATGGAAAGAACCTGTCCTGCAAGTGCCATCCAGCGAGACTGGCGACTCTTGTAAAAGCAGCTCTCCATTTTAGCATCTTCTCTTGATTCTCCTTAAACTCCTCCTCATATTTAGCAAACACTCTCTCAAAATCTTCTCCTTTCTGCGTCCGTGCATCTGCCAGTTCTACGCCGTAAAAGACGGCGAAAACTTTACGATCCTTCCTCTTGTTCCCGCACTCAACAATTTTCGCAAGCTCATCCAAACACCACGGGGAAGAAGCGTAGTTTTTCGATAAGATTACAATCGAAACGTTGGATTCTTCAATTGCTTTCGAGAGCTCTGATGAAGTCTCGTTTCCTCTCTCCAGTGTTTCGTCGTCCTTAAATGCGATGAATCCGTTGCGAATTAAAGCGGCGTGGAGGTGGTCGGTGAAATTGTTGCGAGTATCTTCGCCTCTGAAACTCAAAAAGACGTCGTATTTGCTTTGAAGAATTTGATGATGAGTGGAAGAAGATGAAGTATGAGAGGCCGCCATTTCGAAGGCCTTTAGGATCTGTGGCTTTTAGAATTTACAGAGGCGTTTAAGCAAATGAAAAGATTATAAAATAAAAAATCTGAAGCGCTGTCGGCGTTTTCGACAGCGACCCTGTACTGTACATAATAAGTCTTATTAAATTTTTAAATATAAAATTTTATGCGTCTTATAATGGGATTTATTAGTAATTTTATTTTAAAACTCATTGTTGTATCACATAACAGAACTATAAGGTGATAAGTTTGTCTACTGCACGTTTTTATACACATTTACATGTATAATCCAACTTTATTTATGGCTCCTAATTCATTTTATATTTTAATATTAAAATTTATCAGTTAAATAAAATTCTTTAAAAATTCACTGGATCAAAGTTTTTGGACTGTTTTTTATCCTTAATTGCTAGGATCGAAAAATATTAAGAAAGGATTTATTCTATAGGATATTTTCAAGGAGCCTTCTGATTTTGTATTTTATTGTTCCATTTCATCCTTCGTATTTCTGATTGGCATTTTGGCAATTTTTATATATTTGTGCATTTGATCTCCCATTAAATATATGTCAACTCATTGCTGGCCATTTGAGATTTACCTCCAATAAGATCTTCTAGTCTGAAAATTAAACGAGGTGAATTACTCTAATTGTGAATGGGTATTCGGCTTCATTTTTATTAAACTGAATCTATTAATCTAATTGAAACTGAAATAATTTAATTTGTATGCGGTTCATGTATTTTTGAACCAATAGATTTTAGTTTAGTTCAATTTAGTTCTTAAATAAAACAAAATCGAACTAATTAGTATCCACCCCTCAATTTTAACAATAAAATAATCTTTTATTTTACATATTTTATTTAGGATTATATATTTAGGCCACATGGTGCGTCTTATTTGGCTTAACAAAATTTAATGATCACCTAGACTTCGTTTGGTATCGACAGTAGAACAAGTGTGGTGAGAGAAGAGCCAGTAAATGTAGCACCTCAATACTAAATCAGCTAATTTATAAAAATGATGTTCCTTCTTCCGGTAATTAGATAAAACATCAAGGGAGGCCTCTTCAATTTACCATCCTCCAGTCCTCCACGCTGCTTTGTTTTTAACCATACATTCATTAAAAGAAAAGCTGACCACTCATTCTCTCGCAATCACTAAACAACAAAATTAGAAAAAAGAAAATCCAAGACTCGTGGTCGTTTATGGTTAGTGGAGTAGTCGTTTCGTTTGCTCGCCACTACTCACCCGAGCACAAACAATCACTCACTCCATGATCACCTCTTCAAGCTTCAATCTCGAAGCCACTCTCCTAACGACCACTAAACTTGTACATTATTTACCACTCGAGCCACCACCACCACTTCACGGCATCAAATGCTGCACAATCTTTTCTCCTCCTCCTCCTTTAGTTAACAAGTTAACACACAGCAGTCGAATTTACGCTAGTATCGTTAACGGTAACGGTAACGGTGATAATGGGAAGAATAGAAAAGAAGATGAAGACGAACAGAGAAAAGTGCATTGTGAAGTTGAAGTGGTTTCTTGGCGGGAACGAAGAATTAAAGCCGAAATGTTGGTCAACGCCGATGTTGACTCCGTTTGGAATGCTCTCACTGACTATGAGCGCCTCGCCGATTTCGTCCCCAATCTTGCTTGCAGGTAAAATTGATGATTAATTTTTAATTAATTGTTTATTTTTTGAGCAACGAGCACGTTCACAGCAGTAGCGGAATAAAGATTTCGGTTGTAATTAGCCATAACACAAAAGTACAAAACCTGAGGGAGTTTAAAGAAAATATTTAGTAATTTACGGATGTGGATAAAATTTCATCGAAGTCCCTTACGCTTAGGATAATTTTTTTTGAAGACCCTGATGTTTGAATTGTTTAGTATTGGGATGTATAACATAGGTTGATGTTCGAATGTCAGTGGGAGAATTCCCTGTCCATATCCAGGGCGAATATGGCTGGAGCAGAGAGGCCTTCAAAGGGCATTATACTGGCATATTGAAGCTCGTGTAGTTTTGGATCTCCAAGAGTTAATCCATTCAGTAAGCGTTTTAAAACCAAGTACAGTAGAGTGGTTTTTTTTTTAACTGTATAATCATTTAGGTTAAAGCATATTCAAGATACATTATCTATGCTGCCGACAACCATACGAAACTAGTAAAATTGAATTTGTATCATATGCTGATATCCTTGCAAACAAATTTAGCATATATTCATTTATTTTTTATTAATGAGGATCCTGCGCTTCCACTTTAGTACATTTGATGCCTTGATTAATAGGTTTATGTAGCTTTGCTTCTGCTTTTCTAGTATTTACTTGGCTTCCGTGTACAAGTCTTTGAAATTTTGCCTGTCACATACGATTTAAAATTTAGTTGTTGCATAGTTACTCATTTGCACTCATGTTTGTATCATATGCTGATATCCTTGCAAACAAATTTAGCACATATTGATTTATTTTTATTCATGAGGATCCCGCGCTTCCACTTTAGTACATTTGATGCCTTGGTTAATAGGTTTATGTAGCTTTGTTTCTGCTTTTCTAGCATTTATTTGGCTTCCGCGTACAAGTCTTTGAAATTTTGCCTTTGTCACATATGATTTAAAATTTAGTTGTCACATATTTACTCATTTGCACTCATGTTTGTTACCTAAATAACATGGTCAATGACTTAGGCCAGTGATCGAGAACTCTACTTTTCCATGGTTGATGGTGACTTTAAAAAGTTTGAAGGCAAATGGTCCATAAAATCTGGGACAAGGTAGATTCCGCTTACTCATTTTTTAGCTAGAATGCTTAGTGCAACAAAATTGAACTACATTTCCTACTATCTGCCTGTCTTAGCATTCTTTTATTTTGGAGATGTTTGATGCTTGTTCATCTGAAGCGGACTTGATAGTACCTTAATTTTCTTTTTCATAAGAAACTCATAAATGTATTAGTAAAGAAGATTTAAAACAGATAGTGGACCAGCTGTCCAATAAGAAACCAAAAGCTAGGACTATTTGTGCCATACCCAATCACCCTATACAGGGCTAGAATCAGATATCTCCCTATCTCAAAACCCTATCCCATTTTAGATGAATGAAGAGAAATGATGAATCTTGAATCTCCTTAGAATACGAACTCTATCCCACAGTTCTTAAGCATTATCTGCACCCCTAACAAATAAGAACATTTCTTTCCTTATGTTACCCAAAACAGAGCTGCCACTGCACATTTCCAAAGAGTTTTAGCCTTTGTTCCTCTACCAAAAGCAAACGATTTCTCCATAAGAAGAGAATCACAAGAACCCGGAATGACCCACAAAATATTATCTTCTTTGCACAACCTATACGACAACTTTGAAGCCACAAAACAGTGAAGAAAAAGATGATTCGAATTATCTGGAATTTTCTTGCACATCACACACCAAGGAGAGAGACATAAATTAGGAAACTTTCTTTGGATTACTTGTCCAGTATTTAATTTTCCTTGTGCCAAGGCCCACAAGAAGACTTGAATTTTAGGAGATGCTAGCCTTCCAAATCATTTTGAAGGGTAAAAACTCTCCAGCAGAATTGTCATTGCTGAACTTCTCAAAATATGACTTGCAAGTATACTGTCCTGAAGCTTCCATATCCTTTTGTCTTCCTCCTTAATTTCATCCACATGTGGTATAGGCTAACTTATTTCTTCATTAGCTTACATCATTTCATTGTAATTGATAGGCTTTCTTTAGGATTTCTTCTCACCCTGCATCATCAGGGAGGGACGGAATCAAGTATAAGCGAAGTTATCTTCCTTAATGCCAGAGAACATTTTGTGTAAACAATTGGAAAACATTCATTTAGGGAGATTTGCCTAGCTTGGACAAGGTTTTTGCAGCCTTTCATTAGCAACCAAGAAACGTTTGGAATAGTTTCCTTCGTCTTGATATCAAGGAATTCACATAAATATGATGCTTCTCCTAGTTAGGCTATGATAACCAAGATGTCATATGCTTGTCCCCTGACATCAAGAAAAAGGATAAAGTGACTCACTCAAAATGACTTATAACGCTGAGAAACATAATTTCATCCCTTGATAATACTAGTGAGGTCAATGGTAACTTTTCTCCAAGTCAAGTTGGATCTCTCTTCTTTCCTGAGTCGTCTTTTCTTTTTTTTTTTTCCTCCATTTCTTGGGTTTATCCAATATAATTATTCTCTTTTTTCTTGTTAATTTTTTTCTTTTAATTCTTACAGATGATATAACTGTGCATTTCCAGTTATTGATTGTCATTTTAAGCTATTAAAAATATTGTTTTACTCTCTTAATTTCTTTTTACGACCACTTCTTTCTTTTTTCAGGTCTTCAACAACCACTTTATCATATGAAGTTAATGTGATACCTAGATTGAACTTCCCGGCCATTTTTTTGGAGAGGATTATCAGATCAGATCTTCCTGTGAATCTTCAAGCCTTGGCTTGTCGAGCTGAAAGGAGTTTTGGATGGAACCAAAAGATACCGATGATAAAAAATTCCTTCGGTGAACTATCTTTGCCCATCCTTGCTTCCCCCAGCTTAGACTTTGATGGTGGACTACCTGAGAAGGGTAAAGCACCACATGGAGAGTTTAATGAAAACATTGTGAGCTCAAACTTTGGTTCTGTGCCGCCATCTTCGAGTGATTTAAACAGTAAATGGGGCGTTTTTGGACAAGTTTGCAGACTTGACAGGCCATGTTTTGTGGATGAAGTTCATCTTCGTAGATTTGATGGCTTATTGGTAACTCATTGTCTCTAGACTACTCTGAATAGGCCTTCCTGTCCCAAGGAGGCCATTTTTTGTTTTGGCAGTTGCTGATAAAATGGTTTTGAGCTGAAGGAAAATGGAGGTGTCCACCGCTGTGTTGTTGCGAGCATAACTGTAAAAGCTCCTGTCGGTGAAGTTTGGAATGTTATGACTGCTTATGAGACTCTTCCTGAGTAAGTAGTTTATGATCATGAGTCATGAAATTTTAAATCAAAGTATTAGATTCTGTTCAAAAGGTACCAAATTCCATTGACTTCGGACATATATCTCTGCACTCCTTTTAGCTGGCTGATTCTAATATTTTATGTCGGGCAATGTCTATCACCTAGACAACCTCAAAGAGTGAAATCATCAGAATTCTTTCAAGAATGTTGTATGAAGGCCTGAAGCAATTTGGTTGATCGTCCTATAGCTTCATTAGTAGTTGCATTTGGAACGCTTCTTTGAAGTTAGATCTTTCTCACCGTGCATGGAGCTGTCTAAGAATAAATAATTGCAATGCATGTTTTGCTGTTAGTACTTTAGGATTTTAGAGAGTATCAAAATGATTAGCTTGAAGATAACTAACTGTAGTTTTCACTCATGATAAAATTGCCAATATAGTACTTTTAGGATTTTAGAGACCTAGGCTGGTTTTCTTTGCATTTGTGTATACATCTGATAGACTCAAATTGCTCTACAGATTTTTTTTGTAGAATAAATACACAGATTTCACTACACAAAAACTTTTCACACACAACAGAACTCCTACACAACCAGGATATTCAAGAGACCTGGAACTCTCCTACATTCACAGAATTATTTTCACCAAATCTGACAAATAACGGACTGCCTAAAATACTAACACAACTGCTTGATGGTTTATTACAAACCACAAACACAACCCAAACTCCTATTAATTGCCCCTGGAAACCGTTTTCCTTCCCTGGTATGTGATACGGACAGGTGGCCTATCAGCATCTATGGCACCTATTTGCTGTTTCTGCATGGTCCGGGTCTTCATTTGATGTTCGGTTTGTAGTTTATGCCTTTAGTCTAAGTTTGACATTTCTTTTCTTTATCGTGATAGCTACACACAATAAGTCTCGTGCAAAGCTAATGGAAAGGAAGAGTTGTTGTCTAAGTGCATGTTGTATATACATTCTGGTTCTCTTAATTGAATTTAGACAGAGTTTCATGGAAATGTACTGGGTAGATAACTATTCCATGCATTTCAAGCATATGTTCCTCCTGGCTGATTTTGAGAACCTCACTAAGTTCCTTCTTTGCAGGATTGTTCCAAATTTAGCCATCAGTAAGATTTTGTCGCGAGAAAACAACAAAGTTCGCATCCTCCAGGTATAAGAAAAAGTTTTTTAGAGTAAAACACTGAGTGCTTGATTTTAATAATATAGTTTTTTCAAATGAGTTGATGTCACTGTAAAATAAAGTTTTTTCAACTTATTTGATATAACTAAATACTTCCTATTGTTTAAAGTCTGCTATATTAATTTAGAAAATATTCCAGACATGGATGGAAATCAAATTACAGGCACGAACAAGAACCTACTAACAATCTTAGAGTAAAATATCAACTCTTTTAGTTTTCCAGAACCTTGATAGCTTATGAGGACTCCCTTATCTGCAGGAAGGGTGCAAGGGCCTACTGTATATGGTACTTCATGCACGTGTAGTTATGGATATATGTGAGCAGCATGAACAGGAGATTAGTTTTGAGCAAATTGAAGGGGACTTTGACTCATTTCAGGGAAAATGGCTTTTTGAACAGCTGGGAAGTCATCACACGCTATTGAAGTACAGTGTAGAGTCAAAAATGCAGAAAAATTCATTGCTTTCCGAAGCTATTATGGAAGAGGTACATGCATTATACATAGTATATGACACTCCAGCTTTCAATTTCGCCCCATTTCCTTCTTACAACATCTAATTTACATACTAGTTTTAGGTGTGCTATTTGAATGTGAATAAATTTGTATTTTTTACAAAGGTCTCATGCATGTGATCCCTCTGCAACAAAAGGCTCTACGCGTACGGCATATTTAGGCCATTTTTTAAAATAATTACTCATTTTGCTTCATTGTAGATTTTTTATGTCAAAACACCACCTTGAATGGGATTATTTCTAAAACTGCAGCCACTGACACACCTATTTATGAATTCTCTCATTATGGTGTCCGATGTTCCAAAAATGATTACATAAGGCTAATACTACTAGTGGCTTTAAGTTTTTCCAAATTATCACTTTCAAGCCTACAGATTGAACACTTCCATAACCCATGTGCATCTAAAATAATCCATCAATAACATATAGTGAATTTGGACATGGTTCTATATGTATGTTATTCTTACATTTGTGAGGTAAGAAATTATTTATTGATCTGTCTTATCTTCATGAACAGAGATTCTGTTTTGTGAAAATTACTTGTTTATTCTTTTTGCCTAGAGTTGTACTGTTGAAACATTTACAGGTGGTTGTAGAAAGATATTCATGCATGTGTTTCATAACCTTGTAGGTTATCTATGAAGATCTTCCATCGAACTTATGTGCTATTCGAGATTATGTGGAGAAGAGGGAAGGAGATAACTCCTTAGCGAATGATTCTGTAGAAACAACTAATCACACACAATCATCAGATGATCTCACACAATCATCAGATGAATTAGGTGCCTCATCAAGCAGTGACAATGAAGATCTTGTAGATTCGGAAACTTCAAATTCATTTAAACAAAGACCCAGGGTTCCAGGCTTGCAAACAAACATAGAAGTTCTTAAAGCTGAGCTCCTAGAATTTATTTCCAAACATGGACAGGAAGGATTTATGCCCATGAGAAAACAGCTCCGCAAACATGGTAGGGTGGATATTGAAAAGGCCATCACACGCATGGGCGGATTTCGGAGGATGGCATCATTAATGAATCTTGCCCTAGCTTACAAGCACCGTAAACCAAAGGGTTATTGGGACAACCTCGAGAATTTGGAGGAAGAGGTATAATGCTAAATTTTCTTTTGCCAGTTTTATTGGATATGCCTATATTCCTGCTCAAATAATCAATTTACGTGATCAGTCAATGACTAGAAATATAATCAAGTTGCTGTGTGATAAATTTTTGAACATAACTTTATTCATCATCATAGTAGATACCTGATGGAAAAGGGGTTCAGGGAATTAAATCAAAACACTTTTCAAATATATACAAATATATAAAAAATATACGAAGAAAAATATAGGTAGACCATTGTGCTTATTAAGGGCTCACATGGGTGGGCAGGGAATGGGTTGCCGTTAGTCTGAATGATTAATAAAAATAAGGAGATTTGTATTTTTTCCTATTGATTTATTAATTTATGGTCCATGATTAATCCCTGATTTCTGCTTCATAAATTCCCATGAAAGGGAGTGCTCAAGCTCAAGCTAATAAGGACGATCACAATTTCTTTTTCTTTTTCTCTTTCTCATAAAGTTGTACTATTAAGTGACCATATAATATTAGGGCTGATTGCAATCTTTGTAACATGATTATCGTCATCCTTCAGATTAGTAGATTCCAAAGGAGCTGGGGAATGGACCCATCATTTATGCCCAGCAGAAAGTCTTTCGAGCGTGCAGGTAATGAATATTACGTATATCCATTTATGTTGTGTGCTGGTCATGTCAAAATGTGGGAGGCTTCATGGAAAAAATTATTCAGATTGAATGGACTGCATCATAAAGTCATTGTAGCAACTAAAAACTAAAGTCATAATAAAGTCATCTAGGGAACTTTAGTCATGACATTTTGTATTATGGGGAGTAGAACATACTCTAGAACATTTCCAATGGAACTTAGTTAACCCATCTGGCTTCCTCGCTCAAATTAGAGTGCAAGATTCATTTTCTTTTTTTTAAATGCTCTTGTTTCATTTCTAGCCTAATTTATCAAAAATTACTGCAGGGCGTTATGACATTGCACGTGCACTGGAGAAATGGGGGGGACTCCATGAAGTTTCACGTCTTCTTTCGCTTAAATTGAGGCATCCCAACAGACGGGCTCATATTATCAAGGATAAGAAGGTTGATTATGTGGATCCTGCTAATTTAGAATGTGAAGGCAAAATTCCATCAAAACCTTATGTTTCACAAGATACACAAAAATGGGCCATGAAACTCAAAGATTTAGACATTAATTGGGTAGAGTAAGTATTGAATTAATCTTTGATCGCTATTTATGTTTTGATAGGCCTATATCCTATGACATTGCGTTGATTAGTAATATCCAGTGATGTATCATGGGATGCCCTTTATTTTCTTTCCCTTGATAGTGCAATTTTTTTTAAAATGTAAGTAGGTACATTATATTCATCCACTCCAAAAGGCACAGTCGAGTGGCTTTCAACCTCTTTATTTAGCTAGCCGTTCGAGTTTAACTCTCGGGAGAGTTAGGAAATTAAAATTTATTTGGGCTCTGCCCTCTCCTAACCTTTCAAGAAGAAACATATATAAGTTTATAAAAAGTACATAATATCCAGCAATACAGAGTAGGTTAGAACCTTGTGCTTCTTAATTTTTAAATTATAACAGTCAAAAGTGTCTGATAAAAACTCACTTATGCTTATGATGCATTACTTGCCTTATTATCTATTTTTGTACCACAAAAAGAAATTATGCTGTCTTGTTTTTAACACTGGTCGTCTGGAATTGTTAGTGGGAGACTCAAAAGTGATTGCGAAATTAAAAGTTAATTTTAGTGCTTGATAAATAATTTTAAAAATTACTTTTGGTACAATAATCATATTTCATAACAGATTTTAAAAAGTAAGGAAATAATATCTTTTTAAAATTTAATTTTATGTTTAATGAAATTCCATAAATATCTTCACATTTGTTACATAAACTCATATTATCCTTATTCGATAGGAGTAATTAATTATACACACAAAAATATTTACCTACTTAATTAATATAATGTAAGTATTTTAAATATATGTGTGTGTATGAGCGCGCGCAAGTGATTCTCGATCATATTAAAGTTATGAATAAGTTAAAAGACAAAAAATATAGACTCTTAATGTTTTATTGAAATTTATGTTTTTTTTCTTTTAACTTATTCTTAACTTTAATATGGTCAGGATCATTGATTGGAGATTCATTATATATAAATATTAGAAATATTCTAATTTAAAATCCTCGATTTGTTAACACACATTTGAAATGTTTGAATTCAGGATTTTTAGTTCTTTAAACTGGAAAAGCTATTAAATCAATATAGTATAATAGTGTAATGATATGGCACTCTAATACTATAGGATTTGAATTATATGGCTCAGTTATATTTTTAAACTTTAATAAAGTTTAGGAAACTATATATATACATATATGCAATAGTATCAGTTACTTTTGCCAACGGTGAACTCATCTACTCATTAGAACCATGAAATTATCACCTAAACCACCAAAAACTAGGATGCTTCAAACGAAATTTCTGTCATAAGGTTAACTGACCAAGGAAAGAATTTCCTGAGTCCATGTAGGAGTGCACGCCGTACGAAAATTTGTGCCAACCTCCAAAACTGAGCACGTCGTATGGATGAAAATCTATAAGAAATTGAAAACAAATGAACATACAAGAGAAACCATTAAGAAACTAAAGCATGGTGTGCCAAAAGGGGCACAGCCAAACCAAAAGCACCTAAGTTGAACCAAGATAACAGAAGCCATGCACTCATACGAAGCCCACATGCACCCAACAAAGCAACCTCTGAAGTCTAAACACAATCCGTATGCGCACAGGAAATATCGTCGGAGCAAGTCCAAGCATGCCAACCGGTATTAGGAAACCTATCTGCTCACTGAGTTAGCTTCTCTATATGTAAGGGTGGCCGTGGTTGGGTTCAGTTGATTTTTTTTTTATTTCTTTATAATGTTAATTTTATTTCCGGTTATTCGGTTTCCATTCCAGTTTTTTTATTTAATTCATTAAAACGATCACTTTTTTCTTGAATTTTAAACCAAAACCAAACCAACAGCTCGGTTCGATTCACTCGATCGCCAGTTGTTTCCCACCCCCTTGTATATTGCTTTTAGCTTTACGTCTATTCTGAGGGCTAAGCCTCATTCCGTCCCCCTGATTAGGTGTTCTTCTTTCTCTTTTTAATTAGTAAGACTCCCTCGTAACATCGAGAATTACTCAAAATTATATATATATATATATATAATAAACTGTTGGGAAATTGGTAGGGGTGTTCAGAATCCAATTCGATCCGCTTAATCCAATCCGTATAAATCCGATCTGTGGATTGGATATGGATTGAAAATTTAAAAATCCGTAGTCGATGGATTGGATATGGATTTACTTCTGTAAATCCGTAAAAATCCGTGAATCCGCAAAATATATATATATAGTTAAAAAATTATTATAAATTTAATTAAAGAATATTATAAATGTGACATTACATAGTTATATAAGCACTATAACAGATCTTAGCCATTACCCAATAATAATATTAAATAAAAAATAATTAAATAATTAAATATACAAATATAACTTGTAAAAATTGTAAAACAAAATAAAAGCAAAGTCACACGCACTAGCAAAACAAAGTAACATAACGCCAAGTTACCAACAATTTGCAAAGTCACCCAAAAGTAAAATAACATAACGCCAAGTCACCAACAATTTGCAAACAAAAAACCCTAAGCTTCTCCACCGTCACACGCATTAGCAAAGCCCAATACTAGTTCGATACACTTTCGACACCGATTTGAAGGACGTCGGCTGCGTGATTCCAGCGAGAGCAAGCCATCTTCTTCCCCGAGTCCATCGAGCCACTTCACAATCACTGGTTCTAGCCAAACAATTGCACTAATCACCACTTTTCGACAAGTGCAATAGCCCTGGTGAAGGATCAGACTGTGTTTGGTTTCAGAAACTTCGCCATTTCAATTAATTGTGGCTTTATTTGAACAATTAATTTCGGTGTTATATTAATGTATTATTATAATTTTATTTGAACAATTAATCTTAGTATGTTATATTTTGAAACTTTAAACATATTATTGTAGCTTTATTTGAACAATTAATCTCGATGTGCTATATTTTGAAACTTTAAACATATTATTGTAACTTTATTTGAACAATTAATCTCGATGTGCTATATTTTGAAACTTTAAATGTATTATTTTAGTTTTATTTAAACAATTAATTTGTTTAAATTTTATTCAATTTTAAATTTAATTGGTAGTAAAATTATTTATATATTAGATTTTTTTTAATTTCATTAGTTCATGGATTGGGGAGAACTAAAAATTTTTAATTCGGAAACTAATGCGCAAAATGGTGGATTGGATATGGATTAAGTTAAATCCGCATCCGATCCGCAGACGTATGAATTGGATATGGATTGAGTCAAATTCGCATCCGATCCGCATATGTATGGATTGAATTTGGATTGAGTTTAATCAATCCGTGGATTGGATTGGATTGAAAAATTATAATCCGTAAAATTATGGATCAGATATGGATTGATGTCTAATCCGTAAAAACCTGATCCGCGAACACCCCTAGAAATAGGTGGGTGAAGTAGGGCCACAACTAAAATGAAATTTGAAGAAAATAAAGAACAAGCACAAAAGAGGACACTAGAAAATTACGTGGTTCGGCTTTTTGCCTCCGTCCACAGGCGAAAACAGAAGGAAAATATTTTACTAGTGAAGAAATTACAAGTATTGTAGTATTTTAGCTCACTACCCAAAATTCCAATACACTCAAACTCTCAAATCACTATAACAAGAGCTTATAATTTCAAGCTCTCTTAACTCTCTCTCTAAAATGCTAAATCGCTCTCTCTCAATGGAATGAATTTGCTCATTCTCTTCGTTTCTATTTACAGAGAAAGTTTTGGCACTATTCATCAATTATATATTATTTGTATTATTTTATTAATTTTTTTCTTTGCCCTTTTCGGCCCGTTTCTATTTTTTCCTTCTTTCTCCATTTTTTTATTTTGTTCCAGTCAAAGACGGAAGCAACGCCTTCTTCTTCAAAATAGGTAGGCCCACCTTCTAGAAGGGTGATGCCCGCATGCTATATTTTTGTCATTCTCCCACTTGGAGATTTGATTGCGAGTCAATCATATCTCCACACCATCATTTTTGCTTCGCCATTGTCATGTGGCCTACATTTCTATTAGGCCACAAGAAAATCTACTCTAGATAAACTTGTCAGCATTGATTGGCTTGGTCAAAACATCTACTAGGTTCTCCTTGGTACGGATTTTCTGCAAATCCACAATTTCATCTTCCATTACTTCACGAACGAAGTGATACTGTACCCCTATGTGCTTTGTCCTAGAATGAAAACTGGATTCCTTGCAATATGCAAGGCACTCTGACTGTCACAAAACACAGAAATTTTCTCTTGTTTGTTCCTGAACTCCTTCAATAACCTTTGTATCCAAATAGCTTCCTTGCAAACTTGTGTAGCTGCCTTGTATTCTGCGTCTGTTGTAGATAGAGCAACAACGGTCTGCAGTTTTGAAACCCAACTTATAGCAGCTCCCGCAAGTGTAAACACATAACCAATAGTGAATTTTCTTTTATCAAGGTCTCTTGCAAAATCTGAATCCACATGGCCCCTAATAATAAATTCTGATCCTCCATAACATTATGCAACATCGGAGGTTCCTTTGATATATCTCAGAATCCTCTTCACAGTTTTCCAATGCTCTCCACCAGGATTCGCCATGTATCGACTGACCGCACTCACTGCTTGTGTAATGTCTGGTCTTGTACAAATCATATTGAACATCAAACTTCCCACTACTGATGCATACGGTACTCGAGACATCTCATTCCTCTCTACTTCATTGCTAGGACACATACTTGAGGATAACTTGAAATTAACAGGAAGTGGGGTAGAAATTGGCTTACAATCTTGCATGTTGAAGGGCCGCAAGATTTTCTTCAAGTAGTTCTTCTGAGAAAGCCAAATTTTCCTGTTATTTCTGTCTCGGTAAATTTGCATCCTTAGAATCTTGTTTGCTGGTCCCAAGTCCTTCATTTCAAACTCCCTAGCCAATTGTGCCTTCAATTCTTGGACTCAAATTTTGTTGGGGCCTGCTACCAACATGTTATCCACGTACAACAGAAAAATGATAAAATCATTATCTTCAAACCTCTTGTAATATGCACAATGGTCTGAACTGAGTCTGTTGTATCCAAGGCTCATGATGAAGGAATCAAATCTCTTATACCAACACCGCAACGCCTGTTTGAGACCGTATAGAGATTTGTTCAACCTGCAAACCAAGTTCTCCTTTTCCTTTTCAGTAAAATCTTCTGGTTGGAGCATATAACTTTCTTCTTCAAGTTCTCCATGAAGAAATACAGTTTTCACAACTGACTGCTCTAGATGTAGGTTAAATGTAGCACAATCGCCAAGACTATTCTGACTATCGTGAGTCGAACCACTGGAGAAAATATTTCGTTAAAGTCAATACCTTTTTTCTGAGTATATCCTTTCACCACCAATCTTGCACAATACCGCTCCACTTGGTCATTGCCATCACGTTTGATCTTGTAGACCCATTTGTTACCAATGGCTTTTCTTCTATGTGGTAGTGATACAAGTTCCCATGTTTTGTTCTTGTGTAGAGCTTCAATTTCTTCATGCATTGCTGTCATCCACAAAGTAACATCTGAGCTATTTAAAGCTTCATGGAAAGTTGATGGCTCTCCATCCTCTGTTAGAAGACAATATGCAACATTGATCTCTGTGACATACTTTGAGTTCCATTGGCGGTAGTCTTTCACGAGTTGACTGACAAACTTCTGGAGCCTCGGACTCAACTGGTTCTTGTTCCTCGTGCTCTGGTGCTGCTTCAGAAGAATCTGAATCTTTTTTTCCAGATTATTTTTCACATACACCGGTACAGTCTCTGACTTTTCTTTTACAGTGCTATCATCATCATCTCTCATTTGCAGTTGATCTTCTACAAAGATAACATCTCTGCTGATGATGATCTTGTGGGCAGTGGTGTCCCACAAACGATACCCTTTACTACATCAGCATATCTCAAGAAGATACACCTCCTAGATTTTGGATCTAACTTTGTTCTTTTTTGGGTATTGTACATCACAGTACACAGGACATCCAAATGCATATAGGTAGAAGTAATCAGTTGGCTTTCCAGTCCATATCTCCATAGTTGTTTTCAACCTAATTGCTGTGAATGGCGACCGATTTACTATATAACAGGCAGTTTTGGCTGCTTTTACCTAGAATGAATTAGGTAGACTAGCAGTCCTCAACATAGCTCTATCCTTTCTGTAAGAGTCCTGTTCATCCGCTCTGCTACTCCATTTTGTCGAGGAGTATATGCCACCGTAAATTGCCTCTGAATGCCTTCTTGCTTATAGAAAGCAAGAAATTCGCTATTTGTATACTCTCTACCATTATCTACCCTCATGCACTTGATCATTTTGCCAAATTCAAGTTCCACCCACGCTTTGTATTCTTTAAACACTGCAAATACATCTGACTTTTTCTTGATTGGATACACCTAACATCTCATGGAATAATCATCAATGAAAGTCACCATGTACTTTGCACCTCCCATGGATATGTATGGTGATTCCCAAACATCAGAGTGAACTAAGTCTAGAATGCATTTACTTGTAGCAATAGATCTGCTGAACTTTAATCTATACTGCTTACTTGTAACACAATGCTCGCAAAATGGTAAGCTTACCGATTTGAGCCCCGGAAGCAATTTTCGCTCAGAGAGAATCTTTAAACCTTGTTTTGACATATGGCCAAGTTTGAGATGCCACATCATCATTGACTCTTCTTCATTTGATGCGACACTCGCATCAACCTCCTATAGTGTTTCTCCTTTAAGCATGAATAGATTAGCACCGATATTTTCTGCCTTCATCAATACAAGCACTCCTTTAACAATCTTCATGATCCCATTTTCTACATGAGTTTTATACCCATGATTATCCATTTGTCCCAAAGATAATAGATTCTTATTCAAGCTTTTTACATGTCGTACCTCCCTAATTGTGTGAATTATACCATCAAATATTTTTATTTTGATAGCACCAATACCAACGATCTCCAAGGCATGATCATCTCCCATATATACAGATCCTCCTGAGATAGGTTCATATGTGTGGAATCATTCTCTCTGAGAGGTCATGTGCCAGGTAGCTCCTGAGTCCATAAGCCAGACATTAGATAGTCGTTTTCTACCTTCTGAAATAGTTGTTGCCTCACTGTAGAGAATTTCGCCATCATCCAAGGTACTTGCTACACACCCCTGAGCATTTGATGACTCAGGTTCTTTGCTCTCTTTTCTCTTCTGGTTACTCCAACACTCTTTCTTAACCTGCCATTTCTTACCACAGTTGCAACATTTAACATTCTTCTTACTTCTGATTTTGATCTACCATGATTGTGACTCCCACTGACGTTCTGTTGATCTCCCTCTCGTCACCGATAGCGCTTCCACTTGCTGCAAACTTGCTTGTCTGTTTTCCTTATTTTTCCACCTGCTCTCCTCATTTAATACGGAGGTTGCAACATCGTCGAAAACCAGACTGTCCGCTGGATTGTTGTTCGTCAGGTTGATGATGAGTTGATCATACGAATCTAGTAGACTTTGAAGTAGAAGCTCTGCACATTCATTTTCCTCTATATTATGACCCAACGTTGTGAGTTGTGAAAATAGAGTGTTCAAGGTGTTGTTGTGATTGGTCACCGTTGTAGATTCCGCCATTCGAAGAGTATAGAGTTTTCTTTTCAAGAAGATTTTGTTGTGTAGTGACTTGACCTCGTACAATTTTGAGAGAGTATCCCATATTTCCTTCGCTGTATTTTTCTCTGCCACACTGGATAATACTCCATCCACAAGTGCCAACTGTAGATCAGAACTGGCGTTGTCATCTATCTCGTTCCACTTGTCATTAGTTATCTCCATAGGCCTTTCTCCAATTGCTGCCAAGTAATTATTTTTCCTTAATACAGCTTTCATCTTCATTTTCCACAACGAAAAATTATTTCCGTTAAACTTCTCAATTTCATACTTTACCGCCATTTTGTTGATAAATACTGTACACAAACTAGTGTATCACCTTGAATAGTTGTGAGTATGTGTGAATATGCACACCAGGAAAGTTCCTAGGAAAGGCTGGAGGGGTCACAACGATCCCACTTAAAACCCAGACCCCTTAGGTTCTTATCGCCTTTGTGACAGAACTTTCCTAGACATGTAAAAACCACACAGTTGTTTTACTCACACCACTATTCCCTGCTTTGCACCACAAAATTCTTGGATTGCTCCCACCATTTCTCGTGAACAGTACCGTATCTATGAATAATGCCGTATACGTGAACATCGCCTGACTCCAAAGAATACAACCAATAGCTCTGATACCACTGTTAGGAATTTGGTGGGTGAAGCAGGGCCACAGCTAAAATGAAATTGGAAGAAAATAAAGAACAAGCACAAAAGAGGATACTAGAAAATTACGTGGTTCGGCTTTTAGTCTACGTCCACGGGCGAAGACAGAAGAAAAATATTTTACTAGTGAAAAGGAATTACAAGTATTGTAGTATTTTAGCTCACTACCTAAAATCCCAATATACCTAAACTCTCAATCACTATAACAAGAGCTTATAATTTCAAGCTCTCTTAACTCTCTATAAAATGCTAAATTGCTCTCTCTCAAGGTAATGAATTTGCTCATTCTCTTCGTTTCTATTTATAGAAAAAGTTTTGGCACTATTCATCAATTATATATTATTTTTATTATTTTATTAATTTTTTTTCCTTTGCCCTTTTTGGGCCGTTTCGATTTTTTCCTTCTTTCTCTATTTTTATTCTTTTGTTCCAGTTAAAGACGAAAGCAATGCCTTCTTCTTCAAAATGGGTGGGCCCACCTTCTAGAAGAGTGGTGCCTGCATGCTATATTCTTGTCATAAATGTAAGCTCTTCAAAAAGGTTAATAGCTCCATTGACATCAACTAACGTAGATTTACATTATCATGGAAAGCTGACCTGCTCATTTCTGCAACACTAGCCATCCGTCCAGCTTTCTTCATAATCGATTCCAGATCTGTCTCTCTTCTGGATCTTTTAGTAAGATGATTAAAGATTACGTCATCTATTTGCTTTGTACGTTTTTCCATTTGCTTCTTACATTCCTCTATTTGCTTCTTACGTTTCTCTAGTTCTGTTGTTCCTTCTTCAACCTCTCGAGCAAGCTCAGCTTTGTTGGCATGAAGCTTGTAAATGGCGCTGTCCTTGTATACTTGAGCATTAAATCCGTAATTAGCGTTCACTATACTTTTTAAATGTTCAAAGGCAAACTCAATTTTAAGCCCTCCATGTTACACTAACTTGAGTCGATGCCACCAAGTGAACATTAATTCATTTGTGATATCTATTATGCGAGTTTCGCACAGGCCATTCACAACACTGCATAATAACACAAGGAAAGCCTTCATTAGACTGGGGCTTAAATCACAACTGTCACTAATAATATCCCCAAATTTTTCAAACAACGTTTTGCAAACTGAAATAAAGTCTTTGTAATCAGCATCATCAGAAAGAAGTTTGTCAGGATTCAAGATTTCGTCCATTGTCTTTGGTGCACTTGATTTGATCTTTACTATCAACTGTAACAAGGTCTCATCCGAATAAGGATACTTTTCTGGAAAACTATGGTTACCTTCAGTACTGCTAGTTTTTGATAAAGTCTCACTGATGCATTCTATTTCCTTGTCTATGTCCTCCACAATGGCCTCTATTTTGTTTTTCTCCTCTTCCGTAATAGATTCAACTTCATCTATATCCTCTAGAATGGCCTCTATTTTCTTTTTCTCCTCTTCCTTATCAAAAATCTCTCTATTGTTAATTCTTAACTGTACATCTCCACGCTTTCCCATTAGACAAAGTATCACATATATATAAAGCAATATGAAATTAGGTATATTGATTAAGCTAGATTAGAAAGATGCTAATAATGATAATTGATTTTCTCAAATATAATAAGTGTACCTCAGGTGGCATGCAGTTAAATTCTGCAATGAAGTCACATTCTACACAATAGTAAATGCATTCTTGTCGGTCTCTTTTCTCCTCGCAAATATCACAGAATTCCTCTTCATAATCATCATTAACAAATTTATCCATGACGGTGAGGGAGTGATGGTGACTCTCATGTTGAATAGCCTTTGGTAAAGGAGCACACCAGAGATGGATGGTGAAATCGCATTTCACACAACGTATATAGTGAGCATTGGGGCTCAAGTTGCAGTTGGCTTCACATCTAGGATTGCCATACAACTTCTCAAAAATGGTAAGCTTGTGCTGATGGTCTTTCACTATTAGTGAAATCATTGGTTGCAGTCAGGATCCAGATAGAAGTTATCACAATCATCACAGTGGTAAGCGAAGCCATTGAAATATTTATTACAAGCACTGCATTGACGACTTGGTACAGAAAAATGTAGAGTGAGAACACGTTGACGGAATCGATGTTGGATCTCTCTCGGCAACTCAGCACAAGATTTAAAATGATAAAGTTTGCAAGAATCACAGCTATATGCTGGCCCTTGCGCTGGTCTATCACATCCATAGCAAAATTGATCATCATTATCCTCATTTTCACATAGAACAAAGATGTGTGGGTGGCTTAAATGTTTCAGCAGTTCTCCTCTGTCACTCTGCTCTAACGTTTTGACACCACATTCCACATGAAAACTGACTTTACATTCCAAACAACTGAGAAAGGGAGAACCCAGAAGAATGTCAAAACCACATGTACTGCATTCTCTCCTTTGAGAAGACAGATTAACATTTATTAGAGTAACAAGATGCTCATGACCACTGTACTGTATGTTTGGAGTCAGAGATCTGGCACATTCAATATGCAACTCAAATTTGGGCTCATCACAAATAAAGCACTGGTAAAATTTGTCTCCACAACCCTGGGAACCACAGGCTTGACAAGAAGACATTTTCCTATAATCACTGTCCATTACGAGATTCACATCATGGAAGGGATGAAGAGGATGTCTGATAGGGGACGGTGGATTTTTAGAGCATGATTTATGGATGTACAAGTTACATGGGGTGCAGCCATAGATTGGACCACTGATGTTGTTAGAGCAGCATAACTCGCACCTCGTACTATCTTCCTCTATGAGGGTCAAGGGATCCACATGACTGGAATTATCTTTCATGAGCATTAAAGCCAATTGGTAACCAATCTCAAAACTTCACACATCACAACAGAACTTATAGGGATTCTGTATCTGTGATCGCTCAATCATATGCTTGTAAGGTAGGGTACTACTAGAGTATTTTTCTACGAGGTGTAGAGAGCCGTGTGGATGAAAGGTGATTTGGATCTCATGGAGTAATTCAGCACATGATTTGTGGAAAAGAGGAGTGTTTGGCCAGCATAGTTTGCAAAAATAATAACTGCCTTAAAAAAACTCGCTGCCACAAGCAAAGCAACATTTGTTTTCAAACTTGCACTTGCCACAAACTTAGGATTCATGTTCATTCATGCACAAAGGGTCACCACACCCATAGCAATTAAGATTTCCTTGTGATACGCTTGTCATGAAAGATTTCCATCCACTCCTTATAATTCTTGGCATTTTTCTCTTCTTGGTCGCTTGTAAGTTGGGAAGAAATTACCATTGGATCGGTTTGTTGATCTTTGAGGTACACATATTTTAACTTTCTGGTAAGGGTTTTAAATTCCAGTTTTGGTGCTTTCTCTTCCTTTGTCTCTCAAAGGTATATCGTGTCTTCAAAGTTCAATTGGCCACAATCATCTTCAGGTACCTGCGTAGAAGCAAGCATTGAGCATATGTTAACAGTATTACATTCTGATTCCTTACTTGGTTCAAACGAATTGGCAAAATAAATTTCCACAGAGTTTCTAAATTTCTCATCCTAAATTTGCTCTTCAATAATTGGTTCAATGAGTTCAATATCCTTATTCTCACTATCTTCATCTTCTGTGTTGCGAGGTCGCTTACACATGTTCAACACATTGAGTTCCAAATCATGTTGCCGAAAGATAATTTCATTACTCCATTCATGTAATTAATCAAAGCATTAGTAGTAGTTAAAAATGGTCAACCTAATATGATAGGAATTTACTTACATTCATCAGCAATTGGTTCTGTTTTTAAAATAACAAAATCCATAGGATATATGAATTTATCAACTTGGACTAATACATCTTCAATTTTCCCTTTTGGTATCTTTATCGATCTATCAGTAAGAAAAAGAGTGGTAGCTATTGGTTTAAACTCACCAAGATTGAACTATCGGTACACTCAGCAAGGAGGCAAATTAATACTGGCACTAAGATCAAGTAAAGCATGTCCAATTTTATGATCCCCAATAATGCAAGAAATAGTTAGACAACCAAGATCCTTTTATTTTAAGGCATTATTAGATGAGAGAATAGAACTTACCTATTCCATTATAATAACCTTCTTTTGCACCTTATATTTCCTTTTCACAATGCACAGACTTTCAGAAATTTAGCATAAGACGGTACCTGTTTATTGGTGTCCAGCAAAGGAATGTTAACCTTCACTTATTTAAAAGCTTTATAAATCTATGGACTGTGGTTTGATTTCTTGGCTTGATTAGTGCTTGAGGAAATTGGGGTACATGAAGAGAGTTGGCTATTTCTTCATGGGTTGAAAGTTCAATAGACTCTTCTCTATTCTCTAAAATTGAATCCCTACTATTTTTAGAGGGTTTAAAATATGTTTTTCGATAACTTTACAACCACAAAGGGTTATAACCAATTTGACTTGGCTCATACTTTGGTTTCCTATATTACCTATTTGAGGATGTTGTTGACTCTTGGGGTTTGGTTCAGGTTGAGCAGAAAAGTTAACCTTTTCATGTATGGTGAGAAATGATGTAAGTTTGGACAGCTTTTGTCAAATTGGTTAAGGTTTGCATGATTTGGTTATTGATAAACTCTTATTTTTCAATGAATAGATGCAATGTTTCTTCCAGAGTTTTTTCTTGGAGGTGGAATATATGGTGGATAATTATAGAAGTTTTGGAAATTCTGACGTGAAGGAGCTTGTTGTGAAGGTTGTGCATGATTGTCATTTCTCCAATTGAAATTTGGGTGGTTTCTTCAACTAGAGTTGTAGTTTTTAAAGTATGGATTGGGATTCGGTTTTTTGAAATTCTCAACGACATTTACCTATTCGTGCAAACTTTCTTTCAAAGCTTGCATGGTCGGACAATTCCACATAAAGTGGTCAATAGAATCGCAAACATGACATGAAATATCTTGAACAGACATTACATGATCATTCATTTTCGACTCTAATGCTTCCATTTTTCTACCTAAGGATGAAAATTTGTCTTGAAGGTCATGATCTTCATTAAGATTGTATATGCCTTTAGTAAATAGAGATGACTAGAGTTTACTCGATGACTCATAAGACCTAACTATATCCCAGTGTTGTGCATTCTCTACTATATAGCAAAGGTAATCTAATGCATCTTCAGGACTTTTGTCCTTAAATTCACCATTACACATTATTTTGATGACCTGTCTACTTTGGGATGTTAGTCCCTTGTGGAAATAAGATACTAACCTCCATGTTTCAAAATTGTGGTGTGGCCAAATGTTTAATAGCTCTTTGTACCAATCCTAGCATTGGTAGATAGTCCTCCTGGCTTTTTGAGTAAAGGTGGTGATTTGTCTTTTGAAGAAATTTATTCTTTAGGGTGGAAAGAATTTTTTCAAAAATTGTGCTTACATTTCATCCCAAGTTCTGATAGAACTTAAGATTTTGTAGCCAAGTTTTAGCTTTTTCCTTTAATGAGAAAGGGAAAAACTTTAGTCTGATTATGTTCATACTACATTTTTTATCAGTACAAGTGTTACAAACTTCTTCAAATTTCCTCAAACGCAATTATATGTTTTCTAACGCAAAACCATGAAAAGTAGGTAAAAGTTGAATGATACTAGGTTTGAAATTAAAACGAGATGAGTTAGGAGGAAAAATTATGCATGATGGTGACCTTATTATGTAGGATGTATGAAATCTCTAAGTGTCCTAGGCTGATCATAAAGATATTGTAAGGCTTGGTTATCTACGTGTTCTGAGAAGTTATTAGCTCCGATGTCGGCCATGTCTAAGGGTGGCGAAGGTAATATTCTAATTAATCTGCCATTATCTATGCGAGACCAACATTGCATGCAATGCTAAATATGTATGTTAAATTAAGAAGATGACGCACAAATAAATGGATAATGCATAAAATACCAAATGAAAATTGCACAATTAGAACAAAATGAAATTTAAATAAACAAATAATATAATTGTATAGAAATTAAAAATAAATAAATGTGAAGTAAAATAAATTAATTGATTAATTAAATGAAATTAAAATATTAGATGGTTAAACCAGCCACATAAATAAAATAATTAAAGGAACAATTAACAAATTTTAATGATTCAGGCAGTATTTCAGAACCATACATATAATAAAATATAAAACAAAATTACACAAATTAATGTACAAGAATAATTAAACATAAAAATTAACATGATAGGCGGTTAACCAACCATATAAAATAACAAAACAAAAAAATTACAAAAAATAAATTGACAAAATTAAAAGAAGGACAGGAAAGAATACTTACCTTAAGGTGTGGACTCTTTTTTTTTTAACAACTTTTAAGAATTACCGACTGATTATCTTATTAGATAATCAATTTAATTTCTAGGCCTTAATGGTAATTGTAAAAGGTCCAAGTCCATTTCCTTTACGTCCACAAAATTCAAAGGCCAAAGTTCATTTAGTTTTTAAGTCCAAAGTCCAAGGAATAAGTCATAGTCTAAAGATATAAGTTCCAATACGGTTTAAGGATTGATTTCCAAAAGTTTATGGGTCAAAGTGAAGTTTTTAACAAATTTTTTAGATGATATTAAAATTTTAAGAAAAGAGGGGTGCTAACTAAAGTTTTACAAAAATGAAAAAGATAGAAGCTAAGACAAACGATACCAAATTTAGAAAACTCCCCGGCAACTGTACCAAAAATTTGATACGATTCAAAAGTGTTGTTTACTCCTAAGTATAAGAGTATCTCTAGTTATAATATAACACAGTGAGTCCGGGGTCGAACCACAGTGAATTTAAAATCTAGTAGTCAATTATTAAATAAAGAAAATTAAATATGGAAAAACAAATTAATAGGTATTAATCTAAAATTATGCTCAGGTTTTGGGATCCACTCTCTGATTTCAAATTATGATTATAACACTCTCTCATATTTGTGTTTTGCATTTATTTGGCCAATTAATTATTATGCCATTTAATTTTTAGCTAACAATTACTATGATAAATATGGGACCAAGTACCTAATGTGCCACAAGTATATTGAAGTGTCGATATTATATCAAAATACCATATAAATCTGAAGAGATTTAGATTATAAATTAACATGCTGTAAAAGAAAGTGGTAAGGTAGAAAAATACAATAAATAAAATAAATTTTAAGACTCACTTGAGAGAGTAATTAATTAATAATTTGAATAATTAAGCTTCACCTTTCACCTTAGTTCAGAAAATAAGCCACTCAATTGAAGAACAAAAAATTCATTTTCTTTAACAAACTTCTGAAAAATATTATAACAGAATGAATTACACAAAATAAGAAATATCTTTTAAGTCTCAGTCTTAGCTTCCTCTCTTCTCTTCTCTGCCCCCCTGCCTGCATCCCCTTGCCTTTTATAGGCAAGAACGATCCTCTTCTTTCATTTTATTTTATTTTATTTTATTTTTTATAATTTTTTGTACATTGAAAATGTGTGATAGTTGACTATCACAATAGTCATGGCCCACTTTACCTTTTTTTGAAATATATATTTTTTATTAATTACATCTCCTTAATGAATGCATTAATGGCTCCAACAATTCTTCTTTTTTCCCGCTTTTAGTTTCAATTCCCTCATTATTCATGAAGTATTTACAATATAAAAATTAACATATTGTAAATAAATTTTAACATAAAAATTTATTAGGGGAGCGTCAAGATAATTTAGAAATAATGAGTGCATTAATCAACATTGTAAGTAAAAAACTGATAATTTTAGATTTTTTAAATGTACACTTTTTACTGTCAATCAATGTAAAGAATGATGATGAGTTGGAGGCAGAGTTCGTCAGTAGTCAGAGAGCTAAAGAAAGTGACTTTAAATCTCGTCAAGGTGCCTACAAATCATCATAATTGGACAACTATCATCCTAAAAGGGATAGACAAAGAAGAGTCCCTAAAATGCCAAAAAGATATGGCATTGCCAATCTGATTTCCTATGCACTTATATTTGCAGATGAAGTGAGTGGTGAAGAACATAGGACTTCAAGGAGGCTAAAAGAAGTAATGAGAAATCAAGATGGCTTGCTGTAATAAAAGAAGAAATAGCTTCACTCAAGAAGGATAATACCTAGGTCTTAGTTAAAAAAACTTCAAACAAGAAATTAATTAGCTGTAAATGGATTTATAAACTCAAGGAAGGAATTTCTGGTGTTAAACCTCGTAAATACAAAGCTAGGCTTGTGGCTAAGGGGTGTACACAAAAGGGGGGAGTAGATTTTAATAAAGTATTTTCAATAGTGGTTAAATCTAGTTCTATAAGGGTTTTGTTGGCCATTACTACATCTTGTAAATCTGAAATCAGATTAAATAGATGTTAAGACTGCTTTCTTGCATGGCAACCTTAATCAAGAGTTATTAATGCTCAATAAGAGGATTTTATTAAAGAAGGGACTGAAGATAATGATTCATTTACCTTGGAAGAGCTTACATGGTTTGAAGTAGTCACCAAGACAATGTTACTTAAGGTTTGATGAGTTCACGATCAAACATGAGTACTGTAGAAGTCAATATGATAGTTGCGCATACTACAGGGCTCTAGCTTTCTGGTGACGGTGTCTATCTTCTACTACATGTTGATGACATACTTATAGCATGTAAACAAATAAAAGAACTAAAAAGACTCGAGAGAGTCCAAACTCTAAGCTTAAAATAAAGGATTTGGGTACTGCAACTAGGATTCTTGGAATGCAATAGAAGCTCCATCACTAGTTTTGTTTTTACTACGTGTGGTGGTGTAGTGAGCTAGAAAGCATCTTTATAGTCATTTTTTGATCTCTCAACAACTGAGGTAGAGTACATTACTCTTACAGAAACCTAAAGGAAGCAATATGGCTGCAGGGCTTATTGTCTGAATTAGGGTTTTAGCAATAGTCAATCTCTACTAGTTGTGATATTTCTAGTGCCATAAAACTGAGTAAGAACTCCAAATACCATGAGAGAACAAAGCATGTCAATATAAAGATGTAATATATAAGAGATGAAATGGGCAATAGTGTGGTGAATGTTGTCAAGATTCCCTCAAAGGTCAATCCTGCAAACATGCTAACAAACCCATTACCTACAATCAAGTTCAGAGATTCATTGAACTTGATTGGAATTGTTAGCTTGCAGGCCAAACTTTCTACCGTTGAAACAAAGATTGGGTGAAAATTGAATAGAATAAAACTAAGGTGGAGATTTGTGAAGCTAATTGGTTACATTATGTTATTTGTTGCTAAGGTGGGAAGTTGAGCTGGCGTGTGTGGGGTCCATTGTTGGTTGAAGCTATTACAATAGACAACTGGTTTCTAAAGTTAATTATAAAAGGAACAAGCCGATTGTAGCAGTACATTAGTTGAAGATTTTGAGTGATTTAAAAAGGAAGATAGAAAATTCTCAGTAGGAAAAATTTAATCTTTGTACTCTCAAGATCCCTGAGTAATTGATCCTACTCAATAAAAGTTCTAAGGCTTGCTATTTTTTACTTCTGGTTGTAGGTGCTTTGGTATTGAACCACGTTATCTCTATATGTCAAATCCTTTTTCCTTTTTCTTGATTTCTTTGATCAGATTGTTTTTTAGTTTCTTTGATATGTTCTTAGTTAATTTAAAATTTATGATTGCTCTGATTTCATAAAATGTTGAAGAATAACCTTATTATCAAGACTAAAAAATATATGTTTTTTATGTGTACAACAAGACTATCATTCAATCACTGATCTTCCATTCGATTTCATAGACAATTTTTTTCACAAAATTCATAATGAAAAATATTCTTTTTACTGTAGTTGTGACAATTGGTAAAATCAATTCTAATGTCACAATAAATAAACTAATGAATATAATTTATCATTGTTAGTCTCAGCTATTTTTCTTACTAGCTAATCTGTAAATCAGTCATTGGGACATAAACATGGCAAACAAAGAATCAATTCAATATTCATTTGATTAAGCCATAATTTGCTTTCTTTGGACAACGTTATGAGTTGTGGTGGTGGCTTTTTTCAGTAATGTTTCTCCATAATTGTAAAAAACAAGCACAATTAATTGTGAAAGACTTTAAAAGAGAAACTAAAGATTTTTGCCACATCAAAATCCTAAAAAAAGAAAATAATAATTTACAAAATATTACTTTTATAGACCCACTAACCCATTAGCTTCATACCATTGTTATTTTATTATTTATAATAATCAACAGACAATAAGTTAAAGTTCAAAATATCATTCAATTCAGAAAAGCATAAATCAATTCAAAAATCAAAATAATTAAATCATATATAAAAAATTTTGAAAATAGGCACTGCCACTGTATTCATGTGAGCGGGATTCAAACTTCAGACTTCTTAAATTTGGGATGTGTATTGAATTTTTAATATCTCTAATAACACATGATATCTCTGGAATCTTATGACCGATATCTGATTTCATTCTTTCATATATCGCATTCCTGTTTTAAATTGATGTTGATCTTTTTAATTACCTTAGTAACAATTGAATTACAATTTTTTAACGTTAGAAGAATCATTAGGGGCATATTGGATGGTGATTGCAGTTAAATCATTTTTGGTGGTGTACGGATGTAAATACGTTGTATTTTTTCTTTCGTTTTTTAGGAAATGACTAGAGATCCTTAATGGGCAGTTGCTAAGTCACATTATACATAAGTTACAATAATTCAAAAGTAGTCACAAAATATAAGAGAATAGCACGTAAAATAAGTGAAAGATCATGGTAACTACATTTGAGTTTATCACAGTAACGTAGAATTTACATAAAATGGGTCAATTTTCTATTCAATTCTTTTAATTTTCCTCATTTTTTCCCACTTGGGGTGGTCAGGGCCATTCCAGAAATACTAGTTCTGCCTTCGCATAAGAACCCATTGTTTTGTAGTTTTATGATTTGTAAATGGTTATAGAATGACTACAGTGATAGGTAACTCGATGTAAATCAAGCCTACAGTATCTGATAATTACTAATTAATAACTTTCGTCATTCAAGCTCATGTTTGGTTCGAAGAAATGATAGTTGAGAACATGAATGGAAAGGAAAGGGAGGAAGTGAAAATGAGTGAAAAAAAAGGGTCAATCTTATTTTCATTGTTTAATTGGACATGAAAATCATCTTTCTCCACTTATTTCCCTCTTCGGGAAAAGGATATCCACACCCCAAAAGTTTGGGAAAATGGTCATCAATGCCCCCAAGTTTTAAAAAAGAGACACCAAAACTCCCTTTTAACTATAATAACCTTTACTTTTATTATCCGAAAAAAAATGACTCCAGTGTTTTATAATAAATAAAAATATAACATTAAAATTAATGTAGTAATATATCATTTTAGAAAAATTTCAATATATAAAAAATATATTTTGATATATTACAATATATTAGATATTGTTTATTATATTAAAGTAAATTTTATAATAAATAGAATCGTAATATTAAAATAAATGAATTAAAATTTAAATTATTTTGAATATTATGTAAAATAATGATTTAATATTATTATTTAAAATCCTTAATAAATAAAAATTTATTATTAAAATAAATATAATAATTTACATATTTAAATTTATTAAAATATTAAAATATATTAATATTGTTAGTGTACTGCATAGATTACATTATTTATATAATATTTGTATTTATAAAAAAATTTTAAAGTCAATTTTTATGGGATAATAGAAGTAAAGAATATAATCATTAAAAGAGGGTCTTGGTGTCTCTTTTTCAAAACTTAATGATATTGGTGATCATTTCCTCAAATGTCGAGAGTGTATATATCCCTTTTCTGATTTTTTTTCCCATCTTCTCTTCAGATCAAATATGTCATAAGAATTTTCTCATTTCATGTGAATAATTTAAAGGGTACGTGCACTGAAAGTGAAATTACAGCCTTTCTTGCTAATACAGTCAATTTAGGGATTCCCCATAAATCGATTAACAAAGACTACAATTATTAAGGTTGTGAATTAATACATCTCATCGAAGATAAAGTTATGCTCTATTAGCTAAGGGAATGTTAACTGAAGATAATGCGACGTGTAAAATATTTAGAGACTTGTCCACGAACGTAAAAATAAAGACAAATAGCTTAGAAAATACTTGTGAAATTACCAAAGAGAGATCATAAATAAGTTTAATTACGTATAGACTTTATACCACTATGTAATGATGCGTGTTAGCGAATAACATGGGACTGGTAAGTACATCAGATAAGACCCTGCCTTTAACAATGACTAATATTCCTCTAAAAATAATAATAGTTATTCGTAATCGGCAAATATTATATTTATTGTTAAAATGATTGACATTGACCAATATTTGTTGACTAGTTTATGGCTTAGTATTTAATTGCCTCCTTAGTCTTATTTAAGTCTTTTAATCCGCATGTGCTGATATGCATTCACATAAAAAGCCCGACCTGATTTATTCTTTGATTAATTAATTAATCGTCCGACTGGCCTTTCAATCGGCAATTATTAATTATTTTTGTACCATATTATATATATAATTTTAAGATTTAACAAAGACCGAAGAAATGAAAGCGATAAAAGTCTTTCCCTATTATCAAATACCCACAAGTTAAGCCCATTTAGGTTGAGACTTCTCATACATTTGAAAATTTCAGAAATTGACATTAAAGAATGACTGTAGCATGATCGGTAATTAATGCCAATAAAATCATTAGCCAATACGGATATTAATAATAAATTCATTTGTTTAATAATTTTTGTTAGGTTAGGTCATTATAATAAATTTAGCCTCTGTTGGCCAATATTATTAATAGATTTCATTCTTTAACGATTTTGATTAGGTGATTAATTTTTAATTTTTAATTAGGGATGGCCAATTTTAATTAACTAATTAGCCAATATATTAGTACGTTTCATTTGTTAGAGATGTTCTGCATACAATAAAGTCAACAATTGCCAATAAAACAAATAAACAAAGACTTTAAATAAACTAATTAAAGAAATGTTATAACTTTTTTTCAAGGTGGTTAGCATACATTCTTAAATATAAATATGATAACAATACTAAAGCGATTAAAATACTATAGACGTTCAACAGAAATTCGAGGACAAATTCGGCAGTTCACATCATTTGAAGATATCAACACCTTAAGAAAATGACAAGACTCTCCAAATTCTTCACTGCATCATTATCAGATCAACTCCTTGCTAGTATATTTTGTTCTTCGAAAATATATATTAGCAATTGCCCCCATAAATTCCAATACAATAAGCCTGTGATCATATTAAGGTCATTCTAGATCAAGTTGCCATTATGGAGTATCAACAAAGTTTTACTCATTATTTATTTTTAAAGATACGAGGGGTAAATCCATATTGATTCTTTAATCCTACTTTCGAACTTAGGTGATAATTAGTAAAAGAAAACATTTTGAAAACACTTGGTCAGGTGGCGCAGGTCCATTGAGTGCAAATATCAACAAATTATTAATGTTTTTCTTGATGTGTGATTAATGCTTAGCTTTATTAATCATTTTCTAGTACTAGGTGCACAAAACTTTTTGTTGATTTTAAGTTGGGATTTAAAAATGGTCTTTCTTTAGTATTAAGATCTGTTAGGAAAAATATATTTCATCAACTAAATATTGAATTTTGAGTTAAGTATATATGACATGGATAACCCTCAATTTTTGGGTTGATTTAGACTCGTTAACTGTATATGATATCAGAGATAAACTTATGTAAGAGTGAACCCACATTACCTTACCACATGGTAAGGACCCATAAAAAAGACCGACCTGCACATGATATTGGTGCTAGGAAAAATATTCTATATCAACCGAGTATGGTTAAGTGTACAAGACTTGGACAATCCTCAATTATTAAGCTAGCTTTTGATTGAGTTAGTCCTATAGGCTTCTATAATATTCAATGTGAGTTAAGTTTTTGTTGAGTATTCAATCAATCACTAGAATTATTTAAAAATTTTCTATTTTATTAAAGGAAAATTATCAGTCATATATCCTTAAATAACACCAGTATCAAACGTTCTACAATACTTTTCAAGTGTATCACTCATATACCCTAAGTTAACTAAACACTTCTACCGTCCACCAATACGTTAACTGTCGTTTGCAAGCGCTGACATTATAAGGGTAATCTAGTCTTTTTTAAAAAACGACATGTCATCCCATTTTTCTAGTAAAAAATGACCTGTCATATGATATATGTTGATGAAAAATGACATGTCATCTCATTTATCGGATAATAATTGCTAAAAAAAAGTTACTTTACAACCGAATCTACTCCTCCAAAATTTAACCAAAATTTTTGAAGATCTACTCCTCCAAGCTTTAATTGAAATTTTTTATGGTATAATATGTATAATTGTAAATAATATGTTGTTAATAATTTTTTATGGTATAATATGGATTATTTTTTACGGATAATTGTAATAATATGTTCCATTAATAATTCATATTTTTTTAATAAAAAATGTATTGTTAATAACAAAATTAAAAAATTGTGTATTGAAAATTTATGATAACTTTCTAACGGAAGTTAATAGATTGGTGGGTGACATAAGTGTTTTGTCAACTTAGGGTATACGAGTGATACACTTGAAAAGTGTTGTAGCACATTTGATACTGGTGTCATTTAAGGATATATGGCTGATAATTTCCCTTTATTAAATTTCTCTTAACTAACAATTATTGATTTAATGCTTAGCAAAAACTCAGCTCAACATGTTTCGTTTGGTACAACTTTTCAAATAGAGCTCATTTAAGTAGAGTTTTTGCTAGTAGAACTTTTACGAGTTTTTATAAAAGAAAAATTAATTATTTAGTTGTCAATGAGAGCTTTTATTAAAAACTATCAAATTAATTTAATAGATAAGCTCTTTAAAATTATGTTATGAAAGGAATGAAAAAAGGTTGTCAAGTAAGTAAAGGAAATTTTCGATATTTTAACATTTTAAAAAGTTTTTCAACTTATACTTCCCAAAAGTCCAAAATGCGAGTTTTGCTAACAGAGACAAAATAACTTATTAATATTTAAAATCTTTACTAAAAAAATAACCAAACAATAATTAAAAATACAGAAAAAGCTTAAATAAGTCATATCAAATAGGCACTGAATCCTTATCCCTTTATCTAAACCTTATTTTGGGCATTGGCTTAGCTAATGATGCCAAGGATGTCCTTATCAGTAATGTCCTTGTTAATATTTACAATCTTATCATTTGCTTAGCTTAAATAAGGCTCATTACATACTGGTTCAAGTATTTTTTTTCTTATTTAATGGAATCCCCTTGTATTGTCACGTTGGGTGCATCTCATTTAGGGGCTCAAAAGCCCAAGGTCTAAAAATGCATGCTTAATGTGCAATTAATATTAACATTTGGATTTGGATGAAATTTGTCATGAAATTAGGTTTTGAAAACGTGGCTATATAAAGAAAAATAAGGGAAAAAAGATATCTACGGGGAAATGGTTACCAACACCCCCAAGTTTTCAAAGAGAGACAAGAAGAGCCCTTTTTTACCAATTTACCCTTTATCTCTATTAGCCCCAAAAATTGACTCTAATATTTTACAATAAATAGAAATATAATATTAAAATAAGTGTAATAATATATACATTTTAAAATAATTTCAATATTTGAAAAATATTTTAATATTTTATAATCTATTAGATATATTTTATTATATTAAAATAAATTTTATGATAATAGAATCATAATATTAAAATAAATGTATTAAAATTTTAAATTATTTTGAATATTATGTAAAATAATATTTTTGACAATATTACTATGTGAGAAATTTTTTAGTTGTAGCATATATTTAATATAAATATTTATTTCAAATCTCTACAATAAACAAAAATATATTAGTAAAATAAATGTAATAATTTACATATTAAAATTTTTTTAAAATATTAAAATATTTTAATATTGTTAGCCGTAGCATAGATTACATTATTTATATGGTATTTGTATTTACTAAAAATTTTGAAGTCAATTTTTTAGAATAATAGAGATCAATGATATAATGGTCAAAAGAGGGACTTATTGTCCCTCTTTGAAAACTTGGGGGTGTTGGTGACCATTTTCCCAAACTTTAAGGGTATAGATGTCCCTTTCCCAAGAATAAAAAGCAAGCAGCAGCAACTTTTTGTGCATGGCAAAAGACGAAGCGGAGAAGAGGACAATGGCTGACTATTATAATTTGGGGGGTAAGATTTTCAATTTTTAATTGGTTGATTGGAAGACAAAAGTAACTTCAATTTCTCCCAAAGTTTTAGGGTAGGTTCCTGACATCACACTCTACAATCCTACTGGTCTTGATTTTTATTTTATTCTCTCGTTAGTTGTTATTTGAGATACTTATTAAAGAAACAAATATTAGGTTGTTACCGTAAGCCAAAGATTATTGAGATTCTTGATGTTATTAGCCTCTAGTATTATCTAGAGAAGAATTTGTACTATAATCTCTTTAATATAGTGGAAGATTATATCGGATTACAGTTCTGTGGTTTTTCCCGCTTTGGGTTTTCAAAGTAAAAATATGTGTTTTTGTGGTTGATTTATTTCTTTGGATTTTGTTGGTTTATTTGTTACCTATTTATTTGTGGTACTCATCCTATTTTAATTATATAAATAAGGAAAAAGTTTTGTTTCTGTTTAATTTGCTGCTGTTTGTGTGAGTCCCTTTCCCAACGTGTCAAGTTTTACAAAAAAAATCTTAATTTTAATTTTTCACATAAATTCGTTGCAGAATTGCGTTACTTGATTAACGTTGACCTTTTGCGCTCTTTCCATTCATTTATATGCCAGAATGAATTGACTCTATACATGCAGAGTCTTATTTAAATCATTTAATCCGCATACGATTGCTATTAGCCAAATTGAGTTGTATTTTGCTTAATCCTCTCCATTCTGCTATGGCTATAGGGCAAGGTACCCTCTTTCTTTCTCCTCTTATCAGTTCTTAGATCTGATCTAAGATTTAATATTTGCCCAATTCCGCTTGATTTCTGCAATTTGTTTTATGTCATTAATTCAAGTATATTTGAAATAGAAATTAAATTAAAAAAAGAGATTCTAATACAATTAACTAAAAACAAAAAGACACGCTAATCCAACTAATTTTGTCCCTTCAACTTTTTTTTTTCCCCAGAAATTTCAAGTGTTAAAAGAGTTCTTCCACCAGCTCACTACACGCTAGAAATAAAGAAGTACTCACAACTATCAAAGGCAGTTGCAGACAGATATGAATCTGCCATATTCAAAACCAAAAATGAATCCCAAGAATGCAACTGGTGAGTTCCGATTTTCACCTGCTTAAATTTACTTTTCTTTGATCGTAGTTATTAATTAACGATTCTAGTTCAAATTAATTAATTAGCTTACTAACAATAAAATCATAAATTTCGTGTTTTGGCGGTAGGAGATTGATTCTATACCCAAATGGGAACAAAAAAGGGCAAGGGACTGGCCATATTTCACTTTATTTGGCACTAAATGAAAGCACTTGTTTTCCTAATAATTCTTGGGAGGTTTATGTTAACTTCACATTCTTTGTCCAAGACCGAATCAAGAACGAGTACTTGGCCATCCGGTGTAAGAATTTATGATCTCCATATTGACAATTAGGATATATCAATTCTGCAATATATTCTTTAGTTATGGCAATTAGTTCCATGCATCCCGCTTATTGAATTAATTATGAAAACGATTTTATTTAATTTAAATTTGTGTAGATGATGATGGGGCGGTGATTCGTTTACATAGTATGAAGAGAGAATGCGGTATTGACAAATTAATTCCTCTTCAAGCTTTCAAAGAACCTTCTAATGGATATCTTGTTGACGACTCTTGTGTATTTGGAGCTGAGATTTTTGTTATTAAGCCTACTGGCAAAGGAGAAGCCGTTTCCATTGTTAAGGTACCTGCCCAAGCTGGAAATATTCTCCGATGGAAAATCGCCAATTTCTCAAATTTAAGAGATCCTGAGTACTGCTCTAGCGAGTTTAATGCTGGAGGAAGAGAATGGTAATACTTTTGTGCTTTCAGCTGAATTTTCCTTTTTTTTTCTCTCTCTCTAAAAGATAAAGATTCCAGATACATACACTTTGTAGTGCATGTTGTCCAGAAGTCTGTCGAGAATTACCCTTATTAAGAGAGATAGCTACTCATATTCAAAGTTTAAAAAAGTTCCATGGACTCGAACTCATACTCCCTACTTAACTTCATTTGAAAAGGGACAACACCTGAAGTGTTTGATAAATACTTACATTTACTTGGGATTTTTTTGGCTATGGATTCACAGGAGAATTGTGATTTGTCCTATGGGAGATGATAAAGCAAAGGGAAATTATCTATCATTTTACTTAAGACTGCAAGGTTCGGACGATATCTTCCAATCTAAGAGGAAGCTGTTCGCTGAATACAAGATGCGAGTGCTAGACCATCCTCGGATCAGAATAGACGAACAAAGAAGTGAGTTAAATTTCTTTATATTTTTATTTATTTTATAATAATCTTTTAAAAATATTTACACGACAAATTAAGTTAAAAAAAATGATTTCTTTACAGGCTGCTGTTGGTTTTCAAGTGAAATGCGGGAGAGCGGTTACCCCTGTTTTATGTCACTTGATGATCTCCACAAAGGAGGATATCTTTATGGTGATACTTTGATCGTAGAAGTAGAATTTCTTATCGTTTCTGTGGTTAAGGATCAAAAATAGGATTTTTATTTTTTATTTTTGGTTGTTCTGGATATATATATATATAATAAACATCGAGTAAGGATGGAATTCATTTAGACAGTTTAATCTGGATGAGGTTATTCCTTTGTTAGATTTGTATTTGGGAGTTCAATTCTAGATATAATCAATCTACGAATTTACGTTTCCGGTAGACTATAAATTGTTGTCGATTTTTCTGTACACATTCGTAATTGATTTGAAATACTGGAATGATATCTGAGAAACATACAGCAATGGAGAATTTTACTCTCATGATTTCAAATTGCTCAAAGAATGCAATACATAAAATTAAGAAATCAATCATCATAAAGCGTCGATTTATCTTCCAAATATATAACTCATAATGGCTATGCATGTCATAAAGTTATAACGGCGATGATTCTTGCCATATAAACATGTATAATGACTTTGACATCAGCCATATTTGTGAATTCTTATCAATGTTCTAGGTTGTATCTACCTCCTTTCCCTGGACTAACGATGATATATAGAAGTGGTGGTTGAGATGTGAATTCTCGCGAGGTCTTTGATTGATTCTGTATTTGGAAATGTCATTAATAAATCACAATTGATCTTATGTTTTGGGTTCTTTAATTTCAGTTGGATCGATAAATATTCTTTATTATTTGATAATAGATCTATCTAATCTAAGCAGGCTATTTTACTCAGTACAGTTACCTGATATATTAATTGACTTAACAATCTTTGACGCTCTATTAATTGACTAAATAGGCAATTTATTATTTAGAATCTTGACATACTTTGTATGCCAGACTTGACCCGATAGTGTTTCTTAAATGGTTTTTGTTAGTTGAGTCTTCGTTGTTTATTGAAATTAATGAACTAAAAAACATCAGAGGCTTAAAAAAATGCAGAGCTTAATTTCTGTTTGTATTTTTTTCCTCCTAACGTCATTTGTCCACTATCTTTAACTATTAGCAACATAGTAGACAATAGAATGAAATGATATTAATTCTATGATTCTTAGTTTAGCCATTCAAAAGACCATGTGACGAAACAGAAACGTAGACAAAGGTTTTTGAATAATAATAAGTTTTGTTGTGAAGTCTGAATAGATAAAATTCGGGTTTTGAGCCCCTTTTATAACAAGCCTAAATAATGTGAATTTACCAAAATGGGTAAATCCAAATTCTAATATGATAATTAAATTTTCCTAATCAAAATAAAAAAGGAAAAAAATGGCACTCAAATCCGAGTTCTAGTAAAAAAAGATAAAAATCCTAGAAGAATCAGGGAAAATAGTGAAAAATCTTAAAACAACGAAATGACCAAGAAAGAAATAAAATTTCTAGTTCAACCATGGGGCAGAACAGCTTCTGCAGTTTTGAATTTTGTTCATCTCATCGCAAGCTTCGAAATAGTATATTATACGACGAAAAGGACACAACTTTGTCATTGCAACGGTAAAAAAATCCCTACTGCAGCAATCAATTTTGGTGCTACAACAACAATGATAAATTGTCCTGATGTATGAGAATCATTGCCCAACTTCCTTGTTGTATGTAATGTTGTAACAACTCATGTTAGTTTCTTAGCCCTTTTATATATATATATATATATATGCTGCAAGAAAATAAAAAAGAAGAAAAGAAATTAAATAATAAATCCAAAATAAGAAAAATTGTGAATTAAAAATATGTAAAATTAGGCTTAATGTTGAAAGAAAAATCTAAAAGAACTTTCCTACTCATTGGGTTGCCTCTCAATTACCGCTTGATTTTAGGTCATTCAGTTTGACCATCCTTGATTTCTCATGTTGGATCCCTCATCCAATAGCCTTCCGCTATTGCCCTAATACATCTACCAAGCTCTTCTCTTGATCTATTTAAGAGGGCTAAAGATTCAAAATGTTTGTTGTTTCTCACGAGTTGCTTCTCTCTTGACCATGCTATGTTGGCTGCTCCACGATATTCATCATCAAGTTCTTTGAATGTTACAACATTGATTTCCTTCTTACTACAGCAACTTTGTAATCTCTCTGTTATAATAAAATCCACGACACTGATAATATTACAATCTTCAATCTCATCTGGACTTTTTATAGCTTCCAGCACATCGAATGTAACCAGCATTGATTGACTCGCATAGTTAGCTCTTTTTTTCGGATGTCAAATAGAGTTTTTCCTATGGATAAGAAAGGTCTCTCTAGAATAATTGGCACTTCTTTGTCTACCTCAAAGTCTAGCACTAAGAAATCCACTAGGAAAATAAATTTATCCACCTTTACCAATACATCTTCAATCTTCCCTTCTGGATAGGCATGAGATCTGTTAGTAAGTTGTAAAGTCACTGTTGTTGGTCTACATTCACCAACTCCCAATTGCTTAAACACTAATAAAGCATGGGATTGTGAAGCTTCCTGGATTCTTCATCTTTTGTGGCATCTTACTCTGAAGCATGCGGCTACCCTCTTGCGTTAGAGCAACTGTTTAAATTCTCCAAGTCTTCTCTTCTTTGTCAAAATATCTTTCAAAAATTTTGGATAATTCGGCATTTACTCTAGAGCTTCCATAAAAGGGATATTGATATATAGTTGTTTCAGCACTCCTAAGATTTTGCTGAACTGCTTGTCTTGTTGTTGTCTCTGGAACCTTTAAAGAAAGGGTGGTGGGTGCCTAAACTACTGTGTTGCAGTAGGTTGTGCAGACTGCTTCTCTTTTGCTCTACTCGAGTTTGTTGTTGTTGGTGCTGTAGCTTCCTCATCACCAGGTGTTCGATCATAACTTTTTGCAGATGTTGTAGCAGAATTGTGCTGATTTGCATTCTGAAAAGTGGAAGACTGTGACTTCTCCTCTACTTGAGTGTCTTCTTGGCCTTTGTTGGACTCAATTCTTCTTTTTGGTACGCCAACTAGACTATCAACATCCTTTACAGATCTCAAGTTAATTACTTTACAATGTTCTTTTCCTTCTCTTTTTGGGTCCTCTGTGTTGCTGAGTAAACTGCCTTGAGGTCTGTTGCTTAATGCTGTAGCAAACTGTCAAATTTGATTTTCCAGTTTTTTGAAAGATGCAGTATGACTTTGGACAACCGCTTCATTCTTCACAATATAATCCTTAATCAAAGCTTCAAGGGAGTTGAGTTGATCATTATTGATGCTTCTCTGCCCTTGATTTGGTTGATAAAATCCAGTTGGTTGACCAGGTCCGTTCTGTCCACTAGGTGCTGAAGCAGGCTGATCTAATTACTCTATGAAAAGTTCAGGTGTTGTATCCATCCAGGATTGTAAGTGTTTGAATATGGATTATTCTGGTTCTATCTGTTGAAGTTGCCCACATAGTTGATTGACATTGGATTTCCAGGACAATTGTTAAATAAGTGTCCCTCTCCACAATAAACACAAGAGACCCTGGCAACTTGGTTGACAGTTGCTGGAGCAGTAGTCATAGTCTTTACTATATTTGTTAATGAGGCTACTTGGGCTAACAATGCTGTCAAGGGATCTACGTTATGGACTCTTATTGGTTCTCTTACTGCAGCTTGTCTGGTTGATGGCCACTAATAGTTATTATTGGCTATCCTCTCCAAAATTTCATAAGTCTCGTTGTAGAACTTAGATAACAATGCCCTATTTGCTGAAGCACTACCATCAATCTAGTGCTTAAGTTGAGACCACTGTAGAAAGTTTCCAACCTGAATGCAGCAAGGAATGCATGATAAAGACATCTTTTGAGTAACTCCTTAAATCTTTCTCATGCATTATACAAGCTCTCATCTTCAAGTTGATGGAAAGATGTGATTTCGTTCTTTAGTTTTGCATTCTTGGTTGGCAGAAAGTATTTCATCAAAAATTTGTCAGCCAAGTCATTCCATGTAGTAATCGAATTAGGTGGTAAATAATTCAACCATGCTTTTACTTGATCTCTCAAAGAAAACAGGAAAAGTATGAGTCTCAATGCTTACTGCGATGCTCCAGCAATCTTGAAAGCATCACTCACTTTAAAACATAGTTTAATATGTAAATGAGGATCTTTTGATGGCAGTCCATTAAATTGCCCCACTGTTTGCAACATTTGAAACATCACTGGTTTGAGCTCAAAATTGTCAGCTTGAACGTCGTGTCTAACTATTCCCGGATGTATGGCTTGAGGAGTCAACACTGCATAGTCTCAAATGGCTCTATCTCTATCGTTCGCCATGTGAATAATGTTGTTGTTCCTTGGTTGCCTGTGAAGATGTTGTCCATTCAGACCTTCATGTATATTGACTAGTTGTATCTCCCCTCTAAGGTTCAAGTTTCTCATATCTTGCAAATCATCCATTGCTACAGTAGCTTCTAGTTCCCAATGCTCTCCTCTCAATCTCCTTGCAATTCTTTCAATTTTTAGATCAAATTGGAATTCAACATATTTATATTTGTGCATGCAAGGGTTGCTAGATTGCCTATATCAACAAAATAGACAAATCAAAATAAAATTAAAAATTAGCACCGTTAAAACTAATTTCACAAATAAAAATGAACAATCAATCCCCGGCAACTAGGGGTGGGCAAAATCGGATTCGGGTCGGGTTAAGGTCAACCCGATTGGATTTTGGGTTATTCGGGTTAGGCAAAAATTAATCTGAATAGAACATGAACTTATAACCTGACCCGATCCAATCTGAATTTAATCGATCAGATCGCGTTGTAAATTTGGATTGAATTCGGGTGGAATTAAGTTGGGTTTAAATGGAATCGGGATGGTTGCTACTTGTTATATACTATAGTTACCATACATAATTATACATTATCAAAGCTTCAAAAGCAGGCTGTCAAACTCTAAAGGGGAGAGACTCGGGTCGGGTTGGAAGCTTAAAGTAGCATAATACAGATCGGGTTCTGGTCGGCAACAAATTGGTGGCACTTGGCAGTTGGCAGCAGATCGGTGGCCACAGACCTGCAGCAGCAGATCAGTGGCCAAAGACTCACAGCAGCAGATCAGTGGCCACAAACCCGCAATAGCAGACGGGCAGACGAGCAACAACAAGTCCAAGACCAAATCGGGTGCATGGCAGCAGATCGCGGACCGGCAGACGCTTACCAGCAGACGGCCATGGAGACGCGTAGTAGATCAAACACTTCTTGAGGGTGAGGATGTGGCTCGTGTGGCCTCCGTTGGCGACTTGGCGTTGGGTGTGAGTGATGGTGTATGTGTTTTGTGTAATAAGGAAAGTTGTGTTTGTGTCTTGTGTGTGTATTGTAAAATGTGAATATGTGTTTGTGTGTATGGCGTAGCATAATGACTTGGTGTTTGTGTGTATGGTGTTTATGTGCTTAGGTTTAGGTTTAGGCTTTTTTCTTAAGAAACCCGAGACCTGATCGGGTTTTCGGATCAAATCGGCTTTACCCGATCGGGTTTCACCATTTTCATCCAATCGGGTTTCCTTTGCGACCCAATCCTATCCAATCCGAACCCGAAATGTTTTGGGTTGGTTCGGGTCAGATCGGATCGGGTCGAGTAATTTGCCCACCCCTATCGGGAACAACGCCAAAAACTTATTGGTATAAATTCAAATGTTATTGGTGTCAATGTGCAAGTGTACACAAGTAATATGATGATGAGTATTCAAGATCGTCTCCACAGGGATTGATGTTATCGGATTTACTACAACAATTATGACAGTGCAGTTTAGATTAAATTAAAATAAAATAATTAAAGAAACTAATAAACTAAATAAATTAAAAATGCAATAAAGGAAATCTTAAATCAAACACCAAGGTGCAAAGGAAATGAGTAGTTGAGTGATTAAACTCACTTAATGATTTTGACTATTTTTCTAATGTTTGGCTCAGTTGCAACATCTGCTACAACACTGGGCATAATCCTTATGTATCTTCAGTTGTCGCATATTGGATATCTTATATCTATATGCAACCTAACAATGATCAATTATTATGCCAACATAAGATATATCATTACACGTTTATGTTCTAATTACCCTACAAGGTGAATCCCTATGTCTAGTTCATCACTAATTTTAGATTAAGCATGCCTTTTTAGAATCAAGTAAAACTCAATCCAGGAAACCCAATTTAAAATCAAGTATTGTTCTGATATGTTCCACTAAGACAGACCCTTTTGTGGCCTCTTTCTTAGCCTATATCATTAAATGAGTGATTAGCCGAAATAATGAATAAAATAAGTTTTACCAAAACAAAGTGCCATAGCAAATATGCAGCAACATATAAATTCAGTTAAGGAACCATATAAGTTGTTTATTACTCAACCACAAGTAAATTTAGTTCATAAGTTGTGAAAGAAAAGTAAACAACAAAGTTTCAGCCATCAAATACATTCTCATGACTAAAAAGTAAATAAGAAAACAAAAGAAGAATAAGAAGGATTGAGTTCCCGATTGATTTATGCAAATTCTCCTTTTGTGCAGCCCTCAATCTCTCTCTTGAATTATGTTTTTATTTTGTTTCTTTGTGATTTTTCTCTTTGGGTGACGGCTTCTCTTCTTTTTCTTATGATGTGTGCTTCTTTTATGGTTGAAAACTAGGGTAAACTGGAAGCCTAGGGAGTGTATCTTCTAGATTAGGAAACTACAGATCACAATATTATGAGTATCTCGCATAAAAAATTTTCTATCATTATTCCATGATTGCTACAACATTGGTTGCTACACCAACGATTGCTACAACAAGTGCTACAACAACTGCATTGTTTCATATTTGTTTCAATTCTTCTGTAGTTAAGTTCTTTTCCATGTATTACAAGCCTATTGCAGCAGCATTCCTTCCTTAAAATTTGAGCTTCCAATCACCTATAATTATGCACACAATCTAAGCACGCAAAATTATTCTAAAACAACGCAATTTATTAAAAATAAACTAAAATGGTTATTCATGCAAAATAAAACTAAAATGCAATAAAAACATGTCATTTACTCTCTAAGTAATAATGATTTAAGTCTAAAAGTACCATAATAACTCTTATTTCATATGAGAAAGACTTGGTAGTAGAAAAAGGCAATGGGTGGAAGAAGAAAAGCATTGCTCTCAAAGCCTCAAAACATGAGAGTGATGAGGAAAGCGAGTTGGATGATGATGAGATGGCTATGGTGGCTAGGGGATTCAGTCCTACAAGAAAACTAGTGAGCGAAGAAAGTTCAAAAACTTTAAGAATCAAAAGGAGAAGAAAGAGCTAATCACTTGCTATGAATGCAAGAAGCCCGAACACATACAATTGGAATGCCCTCTTCTCAATAAGCTCAAAAAGAAAGCAATGGTAGCCACATGGGATGACAACGATGAGGAAACAAGTGATGATGAAGAACAACAAGAGATAACAAATCTAGCTCTCATGGCAATCGGGAAAGAATCATTTGATAAACTTGATGAGGTAAGTGATCTTCCAACATATGATGAGCTATATAATGCCTTTAATATTTCTTCATCTGATTTCGGTCAAATAATATCAATTACAATATTTTTTGTGACAAGTATTAATTGGAGTATAATTTTTTACCACCAAGGATGCGTTTGGGGAAACTACACTACCACACCGAAGCTGCTTCACTCTTATATTTGAAGAAAATTTTCTAGGACATAAGGGTTGGAGCAGCTATGTTGTGGAAACATAGCTGTCCCAAACACTCCCCAAGTCCTTTCGTGGAAGGCCAAGTTTTCTAATTACATTATTTACGTTTACATTGATGGCCGTAACTTCTATCTTTTTGTAACTATTCATTGACATTAATTTTATGAGTGGTGCTATTAATACCCCTCCATTAGCTAATATTTGTCTTTTGTTTCCTCAATAGGCCAATGTCAGATGGTCTCCTTCTTCACTTTGAACCCCCTTTTAGTTCTTTCTCGTCAACCACCCCCACTTTAAGTTCCTTCTTTTTTGTAGCAATGACTACTGATAACAGCCCCATATTTTGTGTCCCATGCGCTTAAATTTATTACAAATTTTCTATTTGTTTTAGTTATATTCTTTTTTAGTTTATGACATTCCATTTCAAAATAAATATGTATAAAATACACACAAGGCTTAGTTATCCCCTAGAATTCTAATAAATGTAGGAATTTATGAAACTTTTACAAAAGGAAAATTATCAATCGTATACCCTTAGTTTATTCCATTATTAAATTTATTACAACACTTTTGGGGTATATTAGTCGTCCAACCTAAGTTGACAAAATGTATCTACCGTCCACCAAACCGTTAGTTACCGTTTAGACATGATGACGTCAGAAGGGTAATCTGGTCTTTTCATATGATACAAGTGACAATTTAAGGGTACATATGTGATAATAAGAGATTTTAAGAGTACACAAGTGATAATTTTTAAGGGTAAAATCATCAATTACATATAGTTTTGTTAACTTTCAAACGGCAGCTAACGGTTTAGTAGTCGGCAGATAACTTTTGTGAATTTAAGGTGGACGATTGATACACCTTTAAAGTATTATAGTATTTTTTATAAAAGCGCAAATTTAAGGTATACGAATGATAATTTCCCTTTACAAAATTATCTTTCTCACAAAAATAAATTGTTAAGTCAAAAAAGTTAATCTACACCAAATTCTTACTCTTTAACAATTAACCTTTTTTCTTAAAAAAGAAAATTGTAAGTTTTAAGAGCTTTTAGTGAAGAAAATTTTCAGAGAAAAAAATCATATGTGAATTTAATTAGATAAGATTTTACATCTAATTCAATTTAGAATATAAGGGATAAAACTTTAAATGCATAACAAGAGCAATTTTATAAGAAAAATAGAGGGGTGCCAATAGTGTCACTCTAATTTTATATAGGCTATATATCCCAATTTTTTATTCTAAAAAATAATATCAAAGGATGTAGTATTCATCAATTGGTTAACATTGCCAACTTTTTTTTTTTGAAAAAAAAAATTGATTAATTGATAAATTCCATCAATAAGGCCAAGTTCATATTAATTATATCTGGCCTTAAAGTTTTTAGCATAAATCATTTGTTAATTCTTACTATCTAAACTTATGGATAAAGAACGACCTTTAATCATATTCTTGGTCTTGTTCGTTTTTGGGTGTCTGTTAATAAAGAAAGACTTAATAGCAATCCTGCCTCAAGTCATTCATTAAGACTGATATTTTATCACAGTTTGAATTTATGTTTTTGAGTATTTGTAAGGAAAGGCTTAATAGCACATACCGGTCGTTGCCTTTTGTGTTTATTTTCCCGCCCCGGAAGCTTAGGAAATTGCATTAATACGGTAAAATTAGTCAGTAATATAATGTAGGCCACACCGGTTTGAAATACGATATTTAGGCGTCAATCGAAAAACTTCAGTTAGAGCAATGTCTAACAATATAACTATTCTAAGATGCAGACTTTTGCATTTTACCAGAGAATGATTAAATGCTAGCTAATACCAGAAACAAAACCGTGTACCTAACAAAGAAATCTTCCCTGCAAAATCGGATTTCAATTTCCCTTATTTAATTTATTGTCGCGCTCAATTCTGATGAAATTAAGGTAAAATATAATGAGTTAAGACTTGTTCTAAAGTATTTCTTCTCTAATCCATCAATTTTTTGGTTGTCCCAATGGTGGTGATGACTTGAGTATACGACCGCATGTCCAGTGACAGCTACTCCTTTAAATAGTTTACTATAAAACACAACATGAATGAATGTTTTCTTAGAGCTAGGAAATTTTGACATAACCCGATTATTCAACACAAACACAACATAAATGAATGAATACAGGTCATAAATTTAACACAATTATTAAATGGGCCTAGATTGGGTTTACACGATTTTTTTTCCATCTCAAGTTAGGGTTAAAGTTCAACTAAGAAGAGAAGAAAGAAGAGATTGGCAATTAATTTCGGAAGAGATAACAAAAAATGCGGGACAATCATACTCAAAAGTTACCTCAAAATTTATTTTCAGCTGATGTGAGATTATTTCCTTACACAATGAAATCAAACTAAATAAATTTGAGCCAAAATCTATTTTCTCGGTCGATTTCAAACAATGAATTTTCAGGACCAATAATAATAGTCATTTTTCAGCAATTCACCTCTACGTACAGGCAAAATTTCATTTAGATGCCTCTACTTTAACTTACAGCTTTCTTCCATCTGATTTTTGCTTGATATCTAAGATATATTTATATTTTTTCAACTGATTTTCCCTCAAGTATTATCAATTATAATTTTTTAGTGACAAGTCTTTCGTGGCCTCTTTTTACCGCTGTGTGGATTGTGATGGGAACTTCCATGTAGAATTCCTTTCCTAAATACAATCAATCCAACAATTCCCGATGAATTAAATAAAAAAGACTATAAATGAAGGTTATCAATTATATCTTATCAAAGGTAAAATTAAGTTTAATCAGCAATATTTAGAGAATCGTCAACGAACACATAAATAAAGACAAATAGCTTAGAAAATACTTGTGAAAATGATTTGTATTTTGTTTAATTAATCGTTGGACTGGCCTTTCAATTCCACAATGACTAGTTAATTTTGTTCAAAGAAACGAAATTAAAGCCTTGCCTAATACAATCAATCCAGCAACACCCAATAAATTGATTAAATAAAGATTATATTAATAATGTTATTAATTTTTTTTTCAAATAGAAGGTTGTCAACTAATATATCTTATCGAAGATAAAATTATGTTTAATTAGCAATATTTTGAGAATAGTGCGAACATATAAATAAAGACAAGTTGCTTAGAAAATGCTTGTGAAAATGATTTGTACTTTGTTTAATTAATTGCCCGACTAGCCTTTCAATTCGGTAATGACTAATTAATTTTGTTCAAAGAAATGAAATTAAAGGCTTATCCAATACAATCAATCCAAGAATTCCGGATAAATTGAATAAAAAAGTACCATAATTAAGATTGTCAATTTTCTTTTGTTCATTTGGAACGAAGGTTATCAGTGAATATATCTTGTGGAAGATAAAATTACGCTTAATTAGCTATATTTTGAGAATCGTCCACGAACATTTAAAAAAGACAAACAGCTTAGAAAATGATTGTGAAAATGAATTGTATTTTGTTTAATTAATCGTCCGACTAGCCTTTCAATTCGGGAATGACTAATTAATTTTGTTCAAAGAAAATAAATTAAAGCCTTTCCTAACACAGTCAATCCAACAATTCCCAATAAATTGAATTAAAAAGACTATAATTATAAAGGTTGTCATTTTTTTAATAATAAATCGTATTGAAGATCCGATAAAATTTTGTTTAATCAGAAATATTTTGAGAATCGTCAATATTTTGAGAATCGTCAACGAACATTGTATGGTGTGTAAACTTATATATAGTCGTATATCATATCAAATCAAAGATCACAATGAGAGTAATGCAACGCTGCAAAAATCAGCTTGATCAGAGACTGAACACAAATTTTTCTGTCCTGAAGCTGACTCGACCCAAGCCACTGAGCCAAGTCAACTAAGCAGAAACGTTGACCGTTTAGAATCATTGACCGTTGACCGAAAGTTTACTCGAGTTCCTCCCAAGGGTTTTCAACGTTCCGAATTCATCCGTGCATTTAAAATCTCCATATTCTCACTCAGTTTGTGAATTATGGCAAATGGTGGCATGATGTCATTCCAAGTTCCATAATTAAAGGGAAGTAAGTTCGACAACTAGAGTATTAAAATAAAAGCTCTATTGGGTGCACATGATGCGCCCGTATGCTCTTACATATAAATATTTTCTAAGTGTGTAGGTCATTCTTCGTGAGGTTTGTGAGGAATGGCTTGTTAACATATATGTATTCATAATGTTGATTTTGATAATTACAAACAAGATTAAGAATGATTAAGTTTTTAAAGCTCACAATTAATCGATTCATATTAACTGTAAGAGAGAAAATAGGAGATAAGAGAATAAAAAATAATTAATGATATACTATGGGGCTCTGTAATCATTTATTTTTGCTACAAATGCCAGAAAATGAAGCCACTTTAACTACGGCACGGAAAGAGAATTTAAAAGACTTGAAGAAGAAAGAGAATAAAGTAAAGTATCTTATCTTTCAATCATTAGATGAAGATGCTTTTGAAATGATTGCTGGTGCAACCTCCTCAAAAGAAGCATGTGAGAAGCTAGAGACCTCTTATAAAGGAGCAGAGCAAGTTAAGAATGTTCGTCTCCAAACATTACGAGGAGAATTTGAGTCCTTACACATGAAGGCATCAGAGTTAATTTTTGACAACTTTACTCGGGTTGTGACTGTTTCTAATGAATTAAAAAGAAATGACGAGGAGTTAAAAGAGGTAAGGATCATTGAAAAGATACTTCGATTAGTAGAATTGAAGTTTGACCATATTGTTGTGACAATTGAGGAAACAAAAGATCTAGAGGATATGACGATCGAGCAACTTTAAGGAAGGTTCTAAGCCTATGAAGAAAAACTGAAAAAGAAGTAAGGAATCAAATAACAACTTCTTAAGATGGAAGTCAATCCAAAGAAAAGAGAAGAAAGCTCTGACAACGAGAGACGGCATTATGCTTGAGGTAGAGGTCGAGGACGAGGTAGAGGTCGTGGTCATGGACGAGGTTGGAATTTCAACAACAACTCCAATTATGCCAAAGAAGAAAGCTCAACCAGAGGATGAGGCAGAGGCAATCCAAGATCAAGGTATGATAGATCCCAAGTACAATGCTATAATTGTCAAAAGTTTGGGCATTATGCTTAAAAATGTAGAGCTCTAAGTTCCACAATTGATGAGAGAGTGAATTATGTTGAAGAGAAAAATGGTGAAGATAACACCCTTTTACTAGCAACAATGACACAGGTGGAAGTCAAGAAAATACATGGTATCTGGACACAGGTGCTAGCAATTATATAAGCGAAAATAGAAGCATGTTCGTGGAACTAAATGAATCTGTGAATGGTAGTGTCGCTTTTGGAGATGATTTAAAATTACCAGTAAAGGGCAAAAGTAACATTCTTTTGCATGCAAAAGATGGTAGCCACCAAATAATTTCGAATGTTTACTATGTGCCCAATATGAAAAGTAACATCATTAGTTTGTAGTCGTTTTCTAAGAAATGACAAAGGAAATCTAATTACAAAGGTGAAAATGTCGAAGAATAGAATGTTTCCTTTAAATATTCAAGATGATGTTGCAACATGTCTTAAACCCTGTCACAAAGATCCATCTTGGATTTGGCATCTTCAATATAAGCATCTCAACTTTTGAGGACTGAAGCTACTATCCAAGAAGAAGAACATGGTGAAAGGCTTACCATACATCAATCACCCTTATCAAATTTGTGAAGGATGTTTAACTTGGCAAGCAGTTCAGAAAGAGCTTTCCAAATGAGTCAAACTCAAGAGCTCAGAAGCTACTCGAGTTGAGAGTTTTCGCAAGCATTGCCTATGTACATATATCAGACAAAAGAAAAGCCAAGCTGGATGACAAAAGTGAGAAGTTCATCTTCATCGGCTATAAAAACAACTCTAAATGATACAAGCTTTACAATCCAAATAACAGGAAGACCGTGATCAGTTGAGATGTAGTTTTTTATGAAGAAGGAGAATGAGATTTTGGCTCTGGTATGGATGGCTTCAACTTCTTTCCCATAGAAGAAGATGATCATACACAGATAAAACAAGTAGAAGAACAGCAAGAGCTAGCTACTCTACCTATCTCACTAGCATCAATCACACGTGGAGATTCACCGACATCTTTCTTAAATGAAAGAACCGAAGAATGTACAAGGAGTTTTCAAGATCTCTATGAGGTAACTAAGAGACATGATAATCTCACTCTCTTTTGTCTCTTTGTTGATTGTGAGCCAGTCAACTTCCAAGAAGCTGCACTAGATGAGAAGTAAAGAGTCAACTTCCAAGAAGCTGCACTAGATGAAAAGTAAAGAGTCAACTTCCAAGAAGTTGCACTAGATGAGAAGTAAAGAATTGCAATGGATGAATAAATCAAAGCCATTGTGAAGAATCATACTTGGGACCTTACTACTCTTCCTAAAGGTCACAAGGCGATCGGTGTCAAATGGGTGTATAAAACGAAAAGAAATGCGAGGGGAGAAATTAAAAGGCATAAGGCGAGGCTAGTTACAAAAGGCTATAGTCAAAAGGCTGGCATAGACTACGACGGGGTAGTTGCTCATGTAGCCCGACTTGACACTATTAAACTTATTATTTCTTGGCTACTCAGAACAAATAGAAGATTTTTCAAATGGATATGAAGTCTGCTTTCTTGAATGGATTTCTTGAAGAAGAAGTTTACATCGACCAACCATTAGGCTATATAGTGAAAGGACACGAAGACAAAGTTCTGAGATTGAAGAAAGCTCTTTATGGGTTAAAGCAAGCACCGAGGGCATGGAAAAATAGAATTGACAAGTATTTTCAAGAGAACGACTTCACCAAATGCCCATATGAACATCCTCTCTACGTCAAAGAAAAAGATTGAGACATTTTGATTATGTGCCTGTATGTGGATGATCTCATCTTCACTGGAAGCGATCCAAGCTTGTTTGAAGAGTTCAAGAGAGTGATGATCAAAGCATTCGAGATGACTGACATCGGACTGATGGCATATTACCTCGGCATTGAAGTCATGTAAAAGGAAGAAGGCATATTTATCTCCCAAAAAAGCTATGCAAAAGAGATTCTCAAGAAGTTAAAGATGAATAATTGAAAGCCTATAAGCATGCCAGTAGAATGTGATAACTCTATGAAATGAGAGTTATCATGACACTTTTAGGCTTAAATCAATACTACTTAGAGAGTAAATTATGTGTTTCTATTGCATTTTTGTTACATTTTGCATAAATAATCATTTTAGTCAGTCTTAATAAGTTTTGCTCGATTTAAAGTAATTTGTGCTCAAATTGTGTGCATAATTGTAGGTTTCTACAAGCTTATAATTCATGGAAGGAATGCTATGCAATAGGCTTGCAAAAATAAGAAAAGAACATGGCTACAAAAGAGTTGAAACAAATCTGGAACAGTACAGTTGCTGTAGCCGTTGCTGTAGCAATCCTAGAACAATGACAGAGGAAATTCTGCGCGGGATAACTATAAAATTGCGATCTGCAGTTTCCTAATCTGACTTATGCGCGCCCTAGGGTTCCGTTTACCCTAATTTTCAACTATAAAAGAAGCACACATCATAAAGAAAAGGGAGAACCGTCACCCAAGGAGAAAAACACAAAGAAACAAAAGAAAAACAAGATTCGAGAGAGAGATTAAGGGCTGCACAAGAGGAGAATTTGCAGAAATCAATTGGGAGCTCAATCATTCTTATTCTTCTCTTGCTTTCTCGTTTTCTATTTATTTATGGGGATGTGTTTTATGGCTGAAATTTTGTTCTTTATTTTTCTTTTACAAACCATGAACTAAATTTATTTGTGGTTGAGTGATAAACAATCTTGATGGTTTATTGACTAAATATATGTGTTGCTGCATGTTTGCTGTAGCAGTTTGTTTTAATAGTATTTATTTTATTCATTATTTCGGTTGATCACCCATTTAATGATACAAGTTAGGAGAGAACAGCAAAATAGCCTATCTTAGTGGAACATATCAGAACAATACTTGATCTTAAATTGAGTTTCCCGGATTGAGTTTTGCTTGAGTCCCAAAAGGGCCATGCTTGATTTAAGATTAGTGATGAACTAGACATAGGGATTCACCTTGTAAGGTAAATAGAACCTAAGCGTGTAATGCTATATCTTAGAACAATCACTGTTAGGTTGTATATAGATATAAGATATCCAACATGCGACGGCTGAGGATCCATAAGGATTCTGCCTAGTGCTATAGCAGATGCTGCAGCAACCGAGCCAACCATTAGAAAATAGTCAAGACCATTAGGAGAGTTTATTCACTCAACTACTCTATATTCCCATTGATTTTATCCTTGAGTTTGACGTAATAATTTACTTTGTTGCATTTTATTTATTGTGTTTTTATTTTAATTAGTAAATTAGTTTCATCAATTGTTTATCTTAATTTAGACACAAAATTTGCACTGTTAAGATTGCTGTAGCAAGTCTAATAACATCAATCCCTGTGGAGACGATCTTGAATACTCATCACTTTATTACTTGTGTACACTTGCACATTGACACCAATAGCATTGGTATTTATACACCAACAAGTTTTTAGCGCCGTTGCCAGGGACTGATTGTTCATTGTGATTTGTGAAATTAATTTTAACGGTGTTAATTTTTTATTTTATTTAAATTTGTTTATTTTATTGATATAGGTGATCTAGGAACTCTTGCATGAGCAAATATAAATCTGTTGAATTCCAATTTGATCCAGAAATTGAAAGAACTGCAAGGAGATTGAGAAGAGAGCATCGGAAATTACAAGCTGCTGTAGCAATGGATGATTTGCAAGATTTGAGAAACTTGAACCGCAGAGAGGGGATACAACCAGTCAATGTACATGAAGGTCTGAATGGACAATTTGTTCAAAGGCAACCACGGAACAACAACATTATTCACATGGCAAACGATAGAGATAGAGCCATTCGAGACTACGCAGTGTTGACTCCTCAAGCCATACATCTGGGAATAGTTAGACCGACGTTCAAGCTGACAATTTTGAACTCAAACCCGTGATGCTTCAGATGCTTCAAACAGTGGGGCAATTTAATGGTTTGCCATCTGAAGATCCTCATCTACACCTTAAGTTATTTTTGGAAGTGAGTGATGCTTTCACGATTGCTGGAGCATTGCAGGAAGCATTAAGACTTAGACTTTTCCCGTTTTCTTTGAGAGATCGAGCAAGAGCATGGTTGAATTCTCTACCACCAGATTCTATCACTACATGGAGTGACTTGGCTGACAAATTTTTGTTGAAATACTTCCCGCCAACCAAAAATGCAAAGTTGAGGAACGAGATCACATCTTTCCATCAACTTGAAGATGAGAGCTTGTGTGACGCATGGGAGAGATTTAAGGAGTTACTCAGGAGATGTCCTCATCATGGTATTCCTTGCTGCATACAGTTGGAAACTTTCTATAATGGTCTCAACCCAAGCATTAGATTGATGGTGGACGCTTCAGCGAATGGGGCTTTATTATCTAAGTCTTACAATGAGGCTTATGAAATTTTGGAGAGGATTGCTAACAACAATTATCAGTGGCCATCAACTAGACAAGCTGCAGCAAGAGGAACAACAGGAGTTCATAACGTAGATACCTTGACAGCATTGTTAGCCCAAGTAACTTTATTAACAAGGATGGTAAAGGCTATGACTACTGCTCCAGCAACTGTTAACTAAATTTCTGATGTATCTTGCGTTTGTTGTGGGGAAGGGCATTTATTCGACAATTGTCCTGGGAATCCAACTTCAATCAATTATGTGGGCAGCTTTAATAGACAGAACCAAGACAATTCATATTCAAACACTTATAACTCTGGATGGAGACAGCACCTGAACTTTTCATGGAGTTATCAGAACTAGACTGCTGCAGCACCTACTGGACAAAACAGACCTGCTCAACCACCTGGATTTTATCAGCAAAATCAAGAGCAAAGAAGCATCAACAATGATCAACTCAGCTCCCTTGAAGGTTTGATTAAGGATTATATTATGAAGAATGAAGCAGTTGTCCAAAGTCATACTGCATCTTTGAGAAACTTAGAAAATCAAATTGGACAGCTTGCTACAGCATTGAGCAACAGACCTCAAGGTAGTTTACCTAGTAATACAGAGGACCCAAGAAGAGAAGGGAAATAGTACTACAAAGTGATTAACTTGAGATCTGGAAAGGATGTTTATAGTCCCGTTGGTGTGCCAAAAAGAATAATTGAGTCCACCCAAGGCCAAGAAGACACTTAAGTAGAAAAGGAGTCATAATCTTCCACTTTTCAGAATGCAAATCAATACAGTTCTGCTACAGCATCTGCAGAAAGTTATGATCCAGTACCTGGTGGTGACGAAGCTACAGCACCAACAGCAACAGACCTAAGTAGAGCAAAAGAGAAGCAGTTTGCACAACCTACTGCAGCACAGTAGTTTAGACACCCACCACCCTTCCCTCAAAGATTTCAGAAGCAACAACAAGACAAACAGTTTAGCAAAATCTTGGGAGTGCTAAAACAACTACATATCAATATACCTTTTGTGGAAGCTCTAGAGCAAATGCCAAATTATGTAAAATCTTTGAAGGATATTTTGACAAAGAAAAGAAGACTTGGAGAGTTTGAAACAATTGCTCTAACACAAGAGTGCAGCCGGATGCTTCAGAGTAAGATACCACAGAAGATGAAGGATCCAGGAAGCTTCACAATCCCATGCTCCATAGGTACTAAATACAGTGGCAAAGCACTTTGTGATTTAGGGGCTAGCATCAATCTCATGCCTTTATCAGTGTTTAAGCAATTAGAAGTTGGAGAATGTAGACCAACAACAGTGACTTTACAACTTGCTGACAGATCTCATGTATATCCAGAAGGTAAGATTAAAGATGTGTTGGTGAAGGTGGATAAATTTATTTTTCCAGTGGATTTTATTGTACTAGACTTTGAGGCGGACAAAGAAGTGCCAATCATTCTAGGGAGACCTTTCTTAGCCACGGGAAAGACTTTAATTGATGTTCAAAAAGGAGAATTAACCATGAGGGTGAATAACCAGCAAGTTACATTCAATGTGCTAGATGCCATGAAAAGTCCCGATGAGATTGAAGATTGTAATTTTATCAGTGTTGTGGACTTTGTTGTAGTAGAGAAATTACACAGTTGCTGTAGTAATAAAGAAATCAATGTTGTAACATTAGAAGAACTTGATGGTGAAGATCATGGAGCAGCTAACATAGCATGGTCAGGAGAGAAGCAACTCTTTAGAATTGACGAGCAAATCCAACAAAGGGAACTCACTCCATACCAACAAGAATTCAAGGTTAATGGGCTGAGAGTGAAGCACTATATGAGAGATGATGTGAACAACCTAAAGACGGATATGTTCTTGAATGATCTAGGTTGAGCAAACAAGAAAGGTCAGGCTGAAAGACCTAAATCAAGCGCTAATTGGGAGGCAACCCAATAAGGGAAGTTGTTTCAAGTTTTTAAGGCATTGAATTTAGCTTTTAAATTATTTAATTTGTCTTTTTTTAAAAAAAAGCGTGCGTCTAATTTTTTATGTCATTGTGTTAAATTGCAGCAAGTAAAAAAAAATGTGGGCAAAACGAGCATGAGGGAATTGCTGCAGCATCACTTACAGCATGACATATAACAGAAGATTCTCAAAAAGCAGAGGCATTCTTGCTTTTGCAGCAAGCAAATGGATTGATCAGATTTTATGATAAGGAGCGTTTGAGAAGTGGATCAAATAAGAGGTGACCCTTTACAGCTTATGCTGCAGCAGTGCTTCCAGCAACAGGGGAGTACCCCTACCCGCTAGTTTATTTTACTTCTTTCTGCAAAACTTTTCTTTCATTTAGTTTTAATTTTCTGATTCATTATGCATGTCCTTTTATTTAGTGCATGCTTGTCCGGTTCGTGTGGTTTTGTTTTGTGTGCTTGTGAGGACACAACACCACTCAAGTTTGGGGGGGTTGTGTTTCTAAGTGCATGTGTTTATGCTTGTGTTGTGTGAAGCTCTGTTATCTAATATTTGTGTATGGATTTGAAAACCTAATGAAGATAAATTGAGTGTTATTCAGTATTTATGAGAAAGCCATGCAGAGATAGTTATAGATGGAGGTTGAAATTTTGTCCCGACACTTAGACTTTGGTTGAGTTTTATGAGAATGCTGTAGTAGAGCCAGGAAAACGAAAAAAAAAGTATAAAATATCTCAAGTTTGGGGGAAAATTTTTGTTGGATTGTGCCTGTTATGAAATAAATTCTGCTCCAATGGTTTAAGTTGCTGAGTAACCAGGATTGAGTATGCACCCCATATGCAAACTTGAGTCCAAAGGCAACACGAGCTACGAGCAGTGCTGCAGCAATTAAAAAAAAAGAGAAAAAAAGAAGAAAAGCAAAAAATAAAAATAAAAATGATGATAAAGAGGTCCGCTACCTAGGATACTGAGTAACCTAGTCTGTTCATGAGCCCCATGTTCAGCCTTGAGTCAAAGGCGTCCAAAGGTATGACCTAGATATAACATCCTGAATGCGTTGCTGTAGCAACTCTGACATGTACTTTGAATGAGTAATTGGGTGTCGTCATTACAAGTGATAGGCATTCACATGAAAGCTCAATGTTACATTGAAGAGTTTAAAAAAAAATTGTTGTAGCACAGTTTGAATATAATTGTGAGTTCTGCTCCCCCATATGTGAATATATTTGTGTTTTACCTTTGAATTATATGCAATTTCTGTATAATGTTGTAGCACCTCTGGAATTTGATCCAAGTGGCACACACACACTCTGGAGAGAATGAAGCCTAAGTCTAGAACTAAATTACTATGGCTATTTTGCGTGATTAAGAGTGTGATCTGAGGGTGGAAGAATCCTTGCAAATCTGATGACAGAGCTAAGTTATTTGTTGCATGATTGTGTGATTGAAGTGTTAGCGTTGTTGTCATTACTTGAGGACAAGTAATGGTTTAAGTTTGGGGGTGTGATAACTCTATGAAATGAGAGTTATCATGGCACTTTTAGGCTTATATTAATACTATTTAGAGAGTAAATTATGTGTTTCTATTGCATTTTTGTTACATTTTGCATAAATAATCATTTTAGTCAGTCTTAATAAGTTTTGCTCGATTTAAAGTAATTTGTGCTCAAATTGTGTGCATAATCGTAGGTTTCCAGAAGCTTATAATTCATGGAAGGAATGCTATGCAATAGGCTTGCAAAAATAAGGAAAGAACATGGCTACAAAAGAGTTGAAATAAATCTGGAACAGTCCAGTTGCTGTAGCCGTTGCTGTAGCAATCTTGGAACAACAACAGAGGAAATTCTGAGCGAGATAACTGTAAAATTGCGATCTGCAGTTTCCTAATCTGACTTATGCGTGCCCTAGGGTTCCGTTTACCCTAATTTTCAACTATAAAAGAAGCACACATCATAAAGAAAAGGGAGAGCCGTCACCCAAGGAGAGAAACACAAAGAAACAAAAGAAAAACAAGATTCGAGAGAGAGATTAAGGGCTGCACCAGAGGAGAATTTGCAGAAATCAATAGGGAGCTCAATCATTCTTATTCTTCTCTTGCTTTCTTATTTTCTATTTATTTATAGGGATGTGTTTCATGGCTGAAACTTTGTTCTTTATTTTTCTTTTACAAACCATGAACTAAATTTATTTGTGGTTGAGTGATAAACAATCTTGATGGTTTATTGACTGAATATATGTGTTGCTGCATGTTTGCTGTAGCAGTTTGTTTTGATAGTATTTATTTTATTCATTATTTCAGTTGATCACCCATTTAATGATACAAGTTAGGAGAGAGTAGCAAAATGGCCTATCTTAGTGGAACATATCAGAACAATACTTGATCTTAAATTGAGTTTCCTGGATTGAGTTTTGCTTGAGTCCCAAAAGGGCCATGCTTGATTTAAGATTAGTGATGAACTAGACATAGGGATTCACCTTGTAGGGTAAATAGAACCTAAGCGTGTAATGATATATCTTATGTTGGCATAACAATTGATCACTGTTAGGTTGCATATAGATATAAGATATCCAACATGCGACGGCTGAGGATACATAAGGATTCTGCCCAGTGCTATAGCAGATGCTGCAGCAACCGAGCCAACCATTAGAAAATAGTCAAGACCATTAGGAGAGTTTATTCACTCAACTACTCTATATTCCCATTGATTTTATCCTTGAGTTTGACGTGATAATTTACTTTGTTGCATTTTATTTTTGTGTTTTTATTTTAATTAGTAAATTAGTTTCATCAATTGTTTATCTTAATTTAGACACAAAATCTGCACTGTTAAGATTGTTGTAGCAAGTCTAATAACATCAATCCCTGTGGAGACGATCTTGAATACTCATCACTTTATTACTTGTTGTGTACACTTGCACATTGACACCAATAGCATTGGTATTTATACACCAACAGAATGCAGAGTCAAGTTATCCAAATATGATGAAGGCAAAGATATAGATCCAATATTTTTTAAAAGTTTGGTCGGAAGCCTACGTTATTTGACATGCACAAGACCAGACCACCCATTTAAATCTGCAAAAGAATCCTTTGCTGCATCAAAGGTACAATTAATTTCGGCTTATTGTACTCATTTTCTAATGACTACAAGTGTTGGTAAATTTTAACTTAATTGTTATTGGTGTCAATGTGTAAGTGTACACACAAATAATAAAGTGATAAGTATTCAAGATCGTCTCCACAGGGATTGATGTTATCAGAAATGCTACAACAATCACAATAGTGCTATCTACCTTAATTTCAAGATGAATAAATTCAAAGTTGTTTACTATCGAAATTGACAATGGTAAGGAAATAAGACAAATAAATGCAGTAATAAAATAAACTAAGTAAATTGTGTGAAAGAATCAATTGAGAATAAGGTAGTTGAATGATCAAACTCTCTTCATGGGCTGACTGCTTTTCATCAAATTAATACCAGTTGCTACAACAATTCCTACAGAACTGGGCAGAATTATTTTGCATCCTCAGTTGTCGCGTGTTGGATTTCTCATACCTTTAAGTATTCTAACAATCACCAGTTGCTATTCTATATGAGGCATGATATTGTGAACATCCATTCTATCAACCCTACAAGGTGAATGCCTATTTATAGTTCTTCACAAGTCTTAACTTCAAGTATAGCCCTTATGGGATTCAAGATAAACTTAATCCAGAAAACTCAAATTTAGATCAAGTATTACTCTAATAATATCCACTAAGACATGCCCATTTGCGACTCTACCTTAACTTGAACAATTAAATGGGTGGTCAACCGAAATAACAATTATAATAATAACTACTAGAGTAACATGCTACAATAATTATATAGCAACTCATAGGAACAGTCAAGAACCCATTAGATTGTTTGTTACTAAACTACAAGCAAGTTTAGTTCATACTTAGAAGTACATTGGTTCAAACAAAGAGTAAAGAAAAAAAAAGAAAGAACAATGAAGACTGAATCCAAAGAGCTCTGCTGAATTCTTTGCTGGTGCAGACTCAATTCTCTTGACTTCTACTTGTTTTCTTATTTTCCTTTTTAATTTTCTTCAATGTTACTCCTTGCCGCCGTTCTATGTGTTGCGCACCTCTTTTTTATATTGAAAATTAAGGTAAGCAAGATCCTAGGGCGTGCATGAGTCAGATTAAGAAACTGCAGATCGCAATCCTGCAGGTTTTCCGTGCTAAATTTTCTCTATCGTTGTTCCAGAATTGCTACAGCAATGTCTACTCCAGCAACTGCTCTAGCACTGCACTATTCTAAATTTTGTTTTACTTCTTTTGTGGCCATATTCTTCATCTTTTGTGCCAGCCTATTGCTTCAACATTATTTCCCTGAATCATAAGCTTCTGAAAACCTACGATTATGCAGACAATTTGATCATAAATTAATTAAATCAAGCAAAACTTATTAGGACGAAACTAAAATGAATGTTTATGCAAAATGTAACAAAAATGCAGTAAAAACACATAATTTACTCTCTAAGTGATCTTAATTTAAGTCTAGAATTATTGTAATAACTCTCATTTCATAGAGTTATCAACAAGCTTGTTGGATATAGTGATAGCGATTGGGGTGGGGATGTAGACGATCGAAAGAATACCACATGATTTGTGTTCTTCATGGGAGATACTGCTTTCACATGGATGTCAAAGAAGTAACCGATTGTCACACTATCAACCTATGAAGCTTAGTATGTAGCTGCCACATCAAGTGTTTGTCATGCAATTTGGTTCATAAATTTACTAAAGGAGTTGGGTTTGCTACAAGAAGAGCCAAGCAGGATTTGTATTGATAACAAATCAGCAATTGCCCTATCCAAGAATCCAGTCTTTCATGATTGAAGAAAACACATAGATACTCACTATCATTTTATAAGAGAGTGTATTGCAAGAAAAGAAGTGCAAATCAAGTATGTAAAATCACAAGATCAAGTAGCTGATATCTTCACCAAGCCGCTCAAGCAAGAAGACTTCGTAAAATTCAGAAGTTCACTTGGTGTCATAGTATCAAGTTTAAAGGGTTGTTGGATCATAAACTTGATCTAAGTGTTAGCCTATATGGCTATAATTATTGATTTTGATGATAACAAACCACATGTATTGGTTAAACAAAGATTTATGTATTATGCTTTTATAATAAGAAAATGATTTTATAGAGTTAAGTTGTTTTTCAAGTTATGGACTAAAATGAAAGTATTTTACAATCTTTGATATTGTTTTGAATTTCGAATTTGGACCTATTTGAAAATATTTAAATATTTTGGGTCATTCTATAATTTCACATATTTTGGGACATATTATAATTTCAAAAAGTTTTGGGATTGACAAAGCATTATTTAGAAATTCTGAAATTGGACCTATTTAAAAATTTTATAATATTTTGGGCCATATTATAGTTTTATAAAGTTTTGAGGTCAAACTGTAATTTTAAAAAATAGTTCACTTTAGCAGTTACTATAGCAAGCGGCTAACCGGATGTGACAAGCAGTAGACCAAAGTTCTTTTATTATACACTCTATAAGCTTGTTGATAATGCAGAAGAAGAACAACAAGAAGAAACATCAAATGACAACAAAAAAGATGCACCACATGGAATTTCAAGAGGAACATCATGAAGAAACAAATGCAGAGCAAAATGAAGGTAATTCTCAAATACTCTCCAAGGAGTGGATGTATGTTTCTTCTCACCCTAAGGATGTAATATTAGGAGTTTCCTCACATGTTGTTACAACTAGATCATCTCTTAGGAACGCATGTGAGCACGCTGCATTTATTTCTCAAATTGACCCAAAATCCTTTTGCGGATGCATAAAATGATGAATCTTGGATTATGGCAATGCAAGAGGAATTGAATCAATTTGAGAGAAACAATGCATGAGAATTAGTTCCTAATCCGGAACATCAATCCATCATAGGTACTAAATGGGTATTTAGAAACAAAATGGATGAATTCGGTGTTGTTGTAAGAAATAAAGCTAGTCTAGTGGCTCAAGGTTACAACCAAGAAGAGAGATTGATTTTGATGAAACATTTGCACCTGTAGCTAGACTAGAATCCATTAGAATGCTCTTACCTTTTGCATGTCATGAAGATTTTATTTTATATCAAATGGATGTCAAGAGTGCTTTCTTAAATGGTTATATTATGAAAGAAGTGTATGTGAAATAACCCCCTGGTTTTAAAAATGAAAAATTTCCAGATCATATATATAAGTTATTTAAGGCTTTGTATGAACTAAAACAAGCACCTAGAGCATGGTATGATAGGCTTAAAAACTTCTTGTTACATAACGATTTTTCAATGAAAAAAGCGGACACAACTCTATTTGTTAAGCATAAGAACCAAGATATACTTCTTGTTCAAATTTATGTTGATGACATTATTTTTGGTTCTACTAATCAATTGTTGTGTAAAGAATTTTCATCTTATATGAGCAAAGAATTTGAGATGAGTATGATGGGAGAGTTAAAGTACTTCCTTGGACTCCAAATCAAACAAAACGAGGAAGGGATTTTCATAACTCAAGCCAAGTACATGAAAGATCTACTCAAAAGATTTGGCTATGATAATGGAACGGTAAAAAGCACTCCAATGAGTACTACCATCAAGTTGGACAAAGATGAGAAAGGTATGGAAGTTGACATCAAGACTTATCAAGGTATGATTGGATCCTTACTCTATTTGACTGCTAGTAGACCTGATATTATGTTAAGTGTATGCTTGTGTGCTAGATTTCAATCTTGTCCTAAAGAGTCACACATGCTTGTTGTCAAACGAATTTTTTGATATTTGATTGGCATCATTAAACTTGGACTTTAGTATCTTAGGGGAACTCATCTTGACTTAACTTGTTATTCGGATGCCGATTTTGCCGAATATAAGACTGATAGAAAAAGTACTAGTGGAACATGTCACTTCCTAGGTCATTCACTTGTCTCTTGGTTTAGTAAGAAACAAAACTCGGTTGCGCTTTCAACTACAGAGGCCGAATATATAGCCGCTGGTAGTTGTTGTGCAGAAATCCTTTGGATGAAACAAACTCTTAGAGACTATGGTATTAATCTTGATCAAATACCTATCTTGTGTGACAATACTAGTGCTATCAATCTATCCAAGAATCCCATTCAACATTCTAGGACTAAGCATATAGAAATTAGGCATCACTTCCTTAGAGATGATGTTCAAAAAGGAGATGTTGTATTAAATTTGTTTCTACTGAAAATCAACTTGCGGATATCTTTACAAAACCTTTTAGTGAAGAGCATTTTATAAAGATAAGATATGAGCTTGGAATGATGAATGTTGCATATTGAATTATGATTTGTTGATTAACTTGATATGTTTGTTATTGTATGGATTTATATTTCATGGATTAAATGGCTTATTGAAAAATTTTGAATCTCAAAATGATTTAAAATTGATCAATTTCTAAGTCGAAAATAAATTGGTGTGTATAATACAAGTCTAAGAGCTTACCAAACTTCAAAATTTCTCTTTTAAGTATTAACCGGTATATTGTTTCCCATCAATTGGACCGTTTCTCTCATTGATTATTCTCTAGATTAAATCTGGATAACCGGATTCAGCAAATGGAAAGCCGGATTAGCTTTAGTTGCTCTTGGGTCAAATTTCGGATAACTGGATTCTTCAAACCGGTCAGCCGAATGAGTTTTGAACAAATCTGGAAACTATCCGAAAAATCGAATAAAGAAACCGGCAAGCCGTTTTTGGTTTTCATAATTCTGGACACTAACCGGCTAACCGGTTAGTGGGATCTGGTAAACCGGATTCGGTTTTCACCTCACTAGACACTAGCCGGCTAACCGATTAGTGAAATCTGGCAAGCCGGATTCGAGGATTTTTAAATTGTTCATCTTCATTTTCTTTCTTTTGGCAATTCGGATACCACTCTCTCTCTATAATCCGATTTCTTACTCTCTTTTTCTCACTCCAAAATCCTTCATTTCCATTCATTTTCGATTCCAATTGATCCATAAAACTTATTTCCCATCCATTCATGTGTCCAAAATCATCTGTCAAATCCATTTTCAACCTCAAAATCACTAGATCCAAAATCAATTCTAGTGTTTCAACTGAATTTCTCTCTCTCTAGATTTCTTCATTTAATCCGTTTTTGAACTAAATTACCTCCCAAACTCTCTTTCAATCCTTGTTATCTCCCTTCTCATTGCCTCATTTCACTTCAAATCATTCAAAATCATCATGTCAAGCTCGCAGTCGGTTCGAAGAAAAGGCAAAGAATTGGTTCAACCCACCAATCGATCACGGCAAGCAGGGGGCACCTCCAATCAATCCAACTTTGAGTGTACACACTTTCAAAACAACAAACATTAAGCCAAACGTTTCACCAAAATTTTAGGACTCGTGAGGTACTCAATACGTTTTATATTTTATCGGATTAGATTAATACTCTCAATATTAGTCATAGAAATTTATTTCAGTTGTTGGGAGATGTTGGTTGGATTAATGCACTTATTATTGAGGAGAATGTGTATCCCAACTTAGTAAAAGTGTTTTACTCGAATATGGACGCTTCCAAGGAGAACAAGACTTGAGTAATCACTAATGTTGGAGGAGTTATGATTGATTTTGATGTTTCGGTGTTAAACTCTATCCTAGGATCATCCGACTTTAGCCTAGAAATTTTTTCGCCTAGGAAATCTCCCAAACTCGATAGTTATGTTCATGTTGATGTTGTTCGTAATATATGTTGGCGTAATAATCTTTCTGTTGAAGATTGTACCGTTCATTTCCGTACTCAGTGTCTTTGTCTTTAAACCCGTATTTTGCTTCGCTTTATTCAGTCTATTGTTCTTCCTAGATCAGGTCATTTGGATGAGGTTTCCCATATGGATGTTTCTTTGATTGACTGTATTCCTAAACGTCGTCTGGTCAACTTGGGATATACCATCATCAATACCATGTTGACCATACCTGCCTTGATTACCCGCTCCCTTCTGTATGGTTACTTTATTATCCGAATTCTTAAATACTTTCATGTATCGATTCATGAACCATCATGTAGACCGTCTAAGGGTATAGGAGATGACACTATATTTGGCTTAGGTTTTGAGTGGAGTAATGGCACTTGGGTCAAGTTCACTGAAAATAAGTTCACCTTTCTTGCTCCAAGTGATGATCGACCATTTAATGATGTAGTTCCAGCCGATCAGCTACCTGTTTTTTCACTTTCATTTCAGGGTCAGCGTAGACGTCGAGATCCTTCAATGTCTACCTCTGCTCCTGCATCCTCTGCACCTGTTTTACCACATCCCGAGCCTCCTATTTCTGAAGAGGTTACTCTTCAACAGCTTTGGATGAGGTGAGGACACTCTCTGTGTGGCAGATTGAGTTTCAGCAGCAGCAACAACAACTTATTCATGGACAACGCCTTCTCTTTAAGCACTTCAGCATTCCATATCCGTATTCTCCTGCATCACCACCATCGTCACCACCTCAGTAGTCTCTTATTCTTGTATTTGGACACACCTACATTTCATTTACTACTTTATGTACTTTTATTTTCGATGGTTGTTATGATTTTGGATTATGTATTTGTCTTGGATGATATGGATTTGCTTTGATTGATTATATGTTCTTTCCTTATTGTTGGACTAAAAATGAAACAAATCAAAAAGGTTGAGGAAACGATAGGAAGCTTGGCGTTTTGGCTTCGCAAATAACAAAGCAAAATGACACAGTAATTTGTGTTTTATGCTACCTTTATGTATCTTCGCAAAACGACCTATGGTTCTATCGTTTTGGTTATAAGAATCACGAGCAACGCACGTGACATTTTAAATGATGTGTAAAGGCTGTTAAAAGCCGTTAGAGTCCTCTGCTGCTCACGTGCTTAGCTGGGAATGCTTTTGGGTTGTTATAAACTCAGCATCTGGAGCTGATTCTGGTGTAAGAAAACAGAAGGAGTTTTAGAGGATTTTGGAGACAGAGAGCTTGTGAATACAGAGGTCTCTTGTTCCTTGATTAGGGCTCTGTAAATCTTATTGTAAACGAGACTTGGTTAAATCAATAAAGCTGGTTAATTTGTTCCTCTGTGGATGTAGGTCGATGTTGAATTGACTAAACCACGTTACTTGCTATGTCTGGGTTCATTCTTGGTTTCTTTTAGTTTTCTTTGATTGTTTACTGTTAATTCGTGGTGTAGTTGAGTTGTTTCTGATCATTGTAATTTTCGGATCATCTTTAATTCATCTTGTAATTCTGATCTGGTGATCTTGGGAGAGGTTGCTCAAGTTGATTGTATAACTTGCCAATCTCTACACTTATGATTTGATTGTTTTTTGAAATAATATGCTTGCGTTGAGATTGTGATGATTGATAGGGGGAGCTTTACTTCTTTTTGATGATGAAATGGGAGATAAAATTTATAAAAGGAAAATATGAGAAATTTATTTGTTATGAAAAACATTCATATGCATTTATACAGGTGGAGTCTTCTAAATCATTTTCAAATTAATTTTTAATCTTGCATTGATTAAGGGGGAGCTTTTCATAACTAAATCAATTTTTTATAATGTGTTTTTTCATCATATAATTATTGATTTTGATGATAACAAATCACATGTGTTGGTTAAACAAAGATTTATGTAACGGTAACATAAAAGCGGCTAACCGGATTCCATAAACAGTAAGTCGATTATCACCAAAATGTGCATAACGGCTAGTTTTTGAACTCAAACTATATAAACTCAAATCCAATTCATTTTCAAACTCTCTAGCAAGAAAAATAAAAAAAGCACACAATATTTATTAAGCTCTCATTTCGCAAATCATAAAACCTTGAATGATCTTTTATTCTTCAATTTGTATATTTACTCTTTAAGAGAGTTTTTATTGTAATCTTCAATTCCTCATCTCAATTGTGAGTGTTTGAGTGTGTGAGACACTTGAGTGAAGAGATTGGGAGATAATCTCTTTGTTGTAAAGGTTCATTAACACTTTGAAGTCAATTGTAAACATTTAAAGCCTTGGAAGACTTAGATAGTGAAATTCTCAAGCTTGGACCGCTTGGAGGCGTGGACGTAGGCGGGGATTACCGAACCACGTAAAAATTCGTGTGTTTGTTTCTATTCTCTCTTACTTATTTGTTATTATACTTTTATTGAACTTAATGATTTCGAATTATTAAGGCGTATTCGATTGTTGTGTGGTTTTGTTAGGATAATTTTTAAAATATCAATTCACCCCCTCTCTTGGGTTGCACACTCATATTTCACCAAGATGAATAAATTCAAGCCCAAATACATAGAAGCTTCTTGTGGTAGGTGTAGTAGGTGTGGTTGGTGAAGTAGGTGAGTGATAGATTTTAATGAATGGTGAGGATTTGAGCGGTAGTTGAATAAATGAATGGTTGTGATTAGTTTGTTTCATGTATGAATACCCCCTCTCCCCTTTGGTTTATGCATCAAGTGAAGTAACAAAATCTCTAAGTTGTAGAGAGTGAAAAGTAAGAGTTGTAGTTGGTGAGGAGTATTATTGAAGAAACAAAATAGTGTGTTTTTTGAGTGTTTAATTTGTTAATTCTCCAACACGTAACTTATACAATCCATTAAAAAATCCAATTGTCAATAAAATAAATAAACAAAGATTACAAATGAATTTAACTTGAGAATAAAAAAATACTATAACATAGGTGGTCCATATAACATTTTGAAGATAACGTGCTTTAGCCTAGAGCACATCTGGTGACGATGCCATTATATGAGCAGATTACGAAGTCAATGTATCCTGCAATGGGATCAATAAAAAAATTAAGGAGGAAAGAACATTCCCCGGCCAGCTAAAGGGCATTTGAGGCCTTGGCCAATTCTTTGTACAAGGCCTCTTAACAGTAATATAAAAATTACTTAAAATGTTTCACAAATTTTCTGTTGATAGAAAGATTTCGGGCCAATTTGGAATTGTTGTAACTAGTAACTTATGAAAAGATTTCGGGCCAATTGCAGATTGTTGCAACTGATGAAATAAGTTACTTCTATTATGCAAATGAAATAAGCCACTAAACGAACATGCAACTAAGTGTTTAATTAACTATGTTGTTGTGATTGCCGTGAGTTTCAAAAGCAAAATATTTTCGTTTGATAAATTTTATTACTAAAGTGTTTGTTTTATTGTACAATAACTAAAATGGACATAAGTTGATTTTTATTTTTCTAGAGAAAATTTGATAAATTTTCCTGAAACTTTTTTTCCTTTTAAAGCATACAAATAATTAAATTGAAAAAAAATCAACTCATTAAAATACAAGGAAATTAATAATAGTTATAAAAAAAATAAAATTCTTACTATATTGTGTGTGTGTGTGCGCGTGTGTATCTGTGCATGTGTAATAGAAATTAAGTAATAAGAAGTGGTGATAAGAGTTAGCTTTAGATCCAAAATTATACGGTCTTGTAAATAGTTTAAAACATTGTAAAAGTCTATTGACGATGTCATAAATCTTTTCTAGTTTTTATTCCCAGACTTTAACTCTAAATTGAAAATTGTTTTATTGTGGTAATATGTTAAATGCACTAATGTTTTACTAATTTTTATTTATTAAAAATAATGAAAACATATTGTATATATTTTCCAAGAAATGGGTGAGTTTACACAATAAGTAACGAGAAAATATCCCGCTCTTTCTAAAATAAAATATGTTAGCTTGGTATAGGTGTGACATTAGGAAGTTACAAAATAAAATTTTTTCTTAGTCAACCATATATAGTGGAATCGTGGAAATACGCAAAAATTTTATTTATTGATTAAAAAGAGACAATTACACTCAATCTTAAACTTTTTACCAGCCTTACCCCTTGTAATAACAAAATGCAATAAGCCAAAAACAGAAAGAGCGACAACATCTTGAATTCTGAAGCTAAACCTTCATTCCAAAATAACAATGAAAATGCAGATACGAAGAGGAACCAGCGATGAAACAAAGACTTAAGACTTCATTCCAAATCCAGTGGGAGACCTAAAAAGGGTACACGATTGATAATAAGAGTTTTAATTGATTTGATGAAGCAGTGATTAAGGAATTGGTTGTAACCACGATCAATTCCTCTTTCTCTAATAACAGCAAGCGAGTCCTCCTTGGAAAGAGTTCCCTCAGTGTCGGTAGGTTTAATAACATGAACCTCATCACCAATGTACATGTATTATTAAGAAGGTACCCTTTTAAATGTTGATTAAATTCTGCTAGGGTAAGAAATTTGCCGAAGCCCCATTCACTTGTCTGCTGATGATAGGTCCTCACTGGAGATTTAGCATCTTGGATTGCCAAGTAATCCTTCATAATCTTATCATACACAAACAATCTGTAGTAGACATTAACACTCCAGGCAGCATTAGAATAAGAATTGCTTTCATCTATTTTCAGGTAAAGGGAAAGATGACGTCTATGTTCTTTGTGACCTACTGTATTTGCATTTGATGAGGGGTAAGGTTCATAGTACGTATGTCCTCTAATTAAGTGTTTCTTTTCTTTTTTGATTTAGAAAAAAATATCTACAGTCTACCCAGAGTTTCACCATTTTTCAAAAACGTTTCTAGTTCCAACTTAATACCGTTAGTAACTTTAATAGAATATAAGCAAAATGATAATGTTGCCCTTTAATTTACACCATAAAATAATAAAATTATAACAGAAATAGAAACCAAAAAAAAAAAAAAGAGGGCATTTTTCAGAAATCCTATACTTACAAAATCAAACCCTTCATTAAATCACAATCTCATAAATCATAACCCTAATCTTACGACTCAAATCCTAAGAAATCAAAATCCCCTAAATCCTGTCCACTATCTTAGGGAGAAAAATAAATAAATAAAAGTCTAAAATAATTAATTTTGACAAGTTCGACTGAATGTAAATGACTACTTTTGATGAGTAAATTATAAAATGAGGCAATAGATGTGAAGAGCGGAAAATGGAAAATAGAGGAATTATATTCTGATTTGACCATAATGGATTGTTCTTTATACTAAATTACGTTTGGGCTCTCTTATATAAAAGTGTACTAAATATTTTTATAGTACAAATAGTCCCATAATTATTGATTTTATAGGTAACTGTTGGATTAATTTTATTAAGTACTTCTTTGATTCGATTATCAATCTCAACCTTATGTTGATTGATTCATCTAATTGTTCTCGTCATTCTTCAAAGTAACACAGTTGGTTGATTTCTAATCTCGGTTACAGAGGTAAAGAACTGGCATTATTAGTCAGACTATTCATCCTAGAGATGGTATAGCAAACGTGTTTTATCTTCAAAAAATTTGTATCAACCACCTTAAACCTTTTATTTCCATGCAAGAGATTTTAGAGAAAAAAACTAGCTAATACACACAACTTTATTTGAAGTCTTTGTTTATTCATTTTGTTGGCAATTACTATATGTGTTACATCGTCTTTAACAAATGAAACTTATACTATTGACTAGCATAGGCTTAATTTACACTTACCTTCCCTAATTAAAGTTTTATTACAAGCCCTAATTGAAATTATTAAAGAGCGAAATTTATTAACATTGGCTAATACAGCTACATTTATTATATAAAATGACTTTACTTAACAAAAAATACCACAATATGATATTTATTACTAATATAGCTAATGACTTTATTGGCTTTAACTACGGTTTGTGCTATCGTAGTCATCTTTGATGTCAACATCTGAAACTTTCATGCGGCTGCCGCGGAGTCCTATTGGTTTGGGGTAGTTGTTGTTATAGTGAAAATAAATCTTTAGTTTTTATTTACTTATAGAAATGTCCACTAAGTGAGCACTTGTTGCTCTCTTTTAGCTGTGTCTTTGTTGTTTTCCGTTAGAGTCTTTGTATAAATTCAGAGTTCAAAGATGAATAATGACAGCAGATTAATTTTCTTCAAAGTTCATCTAGTATTGCAGGCTTAGGGATTTGAACGTTCATCTAGTATTAAGAGTCCAAAGATGAATAAAGGCAGCAGATTAACATCTACTCATTTATTGTTAAGACCTTCGCCTTTACCTAACAAAAACTATTAAAGAATGGAGCCAGTAGTAGCCCTATCATGAACTGAGGCTGAATTTGTTGCAACTACAGAGTTAGTCAGGGAGGCTACGTGGCTTAAGGGAATACTCAATGAACTTTGGTTGAATCAGAAAACAGTTCAAGTTTTCTATGACAATCAAAGTGCCCTGCAATTGATTAAGAATCTAGTCTACTGTTGTGCAAATTTTATTGAACTCGCAAGCGCACGAATCTATTGTAGAATAGACTAATGGTGACGAGTGTCAATCCCACGAGGAGGTGGATTTTAATTGTGTGTAGAATTAATTTTGTAAATGAGTGGTTGGATTTGTGGTGAAAATGATTTGGATTATCCTAAAATTGGAATTGAAATGGCGAGAATAAATTCTAAAATTGGAATTGAAATGGCGAGAATAAATTGAAGAGAAATCTATTGAGATGACGTACTTGGGTATCTGGATCCGTATCAACATGCATCATGGGCTAAATAATCCTTATTAACAATTAAATCATGAGGGGGGAATCCACACCTCATGAACCACGCTCTAATCAATATGGTGCTAAGGGTTTATCGTGCCAAATAATAATAACCTTGTACTAAGGGGCCGGTGAAACCAAGGCGGTACTAGACAAGATTAGTATTATTTGTCGACGAGAAGTCAAAACATCCATAAAAATTAGAGGGGAAGAGAAAGTAAATTTACCAAATAAAGTCCATGACACATGTTGAGACTTCACCTTCAACCCAAGCTTGAAAGAAAATTAGCTACTCATAATTGAACTAGGGGTAAAATGAAAATTTATTAAAATACATAGAAAATACAAGATGGAGAAGGAATTACAGAAAATGGAGTCCAAAAATGGATTCAGAGCTATCAAATTAGGGGGGAGAGGCCCCTTTTTTATAGATACATGAAGTAAATTATGGCCATCGGATTAAAAACAGTTTGGACGCTCAGGATTGCGCCACGTCATCAGTCAACAGTACGCGGTTTGACCACGTGGATGAACAGTAACATGGTTTGACCCGGGTTGAACAGTAATGCGGTTTGGTTGAAAATAATCCTGTGTGATGCATGTACCGTACGCGAGATTTTTCGTCCACTGATATACTGCCACATCACCATCAACAGTACATAAGAATTTTAGCCCAACAGGATCGTGACACCTCATCAGTCAATGCCACGTCATCGATCCGTCTATGTGAACAGTGTCGTGAACAGTAACGTAGACAGTACCGTACACATGAATAGTACCGTACATGTGAATAGTGCCATTTTTCCTTTTATGCTCCTCCTAAGGTTTTCGACCAGTCCTGAGTTCAAAAGTGATGTCCGTTTTGCCGTTTGATCTCTCGTTTATTGTGAAATGACTATGATGCCCCTAAAATACATAAAATACTTAATTAAAATAAAACACACATAATTAAATTATAAGAAGCTTAAATACATAAAAGTAAGGGTTGTTAGTAAGACTTGAAATGTAAAATGATGATTTTCTCCTTTATAAATATGCATTTTCTAACACTCAACACACCCCCCATCTAGTTTATTGCTAGTCCCTAGCAAATAAAGCGAAAACAAAATTCAAATCCAAAATGATTTTTTTTAATAGAAACACTCGTGTTTATTCAATCAGATTAATGATAGCAATCAAATAAAAGTATAAGCATTATCTCCAGTCTAAAGAAATATCACACCCACATCAACTATCTACATGAATTAGCCCAGTAGACTTTGTTATAGCTACTTTCAAGAATGACATGTCAAACCCCAAAATCTCACTAGAAGTAGTGACACTCTCACAAAGAAATTAAACCCAATAAAAATAGTCACTCTAATGAATGGTAATTGAGAGAAAATAATAAAGAAGTGACATGCTCTCACCAAGATGAAAGAAATATGCCCTCAGTTTAGAAATAATACGATCTCAAGTCAAACAAAAATGCTAGTCAACCCATTTTATTTATCTCTTTTTTATTATTATTATGCACCACTACATCTTTTTAGCCCATATAACTAGCTTCTTCTTCAAACTATAGTTCCCTAAAATCAAGAAGGACTTTTATTAGGACGTAACGTAGGCTAGGGACATGGCTAACACAGAAGAGAAATAAGGAAAACAAAGTGTATGTTTGAGAAAAATGCAGAGATTTTTTTTTTTGAAGTTGCAAGGTGTATTTCACCTATTGTTGTTATTTTTCTTCTTTTGAAACAACAACTTTTGTTTTGTTTTGTTTTTTTTTTGCTTTTATTTGGCATAACTTCACTGAACAAAATAATTATTTACATTTTCTCAAACATAAATAGGTGATGGAACTTATAAGACATCGGGTAATACTCCAAATCGGAGTGGGTCAAGATGATAAGTTGACAAAGAAAAGGTTTTTTTTTTTTTAAAGGCTCAAAAGGGTTTAACTATGGATATTTAATAAAAGGGATGGCTAGAAAGGCTCAAACGGATCAAAGATGGTCTTTCCATCGTCTTTTAGGGCTCTAAATAATCATCCGTATCTACTAGTTAGATGGGCCTCCCAATGTAGCAACACACATTTTTTTTTCTTTTTCTTTTTTTTTATTTTACATTTTTTTTAGGGTTAACTCAAAAGAAATCTAGAGATCGTGTATAAAATAATAAACTGCTAAGCTGTATAGAGAATGGGCAAAAGGGTTACTCTCCAAGAAAATGATAGGCTCAACAACTCACTAGGCACTTATTTATGACATGTTCATTCCTTCAAGCAACTCATATTTGTCTCCGACATCAACATGTAAAGTAGCAAACATAGCGTAACATCACTTAAGACCAAAGATAATACAAATACTAAAATTTGAAATTAATCATGTCATCCAATGTTAAAACAAATCACACAATTTTTTTTTTTAAACAACATTCTACCACCCAACTTATTCTAAGCATGAAAGAAAAATATGCATGCAGAAATGTGAATATGATGCAGAAAAACTAATTAGAAAAGTTACACTTAAAATGATAGAAAAAGAAAATGGTTTTTTTTTAAAGGCTCAAAAGTTTGAAAATGTATATTTATAGAGGAGAAAGAAGAAGAAAAATGAACATAAAAACTTAATAAAGAAAAAGAAAATGGCTGAATTTTTTTTTTGGTTTTATTTTTTAATTTATTAATTTTTTTATTAATTTTTTTTCAAACGATGAAGATGCGTTTTTAGAGTCACTACACTCCATATTCAGCCATCTTCAACACAAAACGTTAGCAACAGTTAGTTTCTACAACAAAAAATCAGTAAAAACTTAACCAAGATTCCACAATTGTCGACTATTCCCTTCCCCCAACCAGAATGAAACATTGTCCTCAATATTTTAAAGGAAAGAAGTAGAGTTTAGAAGACATCACCTGGGTGGTGCAACACAGAAGAAAATATTTACAGGAAGAGAGTTAAATCTAATTTGTACTTCTTACTTGCGGCTACTGTTACCATCATTATTTGGATGCTCCAACACAAAGGTCCAAGGGTCTGGCTCCAATCCATAAGCTTGTAACAGATCAAGTAGCTCATTAGCAGTGTGAGCACAAATAAAGAGTTTTTTCACATTAGAGGGAATGAAGTAGTTTTTTATTGCATGGTTAAGAAATGCGATAAAGCCATCATAAAAGTTATTGACATTTAACAAACCAATGGGTTTCTGGTGGATGTGCAGATGGGCCCAAGATGCTAGTGTGATAAGTGCCTCTAGTGTTGCAAGATCTCCTGGAAGGAAAATAAAAGCATCAGCATGATTAAGCATTTCAGTTATTCTTTCTTGCATACCTGAGATGACTAACTCTTCTCCAGTTGATGAGTTAGACGAACTGCCCAATGGTTTTAGGACTCTTGGGATGATGCCTAACACTTGACTTCCTCTGACAAAAGCTGCTTCTGAGACCATTTTTGATAACCCTCGGTTACCTCCTCCATACACCAAGTGTAATTTTCTCTCTGCTATACTTCGACTAAGATCGATTGCTGCCTCAACGAACTCTTTATGTTTGCCATAGTTAAATCCAGAAAGCATACAAATGTTCTTGAATTGTCTATTTGGAGTAGCTGCCATTGGGATACTTCTCAAAAAACAATTTGTGAGTGCTTGACAAAAAAAATCACATTTAAGAGTCTTGGTGACAGTGGGTCACAGTTGTGTATGAGGTAACATGTCAGTGTCAAATAACGCGTAAAGCACGTGGTTCGCGAGTCAAAAAGGAAACAGTAAAAAGAAAAAAGCAAACAATAATAAGGAAAAAGCAAACAGTAATAAAATTATTAAAGACAATAATGCACACAATAAAACAATAGTGAAATAAAATAACAGTAAAGTAAAAGGATATTTACAGGTAGTTGCGACTGTGGCTCACATCTTCCTCTGGTTTTACGTCCAGAAATGGCTTGAACGCCCTCTATGGGTCGAGGATAGGCTTCCTATCCAGTTTTCTTATAAACTGGCAAACAGGGTCGTTTATAGTCAGATTCCCGAGACTATATCGTGCATGCTCTTTCTGGAATAATGGCCATAACTGGAGAATCGCTCCTTGCACATATCCACTGGGATGCGTTTCAAGAGACAAAAGGATATCATCCAATGACTCATTATTCAAGCCATCCATAATGAATTGAATCTTATCTTCCCTGTTATCAGACACCATTCCTAAAGACCATGAGTTTTTATTGCAACTCATTCTGGCACACTTATGACAAGCAATAGAAATTCTTCGAGCTCGTCATTTTCTTGCATAATTTCCTTTACCACAACCAGGCATGTATGTAATAAATTTTGGAGGTAACTCACCTGCCGATCGTACTTTAGCCTCGATTAACCAACGGATGTCAGCAGGTATGTTATTCCTCATGAGTAATCGCATGCGTTCGGATCGAGCTTTATAGATCGTAAGGAGGGCATTCTAAGGAAGTGAAGGGAATTGCTTGTGAAGCTTCGCTAGAATGTCGTTTATGTCCATACTTTCGCCTCAGAATATCAGTTATTATGGGAAATTGAAGTAACCGACTTGATTGACACGGAGTACCGTTATCCGCCACTTCACCGGGGTAACAAACTAAAGCACACAAATAGAAAAACAAATTAAAACACACAAAGAAAATTAAAATCGTCCTCTTATTGAATTTACCTCAAGCTCCAACTGGATGTCGTAAATACTTCTCTCAATATCTCTGAGTTGGCTTTCTAGATTCTCAACATAGGCTACTAACTCTGGTGGTTGTAGAGCCCAAATGCGTTGTGTTTTACAAAATTGAATCTGCCTTTTGAGATGAGTTTTGACACGTTGAAGTGGTTTAAGAATGTTCAGGAGGAACGGTCTAAGTATGGTACTCATGATTAAAAATGATAAGAGAAAACTTAATAGTTAAACAAACACACTTATGCAAAAAATAATTTCAATTAGCAAAAGAATAATATAAAGAAAGAAAAAAATATTAAATCACCGAAAAGAAAAAAAAAATTCAATTCAAATTTGGTGGGTCACTCAAATTTATTTTGGTGCCTTCTTCATGTGGTTGGTACTCTAGATATGGCTTTAATCTTTAACTATTAACTTTAAACGTGACACTATTCTTTGGGTCCTTAATTTCAATTGCCCCATGTGGAAAAACAGTATGTACAATAAATGGGCCAGACCAACGAGAGCGTAACTTACCTAGGAATAGGTGCAAACGAGAATTGAATAAAAGCAGTTTCTGACCTGGAGTGAAAGATTTTCTCATAATTTACTTGTCATGGAAGACTTTCATTCATTGCTTGTAAATCTTGACATTTTTGTATGCGTCATTGCGAATTTCTTCAAGTTCTGCCAGTTGTAATTTTCTTTCTGAGCTAGCTTGCTGTATGCCAAAGTTGAATTTCTTGATTGCCCAATATGTACGATGCTCGAGTTCCACAGGTAGGTGGCAAGCTTTTCCATACACTAGCCTGTAGGGTGACATCCCAATCGGGGTCTTGAAAGCCGTTCTATATGCCCATAATGCATCATCAAATCTTAATGACCAATCTTTTCTGTCTGGCCTCACCATCTTTTCTAATATGTGCTTTATTTCTTGATTGGAGATCTCAACTTGGCCACTGGTTTGCGGATGATATGGGGTCGCCACTTTGTGAGTGATTGAATACTTTGTCAAAAGAGATTTGAATGCTTTGTTACAAAAGTGGGCACCACCATCACTGATTATTGCTCGAGGGAATCCAAAGCGCGAAACAATGTTGCTTTTCAAAAATCCTATTACCAGCTTGTGATCATTGGTTCTGCATGGAATTGCTTCTACCCATTTCGATACGTAGTCAACAGCAACCAATATGTACTGATAGCCAAAAGAAGGGGGAAAGGGACCCATGAAGTCGATACCCCAAATATCAAAAATCTCAACCACTAAAATTGGATCTAGTGGCATCATGTTCCTTCGTGTAATGCTCCCCATTCGTTGACACCTATCACATGAAGAACAGAAAGTGTAAGCGTCTCGAAATATAGTTGGCCAATAGAAACCACATTGTAAAACTTTAGTTGCTGTTTTCTTAGCACTGAAATGGCCTCCACAAGCTTGTTCATGGCAGAATGAAAGAATATTGTGAATTTCATTTTCTGGGACACATCGTCTAACAATTTGATCTGCATAATACTTGAATAAATACGGGTCATCCTAAAAGAAATTCTTTATTTCTGCAAACAATTTAGCCTTGTCTTGCTTGGTCCAATGCTCTGGAAGTTGACTTGTAACAAGATAATTCACGATGTTAGCATACCATGGTAATACTTCCACACTCATCAATTGTTCATCAGGGAATGACTCATTCAATGGTAATGTTTCCATAATTGTGTCAAAATGGAGACGAGAGAGATGGTCCGCCACAACATTTTCTGTCCCTTTCTTATCTTTGAATTCCAAGTCAAATTTCTGCAAAAGTAACACCCAACGAATTAGTCTAGCTTTTGCATCTTTCTTTGTGAGAAGATATTTAAGAGCAGCATGATCTGTGAATATAATTATTTTACAACCAATGAGATAAGATCGAAATTTCTCTAATGCAAACACTACTGCTAGCATTTCTTTTTCAGTAGTTGAATAGTTCAACTGTGTATCATTCAATGTCATACTAGCATAGTAAATAACGTGGGGAATTCGATCAACTCTTTGTCCTAATACTGCTCCTACTGCATAATCAGATGCATCACACATGAGCTCAAATGGTAAGCTCCAGTTTGGGGGCTGAATGATGGGTGATGATGTCAACAACTGCTTTAGTTTTTCAAATGCCATAAGACATGAATCATGAAAGATAAAAGGTACATCCTTAGCAAGTAAATTGCATAAGGGTCTAGAAACTTTGCTAAAATTTTTAATGAAACGTCTATAGAAACCAGCATACCCAAGGAAAGATCTTATTTCTCTGACTGTTTTGGGTGAAGGAAGATTAGAAATGAGATCCACCTTGGCTTTGTCAACCTCAATACCTTTGCTCGAAATGATGTGACCGAGAACAATACCTTGTTTTACCATAAAATGGCATTTCTCCCAATTTAAGACCAAGTTCTTCTCGACACATCTCTGCAAAACTAGTGTTAGATGATGTAAACATTGATCAAATGAGTCACCAAAGACAGAAAAATCATCCATAAAGACTTCAAGGAATCGTTCAACCATATCAGAAAAAATGCTCAACATGCATCGTTGAAATGTAGCAGGTGCATTACATAATCCAAATGGAATTCTCCTATATGTAAATATGCCAAAAGGGCAAGTGAAAGTGGTTTTCTCTTGATCTTTCGATGCTATGGGAATCTGATTATATCCTGAGTAGCCATCTAGAAAGCAATAAAATTCATGGCCTACTAATCTATCAAGCATTTGATTGATAAATGGTAAAGGAAAATGGTCTTTACGTGTGACAGAATTCAACTTTCTATAATCAATGCATACACGCCATCCTGTAGTCACTCTAGTGGGTATCAATTCATTATCAGCATTCGTAACTACTGTGACTCCTGACATTTTGGGGACAACTTGTACAGGACTGACCCATGAACTATCAGAAATTGGGTAAATGATACCTGCGTCTAATAGCTTAAGGACTTTTGTTCTAACAACTTCTTTCATATTAGGATTTAACCGACATTGCATTTCCCTAGTAGATTTAGCATTTTCATCAAGGTGAATGTAATGCATGCAGTCTACTGGATTTATACCTTTTATGTCTGCTATGGTCCATCCTAATGCTCCTTTGTGCTCTTTTAAAACATCCAACAACTTACCTTTTTGTTCGTTATTTAGGGAGGATGAGATGATTATCGACAGAGTACTTTCTTCTCCTAAAAATGCATATTCCAAAGTGTTGGGTAATGGTTTGAGCTCGAGTTTCGATGGTGATTCTGATGATGGGATGAGTTTCTTCTCTGATGGTGCTAGTTGTTCAACTCTTGACTTCCATTTATTAGTGTCTATGGATGGTGCTGAGTCAAGTAGGGCGTTGACCTCATCGACCGATCTGTCAATATGAAAATCCAAACCAAAGTGAGTTAAACATGTTTGTAAAGGATCATCACTAAGGTTTGAAAGAAAAGTATTATCAACTATTGTTTCTATTAAATTCACATCAACAATTCCATCATCTACATTATGAGGTTGTTTGGCAATGTTGAAGATGTTCAGCTCCATAGTCATGTTGCCGAAGGACAACTGCATATTTCCAGTTCTGCATTGAATGTGAGCATCCACAGTTGCCAAGAAAGGTCGGCCGAGGATAATGGGGATGTGCTTCCTTGAATCCTGGATTGGTTGAGTGTCAATTACAATGAAATCAACGGGAAAATAAAACTTGTCTACCTGGATAAGCACGTCCCCCACAATACCACGAGGTATTTTCGTGGATTGATCTGCAAGCTGTAATACCACTGGAGTTGGGTGTAATTCTCCAAGTCCAAGTTTAAAAAATACAGAGTAAGGTAACAAATTTACACTAGCTCCTAAATCCAACAAAGCATTCTCAATTGTGTGGTTCCCTATACTACATGAGATAGTGGGGGAGCCTGGGCCTTTACATTTCAGAGGAATTTTGTGTTAGAGTATAGAACTAACATTTTCTGTTAAAAATGCCTTCTTTTGAACATGAATGTTTCTCTTTTTAGTACACAGGTCTTTAAGAAACTTGGCATAAGATGGAACTTGCTTTATAGCATCAAGTAAAGGGATGTTAACACTTACCTGTTTGAAGATTTCAAGAATCTTACCTGTAGATTTTCCCTTCTTTCTTTAGCTAATCTCTGAGGAAATGGAGCTTTGAGAACATATTCACGCGGGTTGGTTTCTTCTTTCTCCTCCGGTGATGAGTCCTCAGCATTTACAGGTATAATTTGATTTTCTTTTGTCACCGGCATCTCCACTTTGTTGTCGACTTCTTTTTCTTTTCGCAAGGTCATGACTGCTTTGACCTCTCCATGCTGCTGTGGTGAACTGGTACTTGCTTCATGTACTCCTTTAGGATTAGGCACTGGTTGACTTGGAAATTTACCTTTCTCAACAGTCATTACCAAGGTCTGAACTGAAGAAGCAAGTTGTCCCACCATCTTTTCGAGGCTTGAAACTGATTGAGCTTGTGAGTTGAAGCCTGCTTTCAACTCATTTCGTAGTCCATCAATGGTGCGGTTCTGTTGCTCAATCGTGGAGTGAGTAACATTCTTGAAATTCTAGAATGCATCCTCTCATGGTCTGGGTTGTGAGTAATTCTGGTTCTGATTGTATGGTCTAAATGGTGGCTAAGAGGCTTGAGGATTTTGAGGAATTGGTGGAGCTGGAGCTGCTGGTCCATTCTGTTGGAATCCTTGAGACCATGAAAAATTTGGGTGGTCTCTCCATCCAGGGTTATATGTGTTGGAATATGGGTTATAATTTGATATTTTTCTCATTACACCTATGGCATTGGCTTGATCTGAGTATGAGTCATGGTCATGTGTCCTCTGTTGATTTAGCAGTCGATAACGATGCTATTTGTCGAGAGAGACCTTCAATTATCGCTTTGACTTCTTTAATTTCTGAACTTGACTCGCCAATGTGAACCTCATTTACTCCCTTCATTCTTCTAGTATTCCTGAGTGATCGACTCCGTTGTTGGGAATTATCCGCTTGTCGCTGGAAGAATTCCCAAATCTCTGATGTACTTTTTGACATTAGCTCTCCTCCACTTGTTGCCATTAGCCATTCTTACACATTTGGTAGTAATCCCTCCAAAAAGTATTGGCATTGGTGCCATTTCTCGTACCCATGATGTGGACACTTCAAGAGTAGCCCATTGAATCACTCCCATGTTTCGAAAAACTGCTCATCATCTCTCTGGGTAAACTCTGAAATTTCCCTGCGAATAGCATTGGTTTTATGCACTGGGAAATATTTATTCAAAAATTTCGTTACCATTTGTTCCCATGATGCAATGCTATTAGCAGGCAATGTATTAAGCCATGAACGAGCTCTATCCTTTAAAGAAAATGGAATAGTCTAAGTTTTACATCATCATCTGAATTCTGATATTTAAATGTTTGACAAATAGCATGAAAATCATTCAAATGATTATATGGGTCCTCATTTTCTAGGCCATAGAATGTTGGGAGACAATTTAGCACACTAGGTTTTAGTTCAAAACTCCTAGCAGCTACATTTGGGTATCTTATGCATGATGTGCTCAAATTAGCTAAAGGACTGAAGTAGTCCTTAAATGACCTCTCCTGTGGTTGCAAATCCATTTTATTTTTAACTTGTTTGTGTGTGCGAAGTGTTTTCTCAAGTTCAAGGTCTATAGGTTCAAGATTAGGTAATAATGACCTTCGACCATGCATGCAAAACAAATAAAATAAAAATAAAGATGGGAACACAACAAATAAAAATAAAGAAGAGGGAAAATTACAATACTAACCTTATCACGCTGTTACAACCTTTCTATAAAAAAAACACACTTAAAAAACTACGTGAAATAAATTAACTAAAAATAAATTAATAAAATAAACAAAAAAAATTACAAAGAAAATAACTTAAAAATTAAATTGCAGAATTGTAAAGAATAGAGAAAGAAAAGAAATTATTACCTCTAAATGTAGATTCACTTTTTTTTAAGAAAAAAATACAAGAAAATAATTAAAAGAAATTATTCACAAAAATTAATTCTATGAATTAAAATTACTTACCTCCCCGGCAACGGCGCCAAAAACGTGTTGTGCAAATTTTATTGAACTCGCATGCGTACGAATCTATTGTAGAATAGACACGAGTGTCGATCCCACGAGGAGGTGGATTTTAATTGTGTGTAGAATTAATTTTGTAAATGGGTGGTTGGATTTGTGGTGAAAATGATTTGGATTATCCTAAAATTGGAATTGAAATGGCGAGAATAAATTCTAAAATTGGAATTGAAATGGCGAGAATAAATTGAAGAGAAATCTATTGAGATGACGTACTTGGGTATCTGGATCCGTATCAACATGCATCATGGGCTAAATAATCCTTATTAACAATTAAATCATGAGGGGGGAATCCACACCTCATGAACCACGCTCTAATCAATATGGTGCTAAGGGCTTATTGTGCCAAATAATAATAACCTTGTACTAGGGGGCCGGTGAAACCAAGGCGGTACTAGACAAGATTAGTATTATTTGTTGACGAGAAGTCAAAACATCCACAAAAATTAGAGGGGAAGAGAAAGTAAATTTACCAAATAAAGCCCATGACACATGTTGAGACTTCACCTTCAACCCAAGCTTGAAAGAAAATTAGCTACTCATAATTGAACTAGGGGTAAAATGAAATTTATTAAAATACGTAGAAGATACAAGATGGAGAAGGAATTATAGAAAACGGAGTCCAAAAATGGATTCAGAGCTATCAAATTAGGGGGGAGAGGCCCCTTTTTATAGATACATGGAGTAAATCATGGCCATCGGATTAAAAACAGTTTGGATGCTCAGGATTGTGCCACGTCATCAGTCAACAGTACGGGGTTTGACCACGTGGATGAACAGTAACACAGTTTGACCCGGGTTGAACAGTGACGCGGTTTGGTTGAAAATAATCCTGTGTAATGCATGTACCATACGCGAGATTTTTCGTCCACTGATATGCTGCCACGTCACCATCAACAGTACATAAGAATTTTAGCCCAATAGGATCGTGACACCTCATCAGTCAATGCCACGTCATCGATCCGTCTATGTGAACAGTGTCATGAACAGTAATGTAGACAGTACCGTACACGTGAATAGTACCGTACATGTGAATAGTGCCATTTTTCCTTTTATGCTCCTCCTAAGGTTTTCGACCGTCCTGAGTTCAAAAGTGATGTCCGTTTTGCCGTCTGATCTCTCGTTTATTGTGAAATGACCATGATGCCCCTAAATTACATAAAATACTTAATTAAAATAAAACACACATAATTAAATTACAAGAAGCTTAAATACATAAAAGTAAGGGTTGTTAGTAAGACTTGAAATGTAAAATGACGATTTTCTCCTTTATAAATATGCATTTTCTAACACTCAACATCTACCATGAGAGGACCAAATATATAGATATAAAGCTGCAGTTCATCAGAGAGGAAGCTCCAAAAGGGGACTGTAGCAGTGTCTAAAATTCATACAGACATGAATTCAGCTAATGCACTTACCAAAGTGCTTCCCACTGTAAAGTTTGAGTTATATGTGAACTTAATGGGTGTCTTGCCCAACTCAAACTGAATTCAGGAGTGAATTATTGTTGAAGGTTTTTTAGATATTGCTTTGGTGATGGTTAAACTGAATTTGATCTGCAAGCACTACTAGAAAAATGAGCTTTACTGATACTAATTTAGTGTCAGTAATTACTTTTCCTGACACTTATTAATTGTGTCAGTAATGCTCAAGCCAGAACACACTGATACTAATTTTTAGTGTCGGTGATTATTGTGTCAGTAATTAGTGTCGTTGTAGTATCACCTAAATAATGGTACGATGGTGTTAGTATTTGATGATATTATTTATACGTCAGCGATTTATATGACTATAGTATCAAAAGCACATTGATTCAATAACATCAAAGGTTATTATTGTCATTTTAAATATTTAGTATTAGTATTTAATGATATTATGCTGCTTTTGGTTAATAGTATACTTTTATTTTTATTTTTATTTTCCTGCTTGTTTTACAATCAAAATAAAACTCAAAATATATTAAATATACCAAATCTCACAACACAATTCATATAATAAACATCCCAAATACATCACTTACATTGATATAATTCAACTACATCATTGTCTGGAAAAGAAAAATATAAGTACTAAATTGAGTTTCGACTAGTTCTAAACAACAGAATACAAAATTAAGTTTCACCAAACATTAACCTACAAAATTAAGTTTCACCAAACATTAACCTACAAAATTAAGCAGAAGAATGTCATTGAATATCCACACATGGCTTCATTTTTTTTCCCCACCTACAAGTACATAAAATCAATTAGTACACCTAAAAAAATAAGTCTTGGATATTTAGAAACAATATATAAAGTGCAATAAGTTTTCCAATACACTAATACTAATTTGAAAGAATTTTTGTTTTCGAAAATTACATGGCATGCTTATCTAATGAAAACCTTATAAATTAACAATGAACATATGTACTAATTTGAAAGCATTCAACTTACAAGTAATCCTGATCAATCTTAAATTGTTGGAATGTCCTCTAGTTGAGCAACTGATGCTTCACCTCTAAATTAGAGAGACATTTATAAGAAACTGTGGCAATCTTAAATAAAGAAATGTAAATTTCAAAACTGTGTATAAAGAAAATCACATAAATCTAGTAGTGCATTCCGCATGTTACATGATCATCCGGAAGCTGGTTCTGCCCAATTAAATGTTCATCACTTAATTAATCTAGAGAAACCAAAATTAAAAAATAAAATCTAGCTACCACTTTTCCAATCACTATTATTAACCTCTTAAAACGTAATCGAGTAACAAGCAGTAGAAGATGGACAAGTAAAAGTAGATATTTAGAAGGTTTATAATTAAGCACTTATAATAATAATTCGGACAAAATCCCAAAATTGAAACAAAAGAAGCTTTGAAATTAAAACAAGAGATGAACAAGTTAGATGAGCCATAATGACTTTTTAATTAGCCAAGCTAATTCATAAGTTAAGTAACTAATAAAAATAAGACTTAAATTAAAAGTGTCTTCATTTTGTTTCATCATCGTGTAAGTTTTTTTTTCTTATGTCTAAAGCATATTTAGAGGGAGAGCTCAATATCACAACCTACTTATGAATTAAATTTTATCCACACAAAAGGGGGAAAAAACACCAAGCTAAAGTTTTAATTAAAAGAATAGTGAAACTAGAAAGCAATGTGATTAATTAAGAATTTCATTTAATTTTATTCACAAATTGATGTGTTATATATCTCTATGTGTGTGTGAGTGTGCGCAAGCGCATACATAAATGACCCTGCATTACAAAGTTAAAAATATTCCTGTTAGTTTTGTTTACTAGTAATGTTGACTGGGGAACAAATCTCTTTTATCATGGATAATATGTAGAGAGATGAGAGAGTAGTGTTGTGTTATACATATTAACTGTCAAACAAAATATTATTTCTTAAGAGATCTGACTTTCTCGATAGAGTTCTCAAAAAACAATAATTGTCAAGAAACATGTTGACCGTTGATAAGGTTTTTAACTAACTGCCTTAAGTAACAACTTTAATAAATATTACTTTTTCAGATTTCAATAAGTTGTAGTTGGCAAAACAAAATATAACATTTAATCATTAAATATTATCCAAGTCCAACCCAACAAAATAAAATCAAGGAGCATTAACAGAGGTCAACTAGCTCCCACCCCCCGGCATATTTTTTACAGTTTCATGTGTTTATACTTGTTACAACTACCATCTTATAGTTATTGCAGAGGTCACTTTGGATTCGAAAGGAGAGGGAAAAAAAGTCAAAATTAGACCACAAAGAAGATAGTTTTCAAAGGAAATTAAAAAGGAATTATAAGACTCATATTATGTAAATGAGCGGCCTACAACACATCAAAGTGCAAAACACTAAAAAGCTTGCAATAAGGACCCAAGAGAGAGAGAGAGAGAGAGAGAGAGAGAGATAAAATTAGCATCTCTATAGAAAATGTTGAATAACAGTTTGAGAAATATTTCTTTCTCCTACTTTTCCATAGTGATGGGACTGGGAATTAAGATTAAGTAAAGAAAATTATGGATAATTATTGTAAAAAAATAAAAGACCATCAAAACATAGCAGACATACAGAGATCACTAACAAGCATGGATATGAAATTAAAACAACTCAACAAAAAGTTAATTATTTTAGTAAGTAGATTGAACTAACCATATGCTTCCTGCCAATATAATAACCATAAGAGCCTAACGGTCATGAACACCAAAGCTTGTGATTTTCACCAGCTAGGAGCTCACCTACACTGAAGTCTATAGGTACAACAATACCCAAAGTAATAATAAAAGCCATGAATGGAGTTTTCAAAAGTTCATAATTCGGTTTTAGAACAATTGATGGATAAACCTAAAAATTTGAAGTACACTAGTCAGTTTGAAGTACTTCATACAGCTTTCATACATAAAATATAAATGTGAAATAACATGGTCACAGTGGAGACCAGTTAGTTGCTGAAGAAACTATTGCCTTGCTTTGCATATACAGATGGGTAAAAGCTCGTTTCATCCCTATATTTTAATATTAGTGCCCATTTAATCCCTATATTTTAAAAAATGCCTTAAAACATCCTCATGTTTAAATTATTGACATCTTTTGACTTGTTTTTACAATATTACCCTCTTATAATAATGTTTCTTTTTATAAAATTAATAAAAAAAATTAAATTATCAATTTAACCCCAAAAATAAAATAAAAACAAAAAGAATAAATATTAATTTTTGTGAAAGCTTACATGTGTCAAAAAAAAATTATTGTAAAAATAATTAAATTACCTATTTTTTGGACATTAGTAATAAAAAAATTAATATATTAATTCCTCAACAGTGTGTTACAAAAATGTAACATATATTAATTTTGTTTTCATTTTATTTTTTGAGATTAAATTGATAATTAATTTTTTTTCTTTTTACTAATGTCCAAAAAAATATTGTAAGAGGGTAATATTATAAAAATAAAGCCAAAAGCAACAAAAGGTCAGAGAAAATGTGCTAATAATTTAATGTCGGGGATGTTTTGAGCTATTTTTAAAAATATAAGGACTAAACGGGTACTAACCTCAAAATATAGGGACTAAATGAGATTTTACCCTATACAGAGCATCTCATGCTCATTATCATGGAATGGTGTCCTACTGCCTACGACCCAAATTATGGACTATTACATAAGTACTGATCAAAGCTTTTGTTCTCAATCTTAAAACATATCACATAAAGTTCATTAAAAAAAAGTGCCAACTCCTAACACAATCCACCAATAAACTCCCCTTTAAACTTCCATCGTACTATGAAATGACAAATCGCTGCAAACTCTAAAACACATCCAATTTCCATAAGCCCACATAGGATCCTCATTTATAAAATAAACCCCATTTCGCTTAAAGCCTCAAAGCCACAAGATTTAAACAAAAAACTAAATCAATACGTAAAGAAAAGTGCAACCTTCCAAATAAACATGAATTTCTCAACATCGGCAACAACCCAGAAATTAAAATTACAAAAAATTATCATAAGCTAAAATTTAAAAACAACCATTAATTAAATAGACAAAAAAAATATTAAGCCATTACCAATTGTTAAAATAAACCTCTTTGCCCTTAAAGTTGCTGAAATCCTCCTCTACAATTCTAGGCATAGGCGAACCTTCTATAGCAAACAAATTAACTAGCTTCTCAACAATTATCTCAAATTCAAGCAAATGGGTTTCGAGTAGCGAACAAAAAAAGTGAAATTTGAACCAAAAAAAACTCCGAGGAAAGAAGCCTCAATTAGGGTTTCGCTTTGTTTTTCGATTTGGGGAAAAAAGGAAAAAGGAAAGAGAAGCCTCAATTAGGGTTTCGCTTTATTTTTCGATTTGGGGGAAAATGGAAAAAGGAAAGATAAGCCTCAATTAGGGTTTCACTTTGTTTTTAGATTTGGGGAAAAAGGAAAGAGAAGCCTCAATTAGGGTTTAGCTTTTCATTATCTGTCTGAATTAATTGAATTGAGTTTGTAAATGGACAACTGGAAACAGAAGACATCGAGAAGAGAAAAAAGAAAAAGAGAAAGAGAAAGCATGATAATGATAGGGTTTGGTTCTATTATTTGCGTGCATGAACGAAATAAAGTTTCCAAGTCTGGGTTATATTTTGCTTTTGTTATTTTAATTTTGTTATTTAATTTATTAGCGCTGTTATATCTTAATTCAGCAAGGTCTAATGGTGTATTGTCCATATGTTATAGCTTTGAATTTTAAAAGTCTTAGGTTCGAGTTGGAGTTAAAGCAAATTTTAATGATTTTTTTTAATCTCTGATACTTCAATGTCAGCAATCACTGATGTTTAATTTACTGACACATTAATATCAATAATTTATGATATTTATTTATTAAAAATGGAAAATGGTGCATATGTACATAATTAATGACACTTTTTACAAAGTGTCAGTAGAAGTCATTTTTTTTAGTAGTGAAGGTGGAGAGTGTGAAGAATTGAGTTGTGAGTTTGGGGACTAAAATGCAAACAAAAGAGAGTTATGGGCCACAGTGCAAATCACATTCAGTGTAGGGGCGATATGCAAATAATTTGCTGATGTGGCAAAGTTTGTTATGGTCGTTAGAAGTGTTTTTGGAAAATTTCCAGAAACCTCAGTATAAAAGGGCTGATGAACAACCTCTGATATGCACGTGTTTTCTCTTTCATTTCTCATCCAAATTATGTAATTCTTGCTTTAATTGAAATCTTGTAATCTCCTTTGTAACGTGTGATCGAGGTGTAATCAGTTTGAGAAATGAAAGCTTGTGAGTTTTTCCTTCAAACAGTGTCGTTTTGGTTAAGCTCATTAGTTGTTGTGTGCCTCTGTGTTTGGCGTTTTTCTTCTCTGATTCTTGATCTGTTTCTTGAATCTTTTTCTGGTAATTTGTTCTCAAAATTAACATTTAGTCTTTTTATTAATTGAAAAAAAGGAAAATTCACTCAATGAAGGGGTCGTAACCCGCCTTACCCGAAGTAACACTAGGCATAAAGCCAAAAACACAAATTGGCAACATCTTGAGGACCCCATTATGTTTGAGACTGGAAAGGAAAATACAAATAATTATAGATCATAGAGGAATATATGATTAAATAAAGACTTTAGTTGAAGTAGTCAAGGCAAAAATGTGTGCGTATATATATATATATATATATAGGTCGCGCCTCTCTCTGTAGACTTTTGCAATTTTTTTTCTAGAATAATTTCTCATGGCATGAACACGTAAGTTATACAATCCATTAAAAAATCCAATTGTCAATAAAATAAATAGACAAAGTTTACAAATGAATTTAACTTAAAATAAAAGAAGACTGTAACATAGGAGGTCCATGTAAAATTTTTAAGATAAAGTGCTTTAGCCTGGAGCACATCTGATGATGATGCCATTATATGAGCATATTACAAAGTCAATGTACCCTGCAATGGGATCAATAAAAAAATTAAGAAGGAAAGAACATTTGCTGGCCAGCTAAAGGGCATTTGAGGCCTTAGCCAATTCTTTTTACAAGGCCTCTTAACAGTAATATAAAAATTACTTAAAATGTTTCACAAATTTTCTGTTGATAGAAAGATTTCGGGCCAATGGAAGATTGTTGCAACTGATGAAATAAGCTACTTCTATTATGTGTATGAAATAAGCCACTAAATAAACATGCAATTAAGTGTTTAATAAACTATGTTGTTGTGATTGCCGTAAGTTTCAAAAGCAAAATATTTTCGTTTGGTAAATTTTATTCCTAAAGTTTTTGTTTTATTGTACAATGATTAAAATGGACATAAGATGATTTTTATTTTTCTAGAGAAAATTTGATAAATTTTCCAGAAACTTTTTTTTTCTTTTAAAGCACACAAATTTAATTAAATTGAAAAAAAATTCAACTCATTAAAATATAAGGAAATTAATAATAGTTATAAAAAAATTCTTACTATAATGTGCGTACATGCGTGCATGTATCTCTATGTGTGTGTGTAATAGAAATTAAGTACTATGAAGTGGTGATAAGAGTTAGCTTTAGATCAAAATTATACGGTGCTATAAATAGTTTAAAACATTGTAAAAGCCTATTTATGATGTCGTAAATCCTTTCTAGTTTTTATTCCTAGACTTTAATTCTAGATTGATTTTTTTTATTGTGGTAATATGTTAGATTTATGATTTTTATATTATTGTTTATGGAAAAATATGGTATAATTTTTTTATTAAAATAATAAGCTTATTCTAGAAACTTTAAAAGAGTGTGGCGACTTATTTTGTAATTTTCTTTTAAAAAGTAGTCCCCTACTCCCTTCTAAAAGGTCGAGAATATTTTCACCTCCAATTTTTGTAAAGCTACCCCACTTCTAGAAAGTAATTACATAAAGATCACATTATTTTTTTTAAAAATTTCAAATAAAGAAGAATTTTTAGAACTAATTAATTAAATTTATGTTAATTTATATTTTTGTGAAGGGAGTAGGGGAAAATGTACCAAAACTTTACTTTATCTTCAATTTTTTTAATTTTATACAAAATTTATTATTTCTAAATGATGTATCAACACTAATTTATTACTATGATTATTAATTTTTAAATCAACCAACATAATGTCTTTAAGGTACAATTCTCATGTAAATTATTGGGGTATCAAATTCATGTCATTTACATATATGGTATTGAAAACTATTAAATTTCATACAAAAACATTAGATTATTGATCACAAGATTAAATACCTAAATTATTGTATACAAGAATTAGTAAATATTCTCAGGTCGATTAATTTGGTCATTTTATGTGAAGAAAATTATCAACCACCCGCCTTAAGTTTTACTTTGCGTTCAAAAATACTAAAAAAGTTTTAATTTATTTGATTTTAATTTCACCCTAAGTTTACAAATTGTATCAACATAGTAAAATAGAAACAAAATGATAAAATAGAAGCAAAGAGACAAATTACCCGTACAAAATGATCAAACAAAAACAAACAAAAATGACAATGGTGGTCATTTTGTAAAGGTAATTTATTTTTTTGGATGGTAGATAGAAATTACAAACTTAGGAAGGATGATTGAACAAATTCTAACTCTTATAGTATTTCTAAACAAAATGTAAATTTAGAATGGATGGCTAATAATTACCCTTTTATGTCATAAGAATAAAATAGTCAATTGAAATTTATGTTAAAGCAACCTTAATGGTAAAAATTGCTCAGAGAAACCAAAGTAAGGAAAAATTACAAGAAGGATTAATTAGTTAAATGCACTAATTTTTTACTAATTTGTATTTATTAAAAATAATGAAAACATATTGTATATGTTTTCCAAGAAATGGGTGAATTTACACAATAAGTAAGGTGAAAATATCCCCGCTCTTTCTAAAATAAAATATGTTAGGAAGTTACAAATTAAATTTTTTTGTTGGTCAACCATATTGGTGGAACCGTGGAAATAAGCAAAAAATTATTTATTGATTAAAAAGAGACAATTAAACTCAATCTTAAACTTTTTACCAGCCTTACCCCTCGTAATAACAAAATGCAATAAGCCAAAAACAGAAAGAGCGACAACATCTTGAATTCTGAAGCTAAACCTTCATTCCAAAATAACAATGAAAATGCAGATACGAAGAGGAACCAGCGATGAAACAAAGACTTAAGACTTTTTTCCAAATCCAGTAGGAGACCTAAAAAGGGTACACGATCGATAATAAGAGTTTTAATTGATTTGATGAAAGCAGTGATTAAGCAATTAACGAATTGGTTGTAACCACGATCAATTCCTCTTTCTCTAATAACAGCAAGCGAGTCCTCCTTGGAAAGAGTTCCCTCAGTGTCTGTAGGTTTAATAGCATGAACCTCAGCACCAATGTACATGTATTATTAAGAAGGTACCCTTTTAAATGTTAATTAAATTCTGGGGTAATTTTTAAAAACCTCCCCTGAGGTTTGGGCTTGTTGCAAGTAGATGACGAGAATTTGTTTATTTGTAAAAAACCCCCTACCGTCAGTTAACTTTAACATTGACCGTTAGTTGACTGTGCAAAGACAATATTACCCTTAACAACAGTTTGTAAACGGAAATAACTAAAAAAAAATTAAAATTGTTGGCGCGAAAAGCACAAACCCTATTTTTTGACAATTTTATCCTTGTCAATTCCAAAGATTTACAATATCATAGGTAAAGATTATAACTATTTCATTTTCAAGTTTTTAATTTTATCTTTTTTGTAGGAACTTTAAGAAAATATCAATAATTTAAAGAGGATTTTTCAAATTTTTAATTTTATCTTTCTTGTAGGAACTTTAAGAAAATATCAATAATTTAAAGAGGGTAAAATAGCCAATAATTTTAATTTTTTTTTAGTTATTTCCATCTACAAACTGTTGTTAAGGGTAATATTATCTTTGCACAGTCAACTAACGGTCAATGTTAAAGTTAACTGACGGTAAGGGGTTTTTTACAAATAAAAAAATTCTCGCCATCTACTTGCAACAAGCCCAAACCTCAGGGGAGGTTTTTAAAAATTACCCTAAATTCTGCTAGGGTAAGAAATTTGCCGAAGCCCTATTCACTAATTGTCTGCTGATCATAGGTCCTCACTGGAGATTTAGCATCTTGGACTGCCAAGTAATCCTTCCTAATCTTATCATACACAAACAATCTGTAGTAGACATTAACACTCCAAGCAGCATTAGAATAAGAATTGCTTTCATCTATTTTCAGGTAAAGGGAAAGACGACGTCTATGTTCTTTGTGATCTACTGTATTTGTATTTGATGAGGGGTAAGGTTCATAGTACGTATGTCCTCTAATTAAGTGTTTCTTTCTTTTTTGATTTAGACAAAAATATCTACAGTCTACCCAGAGTTTCACCATTTTTCAAAAACTGTTCTACTTCCAACTTAATACCGTTAGTAACTTTGATAGAATATTAGCAAAATGACAATGTTGCCCTTTAATTTACACGATAAAATAATAAAATTATAACATAAATAGAAACCAAAATTAAAAAACAGAGAAGGTATTTTTCAGAAATCCTCTACTTACAAAATCAAACCCTTCATTAAATCACAATCTCATAAATCATAACCCTAATCTTACGACTCAAATCCTAAGAAATCAAAACCCCCTGAATCTTGTCCACTATCTTAGGGAGAAAAATAAATAAATAAAAGTCTAAAATGATTAATTTTGACAAGTTCGATTCTTCTTATTCTATTTATTTTAGTAGATTAATCGACAATTCTGAATGTAAATGACTACTTTTGATGAGTAAATTATAAAATGAGGCAATAGATGTGAAGAGAGGGAAAATGGAAAATAGAGAAATTATATATTGATTTGACCATAATGGATTGTTTTTTATACTAAATTACGTTTGGGCTATCTTATATAAATAAAAAAATAAAAAGTGTACTAAATATTTTTATAGTACAAATAGTCCCATAATTATTGATTTTATAGGTAACTATTGGACTAATTTTATTAAGTACTTCTTTGATTCGATTATCAATCTCAACCTTATGTTGATCGATTCATCTAATTGTTCCCGTCATTCTTCTAGGTAACCTAGTTGGTTGATTTCTAATCTCGGTTATAGAGGTAAAAGAACTGGCATTATTAGTCAGACTATTCATCCTACAGATGGTATAGCAAACGTGTTTTATCTTCAAAAAATTTGTATCAACCACCTTAACCCTTTTATATCCCACAACTTTATTTGAAGTCTTTGTTTATTCATTTTATTGGCAATTACTATATGTGTTACATCGTCTTTAACAAATGAAACTTATACTATTGACTAGCATAGGCTTAATTTACACTGACCTTCCGTAATTAAAGTTTTATTACAAGCCCTAATTGAAATTATTAAAGAGCAAAATTTATTAATATTGGCTAATAAAGGCTAGATTTATTATATATAATGACTTAACAAAAAATACTACAATATGATATTTATTACTAATATAGCTAATGACTTTATTGGCTTTAATTACGGTTTGTGCTATAGTAGTCATCTTTGATGTCAACATCTGAAACTTTCACGCGGCTGCTGCGGAGTCCTATTGGTTAGGGGTAGTTGTTGTTATAGTCAAAATAAATCTTTAGTTTTTATTTACTTGTAGAAGTGTCCACTAAGTGAGCACTTGTTGCTCTCTTTTAGCTGTGTCTTTGTTGTTTTCCGTTAGAGTCTTTGTATAAATTCAGAGTTCAAAGATGAATAATGACAGCATATTAATTTTCTTCAAAGTTCATCTAGGATTGCTGGCGTAGGGATTTGAACGTTCATCTAGTATTAAGAGTCTATAGATGAATAAAGGCAGCAGATTAATAGAAAAAAAATCGTCTCCTGATCTAATATGTTCTGAGTTTTTCAAGATCTTCTGCCATGTGTCTTTTAGTGGTAGTGTATGGGTAAGATTCAACTTCTTTTATTTTTTTATTTATTAACTATCAATCAGTAATTAAGTTATTTGCTTAGGACATGATCAGATCAAGAGAGAATCATGATCCGTAGATTAACATCTACTCATTTATTATTAAGACCTTCGCCTTTACCTAACAAAAATTATTAAAGAATGAAATTTAATATTAATATTGGCTTAAGATTTTATTGGCATTAGTCATGCTAGTCTTTTTTTAATGTTAAGTGATTGTCATTATATTACTAAAACATCTTTTTTTTTCATTAGATTAATAAAACTTGTTGAAATTATATAATTGGCTACTTGATCTAGAATGACCCAAAAAAAAAAAAACTCTATCAGTGTGTCGTTTTATTAAACGGGAAAATTAAATTATTTCCGTCATTGAGAAACATAATTAAACCTCAGGGATTTGAAAGTTATTAACTCAAACAAGGCTTGAAGTTCTATGATTCCAATCTATTAAATTAGTTTTATCTAATCTCATAGAACTCAAATCAAGTCTTCGTTTTAAATAATAAACTTATTATAATGACCTTACCTAACAAAAAAAGTTAAAGAAAGACCTGAACTTGTTGATATTCCATATGGTAATTAATTTGATTGAGAATGACCTTAACTTAATCAGAGACTTCTCGGATTTGTTAATAAAGAAAGATATGCTTTACGTTATCCAGTTCACACATTACATATGATCAAGGGGCTAAACATTGCTCCCTAAAAACGACAGTCGATCCGGTGCTTGGTCCGCCGATTTACACGTCCCAAAGGCACATAATACTTGGTGGACAAAACAGCTATTCAGGACAATTACTATAGGTTGTAGTTTGAAAGGCACGAATTCATTAAAGTAAGGCCAAAATTACATTGCACCCTTAACTAGGTGACTTGTGGGAACTTATGTCTGCAAAAAAAAAAAAAAAGCCTCGTGATACAAGAGTTAACGTAGAACCAATCCTAGAGAGCTTTCCAAGCCAATATGAGGCCTAGACCGACGTTCTGACCTATTGGCACGTAAGCGATGTTATCCCACGCATGGTCCTGACAAAAGCCTTCGAGAATATCACTTCTCATAAACCCTAGTTCACCTTACCGAAAATATTCAGCGCTACTGTTAGGGTTGGGTATGGATTCGGCAGGATTGGATATATGAAAACTCAACTCAACCTGCTACTGACTGAGTTGATAAAAAATCAACCAACCTAATCAAATAAATATGTCAAACCCAAACCAACTCAATTCTCAAATTATTGGGTTGGATTGGGTTGAGTTGATTTGATTGATTAAAATAAGAAGTAAATGAGCATTTACCCCATTCAAATATATCAACCAATTATAAATGAATGTCAATAATGAAGCAATTTTTTTATTAGATTAATTGAACTTGTTGAAATTCCATAATTTGCAAGTTGATTTAGGATGACTTAAACATGATCACACCTTTGTTAGGGGAATTTGTTAATAAAGAAAGACTTGCTTCGCTTTCTCCAGACTTTGTTAAATCTTTGAATCTGCCTATATATAGCTTGTAGTAGCTAATCCAGGAATATCCATCGAAAGCTAATTTCACAAATTTCCTGCCTGCCTTTTGAGTTCATCAAATCCTTTAGCCTTTTCGGAAATTCTACCATGGGCGACAACGGTACGTTTTGTGCTAATTACTGCTTTTCGAATAATCTTAGTTTGTATCATTTAAATTATCATCGTATTAATTATAGTCATTGCTACGTACAGTATTCTTACATATCTATTTTCATGTGAATTTTAGCAATATCAAGGGAGAAAAGAAGTCTTCCTCCAGCTGACTACTCACTGAAAATAGAGTCATTCAAGCTGCTATCCGAATCAACGGTTGAAAGTTTTGAATCTGGTGTTTTCAAATCCGGGGGCTACAATTGGTACGCCCATCTATGCATGCCTGCCTCCAGTCTTTGTATTGCTTATAGAATTAAAAATGAATGTATTATATTACATTTGTTAATTAATATTTATAAGTTTAATTTATTAATTATTTTTGTATATGGCAGGAAATTGGTTTTCTATCCCAATGGAAAAAAGAATGATGGTGGCAGAGACCACCTTTCCCTTTACCTGAAAATAGACGACAGCAATCCCCATTCTGATGGTACTTGGAATGTTAATGTGTACTACAAATTGTTTGTGTACGATCAGCTATCGAACCAGTACTTGGTGGTTCAGGATGCTAAAGCCCCAATGAGGCGCTTTGATAGGCGCAAGGGTGAATGGGGCTTCGGCAAATTTCTTGACCTTGCAACTTTTAATGAACCTTCAAATGGGTACCTTGTTGATGAAAGTTGTGTATTTGGTGCTGAGGTCTATGATGTTAAACCAACTGGCTCTGAGGAAATTCTTTCCTTGGTTAGTGAACCTGATGATGGAACTTATCGTTTTACCATCCCAGCATTCGGTTCTGTAGGTGATACCGTTCAGCGCTCAGGTGAATTCACTGTTGGAGAACGAAATTGGTAAGTATGCACCTACTTTTAATTTAATAAATGGTCACACAGATTCACCTACTGCCCACTGTTTGGACAAACCGTGAAGTTTGTATGACCATTCTTTAAAACAATAGGTCTCTGTGATGATTTTGCCAAACCTTAAGGTGTCGTTGTTCACTTTTTTAATTAATTCTATTGGGTAAAATATAGGCAACTGGTGGTTTATCCGGCAGGATCTGGAGCTGATAGAGGCAACTATCTTACTGTTTCATTAAAGCTAGCTGATTATCAAAAAGTTACACCTATGAAACCAGTTTATGCAGAATTTAAGTTCAAAATACCCAACCAATACAGCAGGAATAGAGCTGGCGCTGAACAAACAGGTGAGTACCCGCCCTTTACCGGCATCAACTCTTTACTAGCTTCATATGTATTTGAAGCCTAGCTTATTACGTAAACAAGAGCTGGCTAACGCATATTAATTATACATCGAACATTATTTTGTTGCAGTTAAGTATTTTTTCAACTCGGCAGCGGAAAAAGAGTCTTCCAAATTTTTGTCGAGGGATGATCTGTATGACACCACCAAGGGATACCTTCCAAGCAATGAAACCCTAGTTGTTGAAGTCCAGTTTCTTGTTGTTTCAGTGATTAAGGCCAACACTTAATTCATGCTTCGTCATCATGCGTGATTTGCTGTGATCGCTTTGGATGCGTTCGTGAGATTTCATAAAGGGTGTTGATGTTTTCATTGAGTACTTGTTAATGTTTTCCAATAAAACGCTTGTGTTGCTAGTCTATGCAAGATTGCGTTTGCTTCTGTTATTTTGTTTTGTTTCTTCACTATGCGTTTTGTTGAAAAGTGTGTTCATCAGGCAATGCCTGATTACAAATAAATTAAGATGAGAGTAATCATCTGCATGTGTTATAATAAAAATCTTTGTGTCACTTGTGCTTCCTCTGTTATTTGAATGTATTTTCGTTTTAATATGATTGATTATTTTGTGGCGCGTTCTTCAAACAGTTGGTAAATCTGTCATTAACGAAATTAAATACGCACTCTAATCTGAACAGCTTGACTTGTAATCTCAATTTTTGATCTCATGTTTCATGATAATGCATGATTTCCTCTGATCGCTTTGGATGAGTTCATGAGACAGGGTATTGATGTTTTAATGAAGTATTTGTTGATTTCGAATACAAAGCATGTATTCTGCTGATTTTGTTTTGTTTCTTGATTATACGCCTAGTTAAAATATGTGTTCAGGTGAGGCCTAATCGATTGTAATTAAACAAAGATGCTAGTAATCATCTGTGTTATCAGATGAGTCTTCTGCCTCCTTTATTACTGTGCCATGTGAACAAAATATTTGTGTCGTTAAATCTGAATTATTATGCAGATTCCAATGAGAAAATTAATCCAGCATAAGCATCAGGGATCTACGATCATAGCTTATGCCTACTAAGTTATAAATTCATATATATATGTCTGAATGTCAATGTATATAAAAAAAAGTTTAAAAAACACATAAATCAAGTAATGCAACATCAAGAATTTCTATCTAAAACAAAATATAATATGTAATAAAATAAGTCTTTAACTCAAATTAAAATAATAAATTACTCTTTAATACTGAATTCCAAAGATCCAAATACAAGAATAACATATTTATCGTATAAAGAGTATTTAATGTAGTATATTATTTTAAGTTTTAGAATTTTGTTATATTAGGTCTTTCAATATTTTATATGTTAACTAGAATGAATTATGGTATGCACTTTACTCATTTATTTTTTCGTATAATTGTGATTTAATTTCCTTCTAAGGTAACTTGGCGAGTATGTTTACTGTATTATAAATAGGGAGGTCTTATTATCATTCACAATCTTCGATTAATAAAACCCCCTTTTTAACATTCCTTTTGGGATTATCAATCAAAATCTACTTTATAGAGTCAATTGGACTAGAGCTTTATCTAATTGAGCTTAATGAATTATCAAAATCTCATTGAGTTGTTTGAATTAGAACCACATCTAATCACGCTTCGATTAGAGCGTAATCCACATTAGCTTGATCGGCTCTAGAATGATATCTAGTATTTATCTGCCCTATCAGTCCACTTCTGCTACCCTACTCCATCTACTAGTATTAGCAATTTTGTGTTAGTCACGTAACTTTTCCAGCTTCCCACATTCATCTCTATCGAATCCATCACAAAAAAACAAAACAAAAAAATCTTTTAAGAGGAAGTGATTGATGTAAGCATTATTTTAGGATTTTTAAAATTTTGTCATTTTAGGTCTTTCGATATTTTTTTATTTTAATTAGAGTCAGTTATGATCCTTTTATTTCCAATATAATTGTGATTTAGGAGGCGCTTGTTATTTTGTCTGAAATCTGAATAGACCTGAATTAGTCTGAATTCAGAATAGAGCTGAATGTCTAAATCTAAATGACATGTTTTTTTTTTGTCCGAATAGTTAAGAATAAATATTAAGTTGTTTGCTTTTTTAACTTAAAAAATCTTAAAACTAATATTTTTACATTTATGCCCTTACAAATTATAATGTTAAACAAATAATAAACATTTTAAAGAATATAAATAAGGCAATAAATTATCATAACATAAATCATACTCAATCGAGTACAACTCTTTAATATTTTATATTAATACGTTAATCAATTTTATTATAGTTCGTAGTGTTTTTATATGAAAAATATTCATAAAACATTATGAAGATAAATAACGCTAATTTGAACAAACTAAAAAGATAAAAATGATAATACTCTACCACTATATATTATCACAAGTTATATACAGATGGGTAATAATGCTATTTATTAAATTTTAGTTAGCTAAGGATGAAAATTAATTAATTAGATAGGGATATTCTGAAAAATATCTTTTAATGATAGCATTCAAACTTTTCAGATTAGGTAAAAAGACAAAATATTTAGCTTAATAACTTAATTACTGAAAATCTTCATTAACTTGAAAAAAAACATACTTAATGACTTAACTGATTAAAATTAAGTCAATTAAGTTATTAGGTAAAAAAAAAAAACCTTAGTTTCCCTTTTAAGGTAATTTAGGAAAATTTTTTTATCCTATTATAAAAAAGAGGGATATTATCATTTTCCCACCAAAGGTATTCTGACACATCATGTCAGTACCACGGTTTGGTAAAACTATCAATTTACCACCAAACATTTAAACTGTTAGCATTTTCCCACCATTCTGTTAAAACTCAGTTAATATGTAACGAAAATTTTTTAAAAGGTCAATTTTACCCCTGGAGCATAAAAGACCATGTAATTAACCTTTTACGAATTTTGTAATTAAATCATCATTTGTTGTTCTTCCTTCTTAAAGGACAAAAATTACCCTTTATGAATTTTGTAAAATTGACCGTGTGGTGTTAGATACTTCATAAATTGATTTAATTTATTTAATTTTTAAAGGGCAAATTTATTTATTTAATTTTTTGTGTAAAATTATTATCATCATCATATCAAAGATTAAATTGCTTCTTTTGCACATTCTTTTTTTTTTCCCTTTCATAAATTGATTTTTAGTAGTAGAATAAATTGTCTTTAGCTCGTCAATTTAATAAATAAATTTTCCCTTTAAAAATTAAATAAATTAAATCAATTTATGAAGTACCTAGCACCACACGGTCAATTTTACAAAATTTATAAAGGGTAATTTTTGTCCTTTAAGAAGGAAGAACCACAAATGATGATTTAATTACAAAATTCATAAAAGGTTAATTATATGGTCTTTTATGCTCCAGGGGTAAAATTGACCTTTTATGAATTTTCTGTTACATATTAACTGAGTTTTAATGGAATGGTGAGAAAATGCTAACAGTTTAAACGTTTGGTGGTAAATTGATAGTTTTACCAAACCGTTTTACCACCACCATCCTCTTCATCACATCCACTGTCTCCTTAGCACTCTATTTTTTTATTTGTCACTCTGCACTACATCTCTCCATGCATTGTTTTTTTTCATTTGCGGATGACATCTTGTTGTTTGATATTTGCATATGTTGTTTTTAATTTGTGGATTAAGGATGCTTGTTAATTGATCTTCGGATATGTTATATTTGGATGATGTTTTCAGATTGGTTAATTATATGCTTAATTCTTATGTGTTGCTTGATGACTTGGTGGAGTTGTTGGTTTGTTATACTTGTTTAAGCTAATATGGAAGTGTTTTTAACCACATTGTGTATTTGAGGATTTGTTTATTTTTAAGGGAAGACTCTGCCGAAATTTTTGCTCGCACAAAATGGGTAATATCTTCATTGAATTGTTTTTGATGATCTTGTTTCGAATTGCATATATCTATCTTTTATTTTTTTTAAGGGGGAAATAAATATGATAAGTTTTTGGATGATATCATTTTGGTTAAACTTTTTTAATTGGCCATATATTCATGTTTCTCGATTAACCACTAACATATTATCGGTCTTATCATGAATTTCTAGTAATTTTGATGATGAAGGGGGAGAAGTCATGTATTTTGAATATGAAGACATGTAATACATATTTTGTATTTCAAGTATTTATGCATGGTTTTGAAATATTAAGGGGGAGCTTACAAATTATCATAAATCAAATATTCAGGGGGAGTTTTTGTTTTGAATTTGATTTATATGTTTAATCATGTATGTCATGTATAAAGGGGGAGTTTAATGTCAAAATACATGAGATGTTTGTCATCATCAAAAAGGGGAGATTGTTAGCCTAAAGGGCTACACATAATGTAATTTTGATGATAACAAACATGTGTCTTAAGGAAAAGTAATAAATATTGTATTTCACATTTTCACTAGTTTTTGAAGGATAATATTTATGCAAGTGAATCAAGTGAAATCAAGATTGAAGACACTCAACAGACAACGGCGACATCAAGAATATAGTTTAGAGCTCAACGAACAAATTAGTGTGATAAATTCTTGTAAAGTCAGTATGATTTAATTGATGCATGATTTAGCATTTGAGAAGCTCAAGAGATTAATTTAATTAAATACTTTTCATAAACTAAAAGATTTTATTTTTATAAAGTAAAGTATTTTGTGGATTTGAGTAATTTGGACTTAAATGCTAAGTTTTGAAATCTTTGATTTTAATAAGTATTATTATTAAATTTCGGAGTTGGACGTTTTTACAAACATTTGAAATGTTTTGGGTCATACTATAATTTATGAATATTTTAGACTAAACTGAAAGATTTTGAGAACTTTGAAAAATATGGGTATTATGTTGAAAAGGAACTTTTTACAAAATAATAATATCTTTGGGGCCATATCATAATTTTAGAAAGTTTGGGAAAGGCAACTATTTTTAGGAAATTCTGGAATTGGACCTATTTGCAAAGGTTTATAACGTTTTGACCCATAGTATAAATACAGAAAGTTTTAGGCCAAAGTGTAATTTTAGTGAACAGTGTTACTGTAGCAAATTCAAAAATAACGGTAATATCACTGTTCTTGAGCGGCTAGCCGGATAAATCAAGCGGCTAACCGCTTGGGCGTGGGAATTTGCCTATAACGGCTAGTTTTCGGGCTTTAACTTTAAAAAAATTCAACTCAAACTTCATTCTAAGAACTAATGCAAGCAAATATAAGATTATACAACATATATTGAGCTTCCAAAATGCAAATCATTATAGATTGAATCATTGTTGAGCTATTATTTGCATATCCACTCTTAAAGAGAGTTTTTGTTGTAATTTTCATTTCTTATCAAATTGTGAGTGTGTAAGTGTGAGAAACACTTGGGGTGAAGAGATTGGAAAGATAATCTCTTGATTGTAAAGGTTAATTGACACCTTGGTAAAATACAAGTATGCAACCCAAGAGGGGGGTGAATTGGGATTCTAAAAAATTATTCAATTTATTAAGAAAAACTTAATGCAAATATAATCCAAATTTAAAGTAATAACAAATAAGTTGATCACAATATAAAAAGGATAAGGGAAGATAGATTCAAACTTGAAGATTTTTACGTGGTTCGGCTAACCTTGCCTACGTCCACGCCTCCAAGCTTTCTGGGCTTGAGGATTCCACTAAGCAAGCCTCCAAGGCTTCAAATGCTTACACTTGACTTCCAAGGTGTCAATAACCTTTACAACAAGAGATTATCCCAATCTCTTAACCCAAGTGTATCCCAACACTTACAATCACTCAAAGATAAAAGATTATAAACTTGTTTTGCCTCTCACAATATTTAAGATTACAAAATGATACCCAATATGTGAATAGATGAAGCAAGAATGTATATAAAGCTCAATGAAGATTGTATTCTCAAGTATAAGCTCAGTAGTCGTGTTGTGATCAATCCTTGTTTGAATTTGAATGAGCTTATTTATAGCTGCAGCTGAAAACTAGTCGTTATTGACTTTCTGCACACTGTCGGGTCGCCGTTAGCTAGATGTCGGATCGCCGTTTGACTGGTCAATATGACCGTTGGGCTGATTTTTCAAATTGTCGGATTGCCGTTAACTATATGTCGGATCGCCGTTTAGGTCCAGAGGCTACTGGTTGATATCGGCGAGCCGTTTATCACACATGTCGGTTCGCCGTTTAGGTCTAGAGACTACCCTTCAGCTCTGGTTGATATCGGTGAGCCGTTTATCACACATGTCGGTTCGCCGTTTTCCACAAGAAACTGCTGTAGTGAACTATTTTGCAAGATGACTGTTTTGACTCCAAATCTTTATAAACATTACTTTATGAAACTTGTCAAAAATAGATGAAAATTATGTTAAGCTCTTAAAAGATTAATCAAACTTAATCATGTTTGTTATCATCAAAATCAATAAGGAATTATTTAGGTTAACAATCTCCCTTTTTTTTATGATGACAAACTTTTCAAGAAAATACTTGTGTAATTTTGCTCCCCCTACATATGTGCTCTCCCTAAGTGAGATTTTGAAAGACTTGTTAATCTCCCTTAAAAAAAAATTCATTTAACTTTAATCTCAAACAAAATTTTAAACATGACAGATTGATTTGATAAATAATTTATGCCAATACCAATTATCTCAATACCGATTATCTCCCCCTTTATCATCAAAAAGAAATAAGCGTGAGGAATGACTTATGTTTGGAAAAATTTTGGCAGAATCTCCCCTGAAATATGAGTATATCCTCAAGAATACATAGAGTGAAAAAGAAACACTTCCATATAAATATGCCATCGTATCAACCAACTTTCATACCAACAATTACACACTTCCATAATGAGCAAGATAAACAATATAATACCAAAGCCAACTCAAGCATAAATCAAGTGCACATGTCCAACATGAAATATCAGAAGCATAAACACAAAACAAATAACATTATATGCATAAGGCAAATAACATGAAATGAGAAATGTCTGTGCGAATATTAGAGGGGCAAAAAAGCTAAGATGGGGGCTGTGAAGACGAGCTGCCGGGGTCATATCCAAAGTAGCCGAGAATGCGATGCTGGCCCGCAAGTAACTCCATTTGCTGATCTGAAATTTGCTCTCGAAAGGTTGCAAATTCATATTGAAGCTGCTGCTGCTGCTGCTGGGACAGAGCATCCACTATGTCGAGAAGCTGCTGGAAGCGATCCTCAGGAACAGCCGATGCTGCAGGAGGGACGGCAGTCTCGGTAGGCTCGTCATCCTGAGATGCAGTTGCTGCTGGTGCTGCAGGTGCTGCTGGTGCAGCAGGTGCTGCTGATGCTGCTGCTTGGCGAGGAACACGCGGTCTAGCCCCAAGGCAGAAATCAGGTAACTCATTCTCGGAGTAGACGTCATTCAACATACGATCATCCTCTGGTGCAAGCAGTGTATCTTCGCTTTTGGATGATGTGGTCTTTTCCCATTTCCCACGCTTCTTAAAGAATCCGATGGCAGAAATAATTTCTCGTCTGAGCTTACAAGTCTCAAGAAAAACAGGCTCGATGATAGGAACTCGAAAGTGGTTCAAGATTCTAGTAATGATGCTACCATAAGGAAGGGATCGATTGGAGATTTTAGGAGTGGACAGCATATGACACAGAATAGTGTAGGATAAGCTCACATGGCGTCTACGGATAAGAGAATCTAATAGACCAATATCAAGCCTAGTGACCTCATCAGTGTGACCCTGTCTAGGAGTGACCATGTGTTGGAGAATAATGTGCAGTATTCGAATCTGAAAAGGGAGGAGTTGAGACCTAAAGGACAGAAAGCAGATGTCATCGGAAAGATCCCGACGACGACAAATGTTCCGTACACCATCTACATGATAGAATTCACTAAAAGATAGTTCTTTCCTAGCAGTGTACAGATCTAACCCCCCATAAGCGATTCCCAGAATACTACATAATTCGGGTTCATTAAAAGCAATGCGAATTCCTCCTACAGATGTATAAAGCTCGTCACGACGAGTAGAGGGGAATTCTATGTTAAAATAAAAGACTCGAACTAGATTTTCATAAATTGGTTCTTTAATACTTAATGCTTGCTTCCAATGACTAAGCATTTGAGTAATGGAGTGACCACAAACAGTAATATCCGAAAACTCCGAAATGTTAAGAGAAAAAGAGGGAGTTACGGGTTTACCCATGAATTTCTCACGAAAGCGCTGACCAGAGGTGGCATCGGAAAATGAAGACTCTCGAAGTCTTGAGGAGGAGACCTGGGTGGACTAGAACGTCGCGGAGCAGTGTGCTTGGTTCGAGCACACCTCTGGGGTCGTTTCGCCATAGATGAGTTGGGAAAAAGAATCGGTGGAACGAAGTTTGAGAGATGAGATAGTGAATGTGGGTGGAAATGTGGTTGGAAAAGGAAGAAATTTGGGTCAAAATGAACAAAGGAGATTCGGCTGGTTCTAGGGTTTCAAGATGAGATTTTTCAAATTTTGAAGAAAAAGAAGGATTTTAATTGGTTAAAAGGTGCTAGAGATGATGAAAATGATTTGTAATGCTTCAATTTGGTGAAAAATGACAAGAAAAGTGATGGATTTGAGAGGAGAGAACTGGTGCAGTCGCGGGTTAGAGTGAGAAAGAGAGAGAAAGAAAAACCAAAATGAGGAGGAAAACGAAGCACTGTTCAATTAACGCGTGATAACTGGCGAGCCGTTATAAAGAAAACGGCGAGCCGACAGAGTCCAGAGTCCTCCAAAAAAAAATTTCATCAAAACGGCGAGCCGTTTATAGAAATAACGGCGAGCCGATAGGGTCCAGGGAGTCCCCTCAAAATTTTGTATCAGGACGGCGAGCCGATAGATAGTTATCGGCGAACCGATAGCTCCCAGAAAACTTTCCATTGTTTCTGCCCAAAACGGTTAGCCGTTTATTGAAATAACGGCAATCCGTTTTCTACAACTTATGATTTCGCACATGTATTTTGATATTTGGCTACTTATTAATACATTTCAAGATCATTTTATTGATCCAAAATGATTTGAGTGCCAGTTCAATGTATAATTCATGAACATATATATGTATTGCAACAATTAATTCATACATTTTCAAATATACATACACATCACATGTATATTACGATTGAGCATTCCATAGATATTAAAGCATCAAGTCATAGATCAATCAATGTTAATAGACTCAATAGCATGAATAAAGATGTTAATGTGAAAATTTCATCATCCCAAGTTCATGCCGAATTTTGGAAAATTGTTCTTCGCAAAGTGGTTTTGTAAAAATATCGGCAAGTTGTTTTTCCGTAGAAATAAACTCTAATGCAATGTCTCTCTTTTGAACATGATCTCTCAAGAAATGATGTCTTATTTCTATATGCTTGGTTTGAGAGTGTTGAATGGGATTCTTTGAAAGATTTATAGCACTAGTATTATCACACTTAATAGGAATTTGTTCAAGATTAATGCCATAATCTCTAAGTGTTTGTTTCATCCAAAGTGCTTGTGCACAACAACTTCCAGCAGCTATATATTCAGCCTCGGTAGTTGAAAGTGCGACAGAATTTTGTTTCTTGCTAAACCATGAGACAAGAGAGTGTCCTAGAATATAGCAAGTACCACTAGTGCTCTTCCTATCCACTTTATAACCGGCAAAGTCCGCATTCGAATAACATGTTAAATCTATATGAGTTCCCCTAGGATACCAAAGGCCAATATCTATAGTTCCACTCAAATAACGGAAAATTCTTTTAACAGCAAGCAAATGGGATTCCTTGGGACATGACTGAAATCTTGCACACAAACATACACTAAACATGATATCGGGTCTACTTGCAGTCAAATAAAGTAGGGATCCGATCATACCTTGATACATTTTGATATTCACTTCTTTGCCTTTTTCATCTTTGTCCAGCTTGGTTGTTGTGCTCATTGGTGTATTTTTGGTCTTTGAATCATCAATGCCGAATCGTTTGAGTAGATCTTTTACGTACTTGGCTTGATTTATGAAAATTCCTTCCTCGTTTTGTTTGATTTGAAGTCCAAGGAAGTACTTCAACTCACCCATCATACTCATCTCAAATTCTTTGCTCATACACAATGAAAATTCTTTACACAACAATTCATTAGTAGAACCAAAAATAATATCATCAACATAAATTTGAACAATAAGTATATCTTGGTTCTTATGCTTAACAAATAGAGTAGTATCCGCTTTACTCATTGAAAAATCATTTTCCAACAAGAAATTCTTAAGTCTATCATACCATGCTCTAGGTGCTTGTTTTAATCCATACAAGGCTTTAAGCAACTTATAAACGTGATTTGGAAATTTTTCATTTTCAAAACCAGGGGGTTGTTTTACATACACTTTTTCCATAATATACCCATTTAGGAAAGCACTTTTCACATCCATTTGAAATAAGATGAAATCTTTATGACATGCAAATGCCAACAACATTCTAATTAATTCTAGTCTAGCAACGGGTGCAAACGTTTCATCAAAATCAATTCCTTCTTCTTGGTTGTAACCTTGAGCCACTAATCTAGCTTTATTCCTTACAACCACACCGAATTCATCCATCTTATTTCTAAAAATCCATTTAGTACCTATGACGGATTGATGTTCCGGTTTAGGAACTAATTCCCACACATTGTTTCTTTCAAATTGATTTAATTCCTCTTGCATTGCCATAATCCAAGATTCATCATTTTCCGCATCCTCAAAGGATTTGGGTTCAATTTGAGAAATGACTGCATTATGCTCACAAGTATTCCTAAGTGATGATCTAGTTGTAACACCTCATGAGGGATCTCCTAAAATTACATCTTTAGGGTGAGAAGAGACATACCTCCACTTCTTGGGGAGTGTTTGAGAAATACCATCTTGTTGCTCCAGCTCTATATTTGTTTGTTCTTCTTGTCTATCCTCTTGATTTTCTTGTGGTGCATTCTCTTGATTCTCTTTTGATGATTCTTCTTGTAACTCTCCATCTGCATCATCATTAGCAACTCCTTTCTCCGTAGAGGAGGGGTTAGATTCATCAAACGTAACATGCATGGACTCCTCCACAACTAAAGTTCTTTTATTATAAACTCTATAAGCTTTACTTGAGTTTGAATACCCAAGAAAGATGCCAACATCAGATTTTGGATCAAATTTACCAAGATTATCTTTTGTGTTTAAAATAAAAAATTTGCATCCAAAAACTTTGAAATAACCAATGTTGGGTTTTCTATCTTTCCAAAGCTCATAGGGAGTTTTATGGCGATGAGGTCTAATCAACACTCGATTTAAAACATAGCAAGCGGTGTTGACGGCTTCGGCCCAAAAATATTTTGGTAATGCATTTTCATTTAACATGGTCCTAGCCATTTATTGAATAGACCTATTCTTTCTCTCAACAACTCCATTTTGTTGTGGAGTTCTAGGTGATGAAAATTGATGCTCAATGCCTAGATTATTGCAAAAAATCTCAAATGCATGATTTTCAAATTCTCCTCTATGATCACTCCTAATGCATACAATACCATGCCCTTTTTCATTTTGTAATTTCTTACAAAGCACTTTAAAAGCATCAAAAGCATCATCCTTATTGGCTAATAATAATACCCACGTATATCTAGAATAATCATCCACTATCACAAATGCATAATATTTGCCATTTAGACTCGCATATCTAGATGGCCCAAAAAGATTTATGTGAAGAAGTTCAAGTGGTTTTGAAGTAGAAATATGATTTTTATTCTTGAAAGAAGTTTTAATTTGTTTTCCAAATTGACAAGCTTCACAAATCTTATCCTTTTGAAAAATAATTTTCGGAAGACCTTTAACTAAATCATCTTTCGAAATTTTTGAAATCAAATCCATACTTGCATGTCCTAACCTTCTATGCCATAACCAACTATTATCATGCAATGCTGAAAAATATTTATCAAGAGTAAATGCACATTCTATGTCAATGATATAAACATTACCACATCTATTCCCAACAAATAAGATCTTGCCATCACATGAATTCTCAATAGCACAACTAAATTTATCAAAGATAACTTTATAACCTTTGTCGCATAATTGACTAATACTAATTAAGTTGTGTTTCAAGTTCTCAACCAAACATACATTCTCAATTAGAGTTGAGGAAACTTTACCAACATTTCCAATTCCAAGAATTTTTCCTTTTGAATTGTCTCCAAAAGATACTTCTCCACCATTTTCAATTTTGGTGAAGCTTGAGAACCATGCATAGTTTCCGATCATGTGCCTTGAACAACCGCTGTCCAAGTACCATTTATTTTTCTTCTTCTTCAAGCCCTACAAGGAAAATCTCAAGTTTTAGGTACCCAAAGCTTTTTGGGTCCTTGAGAGTTAGCAACGGTTCCTTTTGGAACCCAAATGCATTTGACACCATAATATGCATTCCTTTTCACGAAACATCTATATTTCATGTGACCATTTTGATTACAATAATGGCAAACTATCTTATGAGCACTAGTGGAGGTATCTTTAACAAAATAACTCTTATAATATTTTTGCTTCAAGTTAGGCTTATACCCAAGTCCTCCTTTATCAAAAACACATTTTTGTGAATTAAGCATATTATCCAACATCTTTTGCCCATTTGTAAATTTCAAAACAATCTCATTCAACTCATTGCTCTTTTTCTTAAGCATTTCGTTTTCATTTTTTGACTCATCTATGTGTGATTCTAAATGCTCATGTGAAATGCTTGGTTTCTCATTTGATAATGCCATGTCATCATGCAATGTTTTGTTCTCTACTTCTAGGCATGCAATTTTTGTATTTAGAGAATCATTTTCATTTTTTAGCTTTGCCATTTCCTTTTTAAGACATACATTCTTTTTACCAATCTTCATCAACTCATTATGCAATTCTTTAAAAGCATCATACAGTTCATCATAGGTGGGATCACTTACCTCATTGAGATCATCATCCCCTCCTATTGCCATAAGCGCTAAGTTTGATACTTCTTGTAATCCTTCTTCATCACTTGAATCTTCCTCGCTATCATCCGAAGTTGCAACCATTGCTTTCTTCTTGAATTTGTTGATAAGTGGGCACTCCGATTTTATATGGCCAGGCTTCTTGCATTCATAGCATGTGATTACCTCTTTCTTCTCCCTTTGGTTCTTGAAGTTTCTGAAATTTCTTCGCTCTCCGGTTTTCTTGAAGAATTTTCTGAACCTCCTTGCTAGCATGGCTAGCTCTTCATCATCTGGTTCACTCTCCCCATCACTCTCATATTTTGAAGCTTTGAGAGCAATGCTTTTGTTCTTCTCCTCATGCCCTTTTTTCTGCTGCCAAATCTTCTTTATATGAAATGAGAGAACCAATTAAATCATCAAGAGGTAAAGTATTTAAATCTTTGGCCTCTTCAATAGCGGTTCTTTTAGGTCTCCATTCTTTTGGAAGTGACCTAATGATTTTCTTAACTTTTTCGCTATTTGAGAAGATCTTTCCTAGGGCTCCTAGGGTGTTTACTATGTCCGTAAATCTCGTATACATAGAGTACCCACTCTCATTTTGTTCCATTTGGAACAACTCATATTGTCGAGTGTACCTACTAATTTTTGACTCTTTCACTTGATTTGTGCCTTCATAAACTACTTCAAGTTTGTGCTAAATTTCATTGGCACTTTCACAACTAGATACTCGATGAAATTCTTTCTTATCAAGTGCACAAAATAAAACATTTATAGCTTTGGAATTTAGAGAAGCTTTTCTCTTTTCCAACTCATTCCATTCCCTTGAAGGTTTTGGAATATATTCCCCGAATTCATTTTTAGTTAAGGGCAAAAACGGACCATCACATACAACTTCCCAAATTTCATAATCTAAAGCTTGCAAATAGATTCTCATTCTAGTTTTCCAATAAGCATAGTCATTACCGTCAAAGAATGGTGGTCTAGTTGTAGATTGCCCTTCTCTAAAGGTTGAGTCATTTAGGGTTGCCATGGATCTTATACTCTAGACGATTAAGTCCTAATAAGAGAACAAGACTCTGATACCAATTGAAATACAAGTATGCAACCCACGAGGGGGGTGAATTGGGATTCTAAAAAATTATTCAATTTATTAAGAAAAACTTAATGCAAATATAATCCAAATTCAAAGTAATAACAAATAAGTTGATCACAATATAAAAAGGATAAGGGAAGAGAGATTCAAACTTGAAGATTTTTACGTGGTTCAGCCAACCTTGCCTACTGTTGAGTGTTAGAAAATGTATATTTATAAAGGAGAAAATTGTCATTTTACACTACAAGTTTTACTAACACCTTTACTTTTATGAATTTAACCTTCTTTTGATTTAATTCCGTGTGTTTTATTTTAATTAAGTATTTTATGTATTTTAGGGGCATCGTAGTCATTTCACAATAAACGAGAGATCAGATGGCAAAACGAACATCACTTTTGAACTCAGGACGGTCGAAAACCTTAGGAGGAGCATAAAAGGAAAAATGGCACTGTTCACATGTACGACACTATTCACGTGTACGTTACTGTTCACGTTACTGTTTATGGCACTGTTCACATAGACGGACGATAACGTGGCATTGACCGATGATGTGGCATTGACTGATGAGGTGTCACGATCCTGTTGGACTAAAATTCTTATGTACTGTTGATGGTGACGTGGCAGCATATCAGTGGACCAAAAATCTCGTGTACGGTACATGCATCACACAAGATTATTTTCAACCAAACCGCGTCACTGTTCACCTGGGTCAAACCGTGTTACTGTTCATCCACGTGGTCAAACCGCGTACTGTTGACTGATGACGTGGCACAATCCTGAGCGTCCAAACTGTTTTTAATCCGATGGCCATGATTTACTCCATGTATCTATAAAAAGGCGGCCTTCCCCCCCTAATTTGATATCTCTGAATCCATTTTTGGGATCCATTTTCTGTAATTCCTTCTCCATCTTATATTTTCTACGTATTTTAATAAATTTCCATTTTGCCCCTAGTTCAATTATGAGTGGCTAATTTTCTTTCAAGCTTGGGTTGAAGGTGAAGTCTCAACATGTGTCATGGGCTTTATTTGGTAAATTTACTTTCTCTTCCCCTCTAATTTTTGTGGATGTTTTGACTTCTCGTCGACAAATAATACTAATCTTGTCTAGTACCGCCTTGGTTTCACCGGCTCCCTAGTACAAGGTTATTATTATTTGGCACGATAAGCCCTTAGCACCATATTGATTAGAGCGTGGTTCATGAGGTGTGGATTCTCCCCTCATGATTTAATTGGCATTAATAAGGATTATTTAGCCCATGATGCATATTGATACGGATCCAGATATCCAAGTACGTTATCTCAATAGAATTCTCTTCAATTTATTCTCGCCATTTCAATTCCAATTTTAGAATTTATTCTCGCCATTTTAATTTAAGTTTTAGCATATTCCAAATCATTTCCACCACAAATCCAATCACCCATTTACAAAATTAATTCTACACACAATTAAAATCCACCTCCTCGTGGGATCGACACTCGTCACCATTGATCTATATTACAACAGATTCGTGCGCTTGCGAGTTCAACAAAATTTGCACAATAAGTTTTTGGCGCCGTTGCCGGGGAGGTAAGTAATTTTAATTCATAGAATTAATTTTTGTGAATAGATCCATTTTATTTGTTTTCTTGTATTTTTTTTATTATTAAAAAAAGAAAAAAAAGTGAATTTATATTTAAAGGTTAGTATTTTTTTTCTTTTTCTCTTCTTTAAAATTCTGTAATTTAATTTTCAATTTATTTTTTCTTTGTAATATTTGTTTATTTTATTAATTTAATTTTTAGTTAATTTATTTCACGTATTTGTTTTTGTGTATTTTTATAGAAAGGTTGTAATAGCGCAATAAGGTTAGTATCGTAATTTCTCCCTCTTCTTTAATTTTATTTGTTTTGTTCCCATCTTTATTTTTATTTTATTTGTTTTGCATGCATGGTCGTAGGTCATTATTACCTAATCTTGAACCTATAGACCTTGAACTAGAAAAAATACTTCGCACACACAAGCACGTTAAAAATAAATTTGGCATGGATTTACAAGCACCACAGGAGAGGCCATTTAAGGACTATTTTCGTCCCTTAGCTAATTTGAGCACATCATGCATAAGATACCCAAATGTAGCTGCTAGGAGTTTTGAATTAAAACCTAGTGTGCTAAATTGTCTCCCCACATTCTATGGCCTAGAAAATGAGGATCCATATAATCATCTGAATGATTTTCATGCTATTTGTCAAACTTTTAAATACGAAAATTTTTCAGACGATGATGTTAAACTCAGATTATTCCTATTTTCTTTAAATGATAGAGCTCGTTCATGGCTTAATACATTGCCTGCTAATAGCATTGCATCATGGGAACAAATGGTTACAAAATTTTTGAATAAATATTTCCCAGTGCATAAAACCAATGCTATTCGCAGGGAAATCTCAGAGTTTACCCAGAGAGATGAAGAGCAGTTTTTTGAAATATGGGAGCGATTCAATGGGCTACTCTTGAAGTGTCCACATCATGGGTACGAGAAATGGCATCAATGCCAATACTTTTTGGAGGGATTATTGCCGAATGTGCAAGAATGACTAATGGCAACAAGTGGAGGAGAGCTAATGTCAAAAAGTGCATCAGAAATTTGAGAATTCTTCCAGCGACAAGCGGATAATTCCCAACAACGGAGTCGATCACTTAGAAATACTAGAAGAATTAAAGGAGTGAATGAGGTTCACATTGGTGAGTCAACTTCGGGAATTAAAGAAGTCAAGGAGATGGTTGAAGGTCTTGCTCGACAAATAGCATCATTATCGACTGCTAAATCAACAGAATCACATGACCATGACTCATACTCAGATCAAGCCAATGCCATAGGTGTAATGAGAAAACCATCGAATTACAACCCATACTCCAACACATATAACCCTGGATGGAGAGACCACCCCAATTTTTCATGGTCTCAAAGACTCCAACAGAATGGACCAGCAGCTCCAGCTCCACCAATGCAACCAATTCCTCAAATTCCTCAAGCCTCTCTGCCCCCATTTAGACCATACAATCAAAACCAGAACTACTCTTAGCCCAGACCATGGGAGGATTCATTCCAGAATCTTAAGAATCTTACTCACTCTACGATTGAGCAACAGAACCGCACCATTGATGGACTACGAAATGAGTTGAGAGCAGGCTTCAACTCACAAGCCCAATCAGTTTCAAGCCTGGAGAAGATGGTGGGACAACTTGCTTCTTCAATTCAGACCTTGGCAATGACTGTTGAGAAAGGCAAGTTTCCAAGTCAACAAGTGCCTAATCCTAAAGGAGTGCATGAAGCAAGTACCAGTTCACCACAGCAGCATGGAGAGGTCAAAGCAGTCATGACCTTGCGAAAAGGAAAAGAAGTCGACAACAAAGTGGAGATGCCGGTGACAAAAGAAAATCAAATTATACCTGTGAATGTTGATGACTCATCACCGGAGGAGAGAGAAGAAACCAACCCACAAGAATATGTTCCTAAAGCTCCATTTCCTCAGAGGTTAGCTAAAGGAAAAAAGGAAAAATCCACAGGTGAGATTCTCGAAATCTTTAAACAAGTGTTAACATCCCTTTACTTGATGCTATTAAACAAGTTCCATCTTATGCCAAGTTTCTTAAAGACCTTTGTACTAAAAAGAGAAATATGCATGTTCAAAAGAAGACATTTTTAACAGAAAATGTTAGTTCTATACTCCAACATAAAATTCCTTTAAAATGCAAAGACCCAGGCTCCCCCACTATCTCATGTAGTATAAAGAACCACACAATTGAAAATGCTTTGTTGGATTTAGGAGCTAGTGTAAATTTGTTGCCTTATTCAGTATTTGTGAAACTTGGACTGGGAGAATTACACCCAACTCCAGTAGTGTTACAACTTGCAGATCGGTCCACGAAAATACCTCGTGGTATTGTGGAGGACGTGCTTATCCAGGTAGACAAGTTTTATTTTCCTGTTGATTTCATTGTAATTGACACTCAACCAATACAAGATTCAAGGAAGCACATTCCCATTATTCCAGGCCGACCTTTCTTGGCAACTGCGGATGCTCACATTCAATGCAGGACTGGAAATATGCAGTTGTCCTTCGACAACATGACTATGGAGCTGAACATCTTCAACATTGCCAAACAACCTCACAATGCAGATGATGGAATTGTTGATGTGGATTTAATAGAAACAATAGTTGATAACACTTTTCTTTCAAACCTTAGTGATGATCCTTTACAAACATGTTTAACTCACTTTGGTTTTGATTTTGATATTGACAGATCAGTCGATGAGGCCAACGCCCTACTTGACTCAGCACCATCTATGGACACTAATAAATGGAAGTCAAGAGTTGAACAACTAGCACCATCAGAGAAGAAACTCATCCCATCATCAGAATCACCACCAAAACTCGAGCTCAAACCATTGCCCAACACATTGGAATATGCTTTTTTGGGAGAAGAAAGTACTCTGCCGGTAATCATTTCATCATCATCCCTAAACGACGAACAAAAAGGTAAGTTGTTGGATGTTTTGAAAGAGCACAAAGGGGCATTAGGATGGACCATAGCAGACATAAAAGGTATAAACCCAGTAGACTACATGCATTACATTCACCTTGATGAAAATGCTAAATCTACTAGGGAAATGCAACGTCGGTTAAATCCTAACATGAAAGAAGTTGTTAGAACTAAAGTCCTTAAGCTATTAGATGCAGGTATCATTTACCCAATTTCTGATAGTTAATGGGTCAGTCCTGTGCAAGTTGTCCCTAAAAAAATCAGGAGTCACAGTAGTTACCAATGCTGATAATGAATTGATACCCACTAGAGTGACTACAGGATGGCGTGTATGCATTGATTATAGAAAGTTGAATTCTGTCACACGTAAAGACCATTTTCCTTTACCATTTATCGATCAAATGCTTGATAGATTAGCAGGCCATGAATTTTATTGCTTTTTAGATGGCTACTCAGGATACAATCAGATCCCCATAGCACCAAAAGATCAAAAGAAGACCACTTTCACTTGCCCTTTTGGCACATTTGCATATAGGAGAATGCCATTTGGATTATGTAATGCACCTGCTACATTTCAACGATGCATGTTAAGCATTTTTTCTGATATGGTTGAACGATTCCTTGAAGTCTTTATGGATGATTTTTCTATCTTTGGTGACTCGTTTGATCAATGTTTACATCATCTAACACTAGTTCTGCAGAGATGTATCGAGAAGAACTTGGTCTTAAATTGGGAGAAGTGTCATTTTATGGTAAAACAAGGTATTGTTCTCGGTCACATCATTTCGAGCAAAGGTATTGAGGTTAACAAAGCCAAGGTGGATCTCATTTCTAATCTTCCTCCACCCAAAACAGTCAGAGAAGTAAGATCTTTCCTTGGGCATGCTGGTTTCTATAGACGTTTCATTAAAGATTTTAGCAAAGTTTCTAGATCCTTGTGCAATTTACTTGCTAAGGATGTACCTTTTATCTTTAATAATTCATGTCTTGTGGCGTTTGAAAAATTAAAATAGTTGTTGACATCACCCATCATTCAGGCCCCAAACTGGAGATTACCATTTGAGCTAATGTGTGATGCATCTGATTATGCAGTAGGAGCAGTTTTAGGACAAAGAGTTGATCGAATTCCCCATGTTATTTACTATGCTAGTATGACATTAAATGCTGCACAGTTGAACTATTCAACTACTGAAAAAGAAATGCTAGCAGTAGTGTTTCCATTGGAAAAATTTCGATCATATCTCATTGGTTGTAAAATAATTATATTCACGGATCATGCTGCTCTTAAATATCTGCTCACAAAAAAAGATGCAAAAGCTAGACTAATTCGTTGGGTTTTACTTTTGCAGGAATTTGACTTGGAATTCAAAGATAAGAAAGGGACAGAAAATGTTGTGGCGGACCACCTCTCTCGTCTCCATTTTGATACAATTACAGAGCCATTAATATTAAATGAGTCATTTCCAGATGAACAATTAATGAGTGTGGAAGTATTACCTTGGTATGCTGATGTAGTTAATTATCTTGTTATAGGTAAACTTCCAGAGCATTGGACCAAGCAAGACAAGGCTAAATTCTTTGCAGAAATAAAGAATTTCTTTTGGGATGACCCTTATTTGTTCAAGTATTGTGCAGACCAAATTGTTAGACGATGTGTCCCAGAAAGTGAAATTCAGAATATCCTTTTATTCTGCCATGAACAAGCTTGTGGAGGCCATTTTAGCGCTAAGAAAACAGCGACTAAAGTTTTACAATGTGGTTTCTATTGGCCAACTATATTTCGAGACGCTTACACTTTCTGTTCTTCATGTGATAGGTGTCAACGAATGGGGAGCATTACACGAAGGAACATGATGCCACTTAATCCAATTTTAGTGGTTGAGATTTTTGACGTATGGGGTATCGATTTCATGGGACCCTTTCCCCCTTCTTTTGCCCATCAATACATATTGGTTGCTGTTGACTACGTATCGAAATGGGTAGAAGTAATTCCATGCAGAACTAATGATCACAAGGTGGTGATAGGATTTTTGAAAAGCAATATTGTCTCATGCTTTGGATTCCCTCTAGCAATAATCAGTGATGGTGGTGCCCACTTTTATAACAAAGCATTCAAAGCTCTTTTGACAAAGTATTCAATCACACACAAAATGGCGACCTCGTATCATCCGCAAACCAGTGGCCAAGTTGAGATCTCCAATCGAGAAATAAAGCACATATTAGAAAAGACGGTGAGGCCAAACAGAAAAGATTGGTCATTAAGACTTGATGATGCATTATGGGCATATAGAACGGCTTTCAAGACCCCGATTGGGATGTCACCCTAAAGGCTAGTGTATGGAAAAGCTTGCCACCTACCTGTGGAACTCGAGCATCGTGCATATTGGGCCATCAAGAAATTCAACTTTGACATTCAGCAAGCCAGCTCAGAAAGAAGATTACAACTGGCAGAACTTGAAGAAATTCGCAATGACGCATACGAAAATGCCAAGATTTACAAGCAACGAATGAAAGTCTTCCATGACAAGCAAATTATGAGAAAATCTTTCACTCCAGGTCAGAAAGTGCTTTTATTCAATTCTCGCTTGCACCTATTCCCAGGTAAGTTACGCTCTCATTGGTCTGGTCCCTTTATTGTTCATACTGTTTTTCCACATGGGGCAATTGAAATTAAGGACCCAAAGAACGGTGTCACGTTTAAAGTTAATGGTCAAAGATTAAAGCCATATCTAGAGTACCAACCATATGGAAAAGACACCGAAATAAATTTGAGTAACCCACCAGATTTGAATTGATTTTTTTTCTTTTCGGTGATTTGATTTTTTTTTCTTTCTTTATATTATTGTTTTGCTAATTGAAATTATTTTTGCATAAGTGTGTTTGTTTAACTATTAAGTTTTCTCTTATCATTTTTAATCATGAGTACCTTACTTAGACCATTCCTCCTGAACATTCTTAAACCACTTCAACATGTCAAAACTCATCTCAAAAGGCAGATTCAATTTTGTAAAACACATCGTATTTAGGCTCTACAACCACCAGAGTTAGTAGCCTATGTTGAGGGTTTAGAAAGCCAACTTAGAGACATTGAGAGAAGTGTTTATGACATCCAGTTGGAGCTTGAAGTAAATTCAATAAGAGGACGATTTTAATTTTTTTTGTGTGTTTTAATTTGTTTTTCTGTTTGTGTGCTTTAGTTTGTTACCCCGGTGAAGTGGCGAATAACGGTACTCCGTGACAATCAAGTCGGTTACTTCAGTTTCCCATAATAACTGATATTCTGAGGCGAAAGTATGGACAGAAATGACATTCTAGCGAAGCTTCACAAGCGATTCCCTTCACTTCCTCAGAATGCCCTCCTTACGATCTATAAAGCTCGGTCCGAACGCATGCGATTGCTCATGAGGAATAACATACCTGCTGACATCCATTGGTTAATCGAGGCAAAAGTACGATTGGCAGGTGAGTTACCTCCAAAATTTATTGCATACATGCCTGGTTATGGTAAAGGAAATTATGCAAGAAAACGACGAGCTCGAAGAATTTCTGTTGCTTGTCATAAGTGTGCCAGAATGAGTTGCAATAAAAACCCATGTTCTTTAGGAATGGTGTCTGATAACAGGGAATATAAGATTCAATTCATTAGGGATGACTTGAATAAGGAGTCATTGGATGATATCCTTTTGTCTCTTGAAACGCATCCCAGTGGATATGTGCAAGGAGCGATTCTCCAGTTATGGCCATTATTCCAGAAAGAGCATGCACGATATAGTCTCGGGAATCTGACTATAAACAACCCTGTTTGCCAGTTTATAAGAAAACTGGATAGGAAGCCTATCCTTGACCCATAGAGGGCGTTCAAGCTGTTTCTGGACGTAAAACCAGAGGAAGATGTGAGCCACAATCGCAACTACCTGTAAATATCCTTTTACTTTACTGTTATTTTATTTCACTATTGTTTTATTGTGTGCATTATTGTCTTTAATAATTTTATTATTGTTTTCTTTTTCCTTATTACTGTTTGCTTTTTCCTTTTTACTGTTTCCTTTTTGACTCGCGAGCCACGTGCTTTACGCGTTATTTGACACTGACATGTTACCTCATACACAACTATGACCCACTGTCACCAAGACTCTTAAATGTGATTTTTTTGTCAAGCACTCACAAATTGTTTTTTTGAGAAGTATCCCAATGGCAGCTACTCCAAATAGACAATTCAAGAACATTTGTGTGCTTTCTGGATTTACATATGGCAAACATAAAGAGTTCGTTGAGGCAGCCATAGATCTTGGTCGAAGCATAGCAGCGAGAAAATTACACTTGGTGTATGGAGGAGGTAACCGAGGGTTATAAAAAATGGTCTCAGAAGCAGCTTTTATCAGAGGAAGTCAAGTGTTAGGCATCATCCCAAGAGTCTTAAAACCATTGGGCAGTTCGTCTGACTCATCAACTGGAGAAGAGTTAGTCGTCTCAGGTATGCAAGGAAGAATAAATGAAATGCTTAATCATGCTGATGCTTTTATTTTCCTTCCAGGAGATCTTGCAACACTAGAGGCACTTATCACACTAGTATCTTGGGCCCATCTGCACATCCACCAGAAACCCATCGGTTTGTTAAATGTCAATAACTTTTATGATGGCTTTATCGCATTTCTTAACCATGCAATAAAAAACTATTTCATTCCTTCTAATGTGAAAAAACTTTTTATTTGTGCTCACACTGCTAATGAGCTACTTGATCTGTTACAAGCTTATAAACCGGAGCCAGACCCTTGGACCTTTGTGTTGGAGCGCCCAAATAATGATGGTAACAGTAGCCGCAGTAAGAAGTACAAATTAGATTTAACTCTCCGCTTATAAATATTTTCTTTTGTGTTGCACCACCCAAGTGATGTCTTCTAAACTGTACTTTTTTCCTTTCAAACATTGAGGACAATGTTTCGTTCTGGTTGGGGGGAGGGAATAGTCGACAATTGTGGAATTTTGGTTAAGTTTTTACTAATTTTTTATTGTAGAAACTAACTGTTGCTAACTTTTTGTGTTGAAGATGGCTGAATATGGAGTGTAGTAACTCTAGAAACGCATCTTCATCGTTAAAAAAAAATTTTAAAAAAATAATTAAAAAAACTAAAAAATAAAAAAAAATTCAGACATTTTCTTTTTCTTTATTATGTTTTGATGTTCATTTTTCTTCTTCTTTTTAATTTCTCCTTATAAATATATATTTTCAAATTTTTGAGTCAAAAATGGCTGAATATGGAGTGTAGTGCCTCTAGAAACGCATCTTCTAAGTTAAAAAAAAATCATTTTCGTTTTCTATCATTTTAAGTGTAACTTTTCTAATTAGTTTTTATTCATCATTTTCACATTTCTGCATGCATATTTTTCTTTCATGTTTAGAATAGGTTGGGGGGTAGAATGTTGTTTAAAAAAAAATTTGTGATTTATTTTAACATTGGATGACATGATTAATTTCAAATTTTAGTATTTGTATTATCTTTGGTCTTAAGTGATGTTACGCTATGTTTGCTACTTTACATGTTGATGTTGGAGACAAATATGAGTTGCTTGAAGGAATGAACATGTCATAAATAAGTGCCAAGTGAGTTGTTGAGCCTATCATTTTCTTAGAGAGTAACCCTTTTGCCCATTCTCTATACAGCTTAGCAGTTTATTATTTTATACACGATCTCTAAATTTCTTTTGAGTTAACCCTTAAAAAAAATGGTGAAATTAAAAAAAAAGAAAAAGAAAAAAAATGTGTGTTGCTACATTGGGAGGCCCGTCTAACTAGTAGATATGGATGATTATTTAGAGCCCTAAAAGACAATGGAAATGCCATCTTTGATCCGTTTGAGCCTTTCTGGTCATCCCTTTTATTAAATATCCATAGTTAACCCTTTTGAGCCTTTACAAAAAAAAAAAACCTTTTTTTTGTCAACTTATCATCTTGACCCACTTCAATTTGGAGTATTACCCGATGTCTTATAAGTTCCATCACCTATTTATGTTTGAGAAAAATGTAAATAATTATTTTCAGTAACGTTGTGCCAAGCAAAAGCAAAAAAAAAAATATTTGTTTCAAAAAAAAAGAAGAAAAAAAAATAATAATAACAATAATAGGTGAAATCCACCTTGCACCTTCCAAAAAAAAAAATTTCTCTGCATTTTTCTCAAACATACACTTTGTTTTCCTTATTTCCCTTCTTTGTTAACCATGTTCCTAGCCTACGTTACGTCCTAATAAAAGTCCTTCTTGATTTTAGGGAACTATATTATGAAGTAGAAGCTAGTTATATGGGCTAAAAAGATGTAGTGGTGCATAACAAAAAATAAATAAATAAATAAAAGAAAAAAAGATAAATAAATTGGGTTGACTAGCATTTTTGTTTGACTTGAGATCGTATTATTTCTAAGCTGAGGGCATATTTATTTCATCTTGGTGAGAGCATGCGATATCACTTCTTTATTATTTTCTCTCAATTACCATTCATTGGAGTGACTATTTTTATTGGGTTTAATTTCTTTGTGAGAGTGTCACTACTTCCAGTGAGATTTTGGGGTTTGACATGTCATTCTTGAAAGTAGCTATAACAAAGTCTACTGGGCTGATTCATGTGGATGGTTGATGTGGGTGTGATGTTGCTTTAGACTGGAGATAATGCTTATACTTTTATTTGATTGCTATCATTAATCTGATTGAATAAACACGAGTGTTTCTAAATAAAATAAAATAAAAATCATTTTGGTTTTGAATTTTGTTTTCGCTTTATTTGCTAGGGACTAGCAATAAGCTGGTTGGGGGGTGTGTTGAGTGTTAGAAAATGTATATTTATAGAGGAGAAAATCGTCATTTTACACTACAAGTTTTACTAACACCTTTACTTTTATGAATTTAATCTTCTTTTGATTTAATTCCGTGTGTTTTATTTTAATTAAGTATTTTATGTATTTTAGGGGCATCGTAGTCATTTCACAATAAACGAGAGATCAGATGGCAAAACAGACATCACTTTTGAACTCAGGACGGTCGAAAACCTTAGGAGGAGCATAAAAGAAAAAATGGCACTGTTCACATATACGGTACTATTCACATGTACGGTACTGTATACATTACTGTTCACATAACTGTTCACATAGACGGACGATGATGTGGCATTGACCGATGATGTGGCATTGACTGATGAGGTGTCACGATCCTGTTGGACTAAAATTCTTATGTACTGTTGATGGTGACGTGGCAGCATATCAGTGGACCAAAAATCTCGCGTACGGTACATGCATCACACAGGATTATTTTCAACCAAACCGCGTCACTGTTCACTCGGGTCAAACCGTGTTACTGTTCATCCGCGTTGTCAAACCATGTACTGTTGACTGATGACGTGGCACAATCCTGAGCGTCCAAACTGTTTTTAATCCGATGGCCATGATTTACTCCATGTATCTATAAAAAGGGGGCCTTCCCCCCTAATTTGATATCTCTGAATCCATTTTTGGGATCCATTTTCTGTAATTCCTTCTCCATCTTGTATTTTCTACGTATTTTAATAAATTTCCATTTTGCCCCTAGTTCAATTATGAGTGGCTAATTTTCTTTCAAGCTTGGGTTGAAGGTGAAGTCTCAACATGTGTCATGGGCTTTATTTGGTAAATTTACTTTCTCTTCCCCTCTAATTTTTGTGGATGTTTTGACTTCTCGTCGACAAATAATACTAATCTTGTCTAGTACCGCCTTGGTTTCACCGGCTCCCTAGTACAAGGTTATTATTATTTGGCACGATAAGCCTTTAGCACCATATTGATTAGAGCGTGGTTCATGAGGTGTGGATTCCCCCCTCATGATTTAATTGACATTAATAAGGATTATTTAGCCCATGATGCATGTTGATACGGATCCAGATATCCAAGTACGTTATCTCAATAGAATTCTCTCCAGTTTATTCTCGCCATTTCAATTCCAATTTTAGAATTTATTCTCACCATTTTAATTTAAGCTTTAGCATATTCCAAATCATTTCCACCACAAATCCAATCACCCATTTACAAAATTAATTCTACATACAATTAAAATCCACCTCCTCGTGGGATCGACACTCGTCACCATTGATCTATATTACAACAGATTCGTGCGCTTGCGAGTTCAACAAAATTTGCACAACACCTACGTCCACGCCTCCAAGCTTTCCGGGCTTGAGGATTTCACTAAGCAAGCCTCCAAGGCTTCAAATGCTTATACTTGACTTCCAAGGTGTCAATAACCTTTACAACAAGAGATTATCCCAATCTCTTAACCCAAGTGTATCCCAACACTTACAATCACTCAAAGATAAAAGATTATAAACTTGGTTTGCCTCTCACAATATTTAAAATTACAAAATGATACCCAATATGTGAATAGATGAAGCAAGAATGTATATAAAGCTCAATGAAGATTGTATTCTCAAGTATAAGCTCAGTAGTCGTGTTGTGATCAATCCTTGTTTGAATTTGAATGAGCTTATTTATAGTTGCAGCTGAAAACTAACCGTTATTGACTTTCTGCACACTGTCGGATCGCCGTTAGCTAGATGTTGGATCGCCGTTTGACTGGTCAATATGACCGTTGGGCTGATTTTTCAAATTGTCGGATCGCCGTTAACTATATGTTGGATCGCCGTTTAGGTCCAGAGGCTACTGGTTGATATCGGCGAGCCATTTATCACACATGTCGATTCACCGTTTAGGTCCAGAGGCTACTGGTTGATATCGGCGAGCCATTTATCACACATGTCGGTTCGCCGTTTAGGTCCAGAGACTACCCTTCAGTTCTGGTTGATATCGGTGAGCCGTTTATCACACATGTCGGTTCGTCATTTTCCACAAGAAACTGCTGCAGTGAACTATTTTGCAAGATGACTGTTTTGACTCCAAATCTTTATAAACATTACTTTATGAAATTTGTCAAAAATAGATGAAAATTATGTTGAGCTCTTAAAAGATTAATCAAACTTAATCATGTTTGTTATCATCAAAATCAATAAGGAATTATTTAGGTTAACACTTGGAAGTCAATTGTAAGAACTTGAAGCCTTGGGAGGCTTGGATAGTGAAATCCTCGAGCTTGGTTGGCTTGGAGGCGTGGACGTAGGGGGGGATTGCCGAACCACATAAAAATCCACGTGTTTGTTTTTCTCTTCCCTTACTCTTTTATTTTTAAGCTTGTTTGAATTTATTATTTTCTATTTCATTAAGGCGTTAGATTGATTTGTTGTGCGAATTGTATTACATAATTTTTAAAAACCCAATTCACCCCCCCTCTTGGGTTGCGTTACTTGCATTTCAAATTGGTGATGTGACAGTATGTTAGAGGACTGAAAAAACGTGCGTACGATACATGTATATACATGGAATGATAGCCCTAATGATTGTTCTATCCAATTAGAACTTGCCACGTGTCGCAATCCTGAGCGTCCAAATTGTTTAAATTCGATGGCCATGATTTAGTCATTGTATCTATAAATAAGGGCTCGCCCCCCCCCCCCCCCCCAAATTTGACACCCTTAATTCATTTTTGAGCTCTATTTTCTGTAATTCCTTCTCCTTCTTATATTTTCTATGTATTTTAATAAATTCTTTTATACTCTGTTTCTTCTTTTTTTTTCTTTCTCCTCTTTATCTTCCTCAGCTAGTGGTGAGTCTTCTTCGGATTCTGATTCTTCTTTACTCTCTTTTGCTGCCTCAGCTATTGGAGCATCGCCTGCTGATGCTTGGAAATTAAACGACTGCAGTAAGGAGTTAGGGAAGTCTTTGTTCTTTTTCTTTATGTAGATTGCAGGTTGATGTCTATGGTTTTCAAGGTGCCTCAAATAATTTCAGAATCTTTGATTTTCTTCTTTTTGTGCGTGTACACATTCATTGATGGTGCCACTCAATTGTTGCAGCAACATGTTCTGGTGTTGCTGTAGCAGCAGAGTCCCCAACAATTCTTTCAATAGTTCGAGTGATAAATGCTCTTTCATTCTTAATGCTTTCATCTTTGGCTGATATTTTTACCCTAGATACAAGACAAATGTTGGCGATGAGTGAGGGAAACAACAGAGCGGCAATCTTGTGTTTTTCAAAAAACAATAATTGTCAAGAAACATGTTGACCATTGATAAGGCTTTTAACTAACTGCCTTAAGTAACAACTTTAATAAATATTACTTTTTTAGATTTCAATAAGTTGTAGTTGGCAAAACAAAATATAACATTTAATCATTAAATATTATCCAAGTCTAACCCAATAAAATAAAATCAAGGAGCATTAACAGAGGTCAACTAGCTCCCACCCCCCTGGCATATTTTTTACAGTTTCTTGTGATTATACTTGTTACAACTACCATCTCATAGTTATTGAAGAGGTCACTTTAGATTCAGAAGGAGAGGGGAAAAAAAGTCAAAATTAGACCACAAAGAAGATAGTTTTCAGAGGAAATTAAAAAGGAATTACAAGACTCATATTATGTAAATGAGCAGCCTACAACACATCAGAGTGCAAAATACTAAAAAGCTTGCAATAAGGACCCAAAAGAGAGAGAGAGAGAGAAAGAGACACAAAATTAGCATCTCTAAACAAAATGTTGAATAACAGTTTGAGAAATATTTATTTCTCCTACTTTTCCATAGTGATGGGATTGGAATTAAGATCAAGTAAAGAAAATTAGGCATAATTATTGTAAAAAAATAAAAGACCATCAAAACATAGCAGACATACAGAGATCACCAACAGCAAGCATGGATATGAAATTAAAACAACTCAACAAAAAGTTAATTATTTTAGTAAGTAGACTGAACTAACCATATGCTTCCTGCCAATATAATAACCATAAGAACCTGACGGTCATGAACACCAAAGCTTGTGATTTTCGCCAGCTAGGAGCTCACCTACACTGAAGTCTATAGGTACAACAATACCCAAAATAATAATAAAAGCCATGAATGAAGTTTTTAAAAGTTCATAATTCGGTTTTAGAACAATTGATGGATAAACCTAAAAATTTGAAGTACACCAGTAAGTTTGAAATACTTCATACAGCTTTCATATATAAAATATAAATGTGAAATAACATGTTCACAGTGGAGATCAGTCAGTTGATAGAGAAACTATTGACTTGCTTTACATATACAGAGCATCCCATGCTCATTATCATGGAATGGTGTCCTACTGCCTACTACTCAAATTATGGACTATTACACAAGTACCGATCAAAGCTTTTGTTCTCAATCTTAAAACATATCACATAAAGTTCATTAAAAAAAGGGGTCAACTCCTAACACAATCCACCAATAAACTCCCCTATAAACTTCCATCGTACTATGAAATGACAAATTGCTGCAAACTCTAAAACACATCCAATTTCCATAAGCCCACATAGGATCCTCATTTATAAAATAAACCCCATTTCGCTTAAAGCCTCAAAGCCACAAGACTTAAACACAAAACTAAATCAATACGTAAAGAAAAGTGCAACCTTCCAAATAAACATGAATTTCTCAACATCGGCAACAACCCAAAAATTAAAATTACAAAGCAACAACCCAAAAATTAAAATTACAAAAAATAATCATAAGCTAAAATTTTAAAAAACCATTAATTAAATTGACAAAAAAAATATTAAGCCATTACCAATTGTTAAAATAAACCTCTCTGCCCTTAAAGTCGCTGAAATCCTCCTCTACAATTCTAGGCATAGGCGAACCTTCTATAGCAAACAAATTAACTAGCTTCTCAACAATTATCTCAAATTCAAGCAAATGGGTTTCAAGTAGCGAACAAAAAAAGTGAAATTTGAACAGGAAAAAAAAAAGTCGGACGAAAGAAGCCTCAATTAGGGTTTCGCTTTGTTTTTCGATTTGGGGAAAAAAGGAAAAAGGAAAGAGAAGCCTCAATTAGGGTTTCGCTTTATTTTTCGATTTGGGGAAAAATGGAAAAAGGAAAGAGAAGCCTCAATTAGGGTTTAGCTTTTCATTATCTGTCTGAATTAATTGAATTGAGTTTGTAAATGTACAACTGGAAATAGAAGAGATCGAGAAGAGAAAAAAGAAAAAGAGAAAGAGAAAGTAAGATAGTGATAGGGTTTGGTTAAGATATTTGCGTGCATGAATGAAAAAAAGTTTCCAAGTTTGGGTTATATTTTGCTTTTGTTATTTTAATTTTGTTATTTAATTTATTAGCGCTATTATATCTTAATTCTACAAGGTCTACTGGTGTATTGTCCAAATGTTATAGCTTTGAATTTTAAAAGTCTTAGGTTCGAGTTGGAGTTAAAGCAACCTTAATGGTACTTATTTATGATACTTACTTATTAAAAACGGAAAATGGTGCATATGTACATAATTAATGACACTTTTTACAAAGTGTCAGTAAAAGTCATTTTTTTAGTAGTGAAGGTGTAGAGTGTGAAGAATTGAGTTGTGAGTTTGGGGACTAAAATGCAATCGAAAGAGAGTTATGGGCCATAGTGCAAATCGCTTTCAGTGTAGGGGCGATATGTAAATAATTTGCTGATGTGGCAAAGTTTCTTATGGTCATTAGAAGTGTTTTTGGAAAATTTCCAGAAACCTCAGTATAAAAGGGCTGATGAACAACCTCTGATATGCGCGTGTTTTCTCTTTCTTTTCTCATCCAAATTATGTAATTCTTGCTTTAATTGAAAGCTTGTAATCTCCTCTGTAACGTGTGATTGAGGTGTAATCAGTTTGGAAATAAAAGCTTGTGAGTTTTTCCTTCAAACAGTGTCGTTCTGGTTAAGCTCATTTGCTGTTGTGTGCCTCTGTGTTTGGCGTTTTTCTTCTCTGATTCTTGATCTGTTTCTTGAATCATTTTCTGGTAATTTGTTCTCAAAATTAACATTTAGTCTTTTTTTTTAATTGAAAAAAAGGAAAATTCACTCAATGAAGGGGTCGTAACCCTCCTTACCCGAAGTAACACTAGGCATAAAGCCAAAAACACAAATTGGCAACATCTTGAGGACCCCATTATGATTGAAACCGGAAAGGAAAATACAAATAATTAAGATTATAGAGGAATATATGATTAAATAAAGACTTTAGTTGAAGTAGTCAAGGCAAAAATGTGTGCGTATATATATATATATATATAGGTGGCGCCTCTCTCTATAGACTTCTGCAATTTGTTTTTCTAGAATAATTTCTCATGGCATGAACACGTAAGTTATACAATCCATTAAAAAATCCAATTGTCAATAAAATAAATAAACAAAGTTTACAAATGAATTTAACTTAAAATAAAAGAAGACTATAACATAGGTGGTCCATATAACATTTTGAAGATAACGTGCTTTAGCCTGGAGCACATCTGGTGACGATGCCATTATATGAGCAGATTACAAAGTCAATGTATCCTGCAATGGGATCAATAAAAAAATTAAGGAGGAAAGAACATTTGCCGGCCAGCTAAAGGGCATTTGAGGCCTTAGCCAATTCTTTTTACAAGGCCTCTTAACAGTAATATAAAAATTACTTAAAATGTTTCACAAATTTTCTGTTGATAGAAAGATTTCGGGCCAATGGAAGATTGTTGCAACTAATGAAATAAGTTACTTCTATTATGTGTACGAAATAAGCCACTAAATAAACATGCAACTAAGTGTTTGATAAACGATGTTGTTGTGATTGCCGTAAGTTTCAAAAGCAAAATATTTTCATTTGGTAAATTTTATTCCTAAAGTTTTTGTTTTATTGTACAATGACTAAAATGAACATAAGTTGATTTTTATTTTTCTAGAGAAAATTTGATAAATTTTCCAGAGACTTTTTTTTTTCTTTTAAAGCACACAAATTTAATTAAATTGAAAAAAAATCAACTCATTAAAATATAAGGAAATAAATAATAGTTATAAAAAAAAAGTCTTACTATAATGTGAGTGCGTGTATCTCTGTATGTGTGTGTAATAGAAATTAAGTAATATGAAGTGGTGATAAGAGTTAGCTTTAGATCAAAATTATACGGTGCTATAAATAGTTTAAAACATTGTAAAAGTCTATTTATGATGTCGTAAATCCTTTCTAGTTTTTATTCCTAGACTTCAATTCTAAATTGAAATTTTTTTTATTGTGGTAATATGTTAGATTTATGATTTTTATATTATTGTTTATGGAAAAATATGGTATAATTTTTTTATTAAAATAATAAGCTTATTCTAGAAACTTTAAAAGAGTGTGGCGACTTATTTTGTAATTTTCTTTTAAAAAGTATTCCCCTACTCCCTTCTAAAAGGTCGAGAATATTTTCACCTCCAATTTTGTAAAGCTACCCCACTTCTAGAAAGTAATTACATAAATATCACATTATTTTTTAAAAAATTTCAAATAAAGAAGAATTTTTAGAACTAATTAATTAAATTTATGTTAATTTATATTTTTGTGAAGGGAGTAGGGGAAAATGTACCAAAACTTTACTTTATCTTCAATTTTTTTAATTTTATACAAAATTTATTATTTCTAAATGATGTATCACTACTAATTTATTACAATGATTATTAATTTTTAAATCAACCAACATAACGTCTTTAAGGTACAATACTCATGTAAATTATTGGGGTATCAAATTCATGTCATTTACATATATGGTATTGAAAACTATTAAATTTCATACAAAAACATTAGATTATTGATCACAAGATTAAATACCTAAATTATTGTATACAAGAATTAATAAATATTCTCAGGTTGATTAATTTGGTCATTTTATGTGAAGAAAATTATCAACAATCCACCTTAAGTTTTACTTTGCGTTCAAAAATACTAAAAACGTTTTAATTTATTTGATTTTAATTTCACCCTAAGTTTACAAATTGTATCAACATAGTAAAATAGAAACAAAATGATAAAATAGAAGCAAAGAGACAAAATTACCCGTACAAAATGATCAAACAAAAACAAACAAAAATGACAATGGTGGTCATTTTGTAAAGGTAATTTATTTTTTTGGATGGTAGATAGAAATTACAAACTTCGGAAGGATGATTGAACAAATTTTAACTTTTATAGTATTTCTAAACAAAATGTAAATTTAGAATAGATGGCTAATAATTACCCTTTCATGTCGTAAGGATAAAATAGTCAAATGAAATTTATGTTAAAGCAACCTTAATGGTAAAAATTGCTCAGAGAAACCAAAGTAAGGAAAAATTACAAGAAGGATTAATTAGTTAAATGCACTAATTTTTTACTAATTTGTATTTATTAAAAATAATGAAAACATATTGTATATATTTTCCAAGAAATGGGTGAATTTACACAATAAGTAAGGTGAAAATATCCCCGCTCTTTCTAAAATAAAATATGTTAGGAAGTTACAAAATAAATTTTTTTGTTGCTGGAACCGTGGAAATAAGCAAAAAAATTATTTATTGATTAAAAAGAGACAATTAAACTCAATCTTAAACTTTTTCCCAGCCTTACCCCTCGTAATAACAAAATGCAATAAGCCAAAAACAAAAAGAGCGACAACATCTTGAATTCTGAAGCTAAACCTTCATTCCAAAATAACAATGAAAATGCAGATACGAAGAGGAACCAGCGATGAAACAAAGACTTAAGACTTCATTCCAAATCCAGTAGGAGACCTAAAAAGGGTACACGATCGATAATAAGAGTTTTAATTGATTTGATGAAAGCAGTGATTAAGCAATTAACGAATTGGTTGTAACCACGATCAATTCCTCTTTCTCTAGTAACAGCAAGCGAGTCCTCCTTGGAAAGAGTTCCCTCAGTGTCGGTAGGTTTAATAACATGAACTTCAGCACCAATGTACATGTATTATTAAGAAGGTACCCTTTTAAATGTTAATTAAATTCTGCTAGGGTAAGAAATTTGCCGAAGCCCCATTCACTAATTGTCTGCTGATCATAGGTCCTCACTGGAGATTTAGCTTCTTGGACTGCCAAGTAATCCTTCCTAATCTTATCATACACAAACAATCTGTAGTAGACATTAACACTCCAAGCAGCATTAGAATAAGAATTGCTTTAATCTATTTTCAGGTAAAGGGAAAGATGACGTTAATGTTCTTTGTGATCTACTGTATTTGCATTTGATGAGGGGTAAGGTTCATAGTACGTATGTCCTCTAATTAAGTGTTTCTTTCTTTTTTGATTTAGACAAAAATATCTACAGTCTACCTAGAGTTTCACCGTTTTTCAAAAACTGTTCTACTTCCAACTTAATACCGTTAGTAACTTTGATAGAATATTAGCAAAATGACAATGTTGCCCTTTAATTTACACCATAAAATAATAAAATTATAATAGAAATAGAAACCAAAATTAAAAAACAGAGAAGGTATTTTTCAGAAATCCTCTACTTACAAAATCAAACCCTTCATTAAATCACAATCTATAAATCATAACCTTAATCTTACGACTCAAATCCTAAGAAATCAAAACCCCCTGAGTCCTGTCCACTATCTTAGGGAGAAAAATAAATAAATAAAAGTCTAAAATGATTAATTTTGACAAGTTCGGTTCTTCTTATTCTATTTATTTTAGCAGATTAATCCACAATTCTGAATGTAAATGACTACTTTTGATGAGTAAATTATAAAATGAGGCAGTAGATGTGAAGAGAGGGAAAATGGAAAATAGAGAAATTATATATTGATTTGACCATAATGGATTGTTCTTTATACTAAATTACGTTTGGGCTATCTTATATAAATAAAAAACAAAAAGTGTACTAAATATTTTTATAGTTCAAATAGTCCCATAATTATTGATTTTATAGGTAACTGTTGGACTAATTTTATTAAGTAATTATTGATTTTATAGGTAACTGTTGGACTAATTTTATTAAGTACTTCTTTGATTCGATTATCAATCTCAACCTTATGTTGATCAATTCATCTAATGGTTCCCGTCATTCTTCAAAGTAACCCAGTTGGTTGATTTCTAATCTCGGTTATAGAGGTAAAAGAACTGGCATTATTAGTCAGACTATTCATCCTACAGATGGTATAGCAAACGTGTTTTATCTTCAAAAAATTTGTATCAACGACCTTAAACCTTTTATTTCCACGCAAGAGATTTTAGAGAAAAAAACTAGCTAATACCCACAACTTTATTTGAAGTCTTTGTTTATTCATTTTATTGGCAATTACTATATGTGTTGCATCGTCTTTAACAAATGAAACTTATACTATTGACTAGCATAGGCTTAATTTACACTGACCTTCCGTAATTAAAGTTTTATTACAAGCCCTAATTGAAATTATTAAAGAGCAAAATTTATTAATATTGGCTAATAAAGGCTAGATTTATTATATATAATGACTTAACAAAAAATACTAGAATATGATATTTATTACTAATATAGCTAATGACTTTATTGGCTTTAATTACGGTTTGTGCTATAGTAGTCATCTTTGATGTCAACATCTGAAACTTTCACGCGGCTGCTGCGGAGTCCTATTGGTTAGGGGTAGTTGTTATAGTGAAAATAAATCTTTAGTTTTTATTTACTTGTAGAAGTGTCCACTAAGTGAGCACTTGTTGCTCTCTTTTAGCTGTGTCTTTGTTGTTTTCCGTTAGAGTCTTTGTATAAATTCAGAGTTCAAAAATGAATAATGACAGCAGATTAATTTTCTTCAAAGTTCATCTAGTATTGCAGGCGTCGGGATTTGAGCGTTCATCTAGTATTAAGAGTCTATGGATGAATAAAGGCAGCAGATTAACAGAAAAAGATCGTCTCCTGATCTAATCTGTTATGAGTTTTTCAAGATCTTTTGCCATGTGTCTTTTAGTGGTAGTGTATGGGTAAGATTCAACTTCTTTTATTTTTTTATTTATTAACTACCAATCAGTAATTAAATTATTTGCTTAGGACATGATCAGATCAAGAGAGAATCCTGATCCGCAGATTAACATCTACTCATTTATTATTAAGACCTTCGCCTTTACCTAACAAAAATTATTAAAGAATGAAATTTAATATTAATATTGGCTTAAGATTTTATTGGCATTAGTCATGCTAGTCTTTTTGTAATGTTAAGTGATTGTCATTATATTACTAAAACATATTTTTTTTTTCATTAGATTAATAAAACTTGTTGAAGTTATATAATTGGCTACTTGATCTAGAATGACCCAAAAAAAAAAAACTCTATCGGTGTCTCATTTTATTAAACGGGAAAATTAAATTATTTCCTTCATTGAGAAACATAATTAAATCTCAGGGATTTGAAAGTTATTAACTCAAACAAGGCTTGAAGTTCTATGATTCCAATCTATTAAATTAGTTTTATCTAATCTCATAGAACTCAAATCAAGTCTTCGTTTTAAAGAATAAACTTATTATAATGACCTTACCTAACAAAAAAAGTTAAAGAAAGACCTGAACTTGTTGATATTCCATATGGTAATTAATTTGATTGAGAATGACCTTAACTTAATCAGAGACTTCTCGGATTTGTTAATAAAGAAAGATATGCTTTACGTTATCCTGTTCACACATTACATATGATCAAGGGGCTAAACATTGCTCCCTAAAAACGACAGTCGATCTGATGCTTGGTCCGCCGATTTACACGTCCCAAAGGCACATAATACTTGGTGGACAAAACAGGTATTCAGGATAATTACTATAGGTTGTAGTTTGAAAGGCACGAATTCATTAAAGTAAGGCCAAAATTACATTGCACCCTTAACTAGGTGACTTGTGGGAACTTATGTCCGCAAAAAAAAAAAAGCCTCGTGATACAAGAGTTAACGTAGAACCAATCCGAGAGAGCTTTCCAAGCCAATATGAGGCCTAGACCGACGTTCTGACCGATTGGCACGTAAGCGATGTTATCCCACGTATGGTCCTGACAAAAGCCTTCGAGAATATCACTTCTCATAAACCCTAGTTCACCTTACCGAAAATATTCAGCGATACTGTTAGGGTTGGGTATGGATTCGGCAGGATTGGATATATGAAAACTCAACTCAACCTGCTACTGACTGAGTTGATAAAAAATCAACCAACCTAATCAAATAAATATGTCAAACCCAAACCAACTCAATTCTCAAATTATTGGGTTGGATTTGGTTGAGTTGATTTGATTGATTAAAATAAGAAGTAAATGAGCATTTACCCTATTCAAATATATCAACCAATTATAAATGAATGTCAATAATGAAGCAATTCTTTTATTAGATTAATTGAACTTGTTGAAATTCCATAATTTGCAAGTTGATTTAGGATGACTTAAACATGATCACACCTGTGGTAGGGGAATTTGTTAATAAAGAAAGACTTGCTTCGCTTTCTTCAGACTTTGTTAAATCTTTGAATCTGCCTATATATAGCTTGTAGTAGCTAATCCAGGAATATCCATCGAAAGCTAATTTCACAAATTTCCTGCCTGCCTTTTGAGTTCATCAAATCCTTTAACCTTTTCGGAAATTCTACCATGGGCGACAACGGTACGTTTTGTGCTAATTACTGCTTTTCGAATAATCTTAGTTTGTATCATTTAAATTATCATCGTATTAATTATAGTCATTGCTACGTACAGTATTCTTACATATCTATTTTCATGTGAATTTTAGCAATATCAAGGGAGAAAAGAAGTCTTCCTCCAGCTGACTACTCACTGAAAATAGAGTCATTCAAGCTGCTATCCGAATCAACGGTTGAAAGTTTTGAATCTGGTGTTTTCAAATCCGGGGGCTACAATTGGTACGCCCATCTATGCATGCCTGCCTCCAGTCTTTGTATTGCTTATAGAATTAAAAATGAATGTATTATATTACATTTGTTAATTAATATTTATAAGTTTAATTTATTAATTATTTGTATATGGCAGGAAATTGGTTTTCTATCCCAATGGAAAAAAGAATGATGGTGGCAGAGACCACCTTTCCCTTTACCTGAAAATAGACGACAGCAATCCCCATTCTGATGGTACTTGGAATGTTAATGTGTACTACAAATTGTTTGTGTACGATCAGCTATCGAACCAGTACTTGGTGGTTCAGGATGCTAAAGCCCCAATGAGGCGCTTTGATAGGCGCAAGGGTGAATGGGGCTTCGGCAAATTTCTTGACCTTGCAACTTTTAATGAACCTTCAAATGGGTACCTTGTTGATGAAAGTTGTGTATTTGGTGCTGAGGTCTATGTTGTTAAACCAACTGGCTCTGAGGAAATTCTTTCCTTGGTTAGTGAACCTGATGATGGAACTTATCGTTTTACCATCCCAGCATTCGGTTCTGTAGGTGATACCGTTCAGCGCTCAGGTGAATTCACTGTTGGAGAAAGAAATTGGTTAGTATGCACCTACTTTTAATTTAATAAATGGTCACACAGACTCACCTACTGCCCACTGTTTGGACAAACCGTGAAGTTTGTATGACCATTCTTTAAAACAATAGGTCTCTGTGATGATTTTGCCAAACCTTAAGGTGTCGTTCATTTTTTTAATTAATTCTATTGGGTAAAATATAGGCAACTGGTGGTTTATCCGGCAGGATCTGGAGCTGATAGAGGCAACTATCTTACTGTTTCATTAAAGCTAGCTGATTATCAAAAAGTTACACCTAAGAAACCAGTTTATGCAGAATTTAAGTTCAAAATACCCAACCAATACAGCAGGAATAGAGCTGGCGCTGAACAAACAGGTGAGTATCCGCCCTTTACCGGCATCAACTCTTTACTAGCTTCATATGTATTTGAAGCCTAGCTTATTACATAAACAAGAGCTGGCTAACGCCTATTAATTATACATCGAACATTATTTTGTTGCAGTTAAGTATTTTTTCAACTCGGCAGCGGAAAAAGAGTCTTCCAAATTTTTGTCGAGGGATGATCTGTATGACACCACCAAGGGATACCTTCCAAGCAATGAAACCCTAGTTGTTGAAGTCCAGTTTCTTGTTGTTTCAGTGATTAAGGCCAACACTTAATTCATGCATCGTCATCATGCATGATTTGCTGTGATCGCTTTGGATGAGTTCGTGAGATTTCATAAAGGGTGTTGATGTTTTTATTGAGTACTTGTTAATGTTTTCCAATAAAACGCTTGTGTTGCTAGTCTATGCAAGATTGCATTTGCTTCTGTTATTTTGTTTTGTTTCTTCACTATGCGTTTTGTTGAAAAGTGTGTTCACCACGCAATGCCTAATTACAAATAAATTAAGATGAGAGTAATCATCTGCATGTGTTATAATAAAAATCTTTGTGTCACTTGTGCTTCCTCTGTTATTTGAATGTATTTTCGTTTTAAGATGATTGATTATTTTGTGGCGCGTTCTTCAGACAGTTGGTAAATCTGTCATTAACGAAATTAAATGCGCACTCTAATCTGAACAGCTTGACTTGTAATCTCAATTTTTGATCTCATGTTTCATGATAATGCATGATTTCCTCTGATCGCTTTGGATGAGTTCATGAGACAGGGTATTGATGTTTTAATGAAGTATTTGTTGATTTCGAATACAAAGCATGTATTCTGCTGATTTTGTTTTGTTTCTTGATTATACGCCTAGTTAAAAAATGTGTCCAGGTGAGGCCTAATCGATTGTAATTAAACAAAGATGCTAGTAATCATCTGTGTTATCAGATAAGTCTTCTGCTTCCTTTATTACTGTGCCATGTGAACAAAATATTTGTGTCGTTAAATCTGAATTATTATGCAGATTCCAATGAAAAAATTAATCCAGCATAAGCATCAGGGATCTACGATCATAGCTTATGCCTACTAAGGGTGCGTTTGGGATTGAGGTGCTGTAGCTTTTAAGCTACAGCTGCTGTGAAAAAAAAGCTGTAATTATGAAACAAAAGTTAATAATATATAGTAAATATAAATTTTAAATAATAATTTTGATAAAATTACTAAAGATATAATAAATTTTATATTATATAAGTGAAAAATCATATCAACATACCTTAAAAGCTACAGCAGCTGGTGTTTACCAAACACTTTAGTGCTGTAGCTTTTAAGCTACAGCTGCCCAACCTCAATCCCAAACGCACCCTAAGTTATAAATTCATATATATATGTCTGAATGCCAATGTATATAAAAAAAAGTTTAAAAAACACATAAATCAAGTAATGCAACATCAAGAATTTCTATCTAAACAAAATATAATATGTAATAAAATAAGTCTTTAACTCAAATTAAAATAATAAATTACTCTTTAATACTGAATTCCAAAGATCCAAATACAAGAATAACATATTTATCGTATAAAGAGTATTTAATGTAGTATATTATTTTAAGTTTTAGAATTTTGTTATATTAGGTCTTTCAATATTTTATATGTTAACTAGAATGAATTATGGTACGCACTTTACTCATTTATTTTTAGTATAATTGTGATTTAATTTCCTTCTAAGGTAACTTGGCGAGTATGTTTACTGTATTATAAATAGGGAGGTCTTATTATCATTCACAATCTTTGATTAATAAAACCCCCTTTTGAACATTCCTTTTGGGATTATCAATCAAAATCTACTTTGTAGAGTCAATTGGACTAGAGCTTTATCTAATTGAGCTTAATGAATTATCAAAATCTCATTGAGTTATTTGAATTAGAACCACATCTAATCACGCTTCGATTAGAGCGTAATCCATATTAGCTTGATCGGCTCTAGAATGATATCTAGTATTTATCTGCCCTATCAGTCCACTTCTGCTACACTACTCCATCTACTAGTATTAGCAGTTTTGTGTTAGTCACGTAACTTTTCTGGCTTCCCACATTCATCTCTATCGAATCCATCACAAAAAAAAAAAAACAAAAAAATCTTTTAAGAGGAAGTGATTGATGTAAGCATTATTTTAGGATTTTTAAAATTTTGTCATTTTAGGTCTTTCGATATTTTTTTATTTTAATTAGATCCTTTTATTTCCAATATAATTGTGATTTAGGAGGCGCTTGTTATTTTGTCTGAAATCTGAATAGACCTGAATTAGTCTGAATTCTGAATAGAGCTGAATGTCTAAATCTAAATGACATGTTTTTTTTGTCCGAATAGTTAAGAATAAATATTAAGTTGTTTGCTTTTTTAACTTAAAAAATCTTAAAACTAATATTTTTACATTTATGCCCTTACAAATTATAATGTTAAACAAATAATAAACATTTTAAAGAATATAAATAAGGCAATAAATTATCATAACATAAATCATATTCAATCGAGTACAACTCTTTAATATTTTATATTAATACGTTAATCAATTTTATTATAGTTCGTAGTGTTTTTATATGAAAAATATTCATAAAACATTATGAAGATAAATAACGCTAATTTGAACAAACTAAAAAGATAAAAATGATAATACTCTACCACTATATATTATCACAAGTTATATACAGATGGGTAATAATGCTATTTATTAAATTTTAGTTAGCTAAGGATGAAAATTAATTAATTAGATAGGGATATTCTGAAAAATATCTTTTAATGATAGCATTCAAACTTTTTAGATTAGGTAAAAAGATAAAAAATTTAGCTTAATAACTTAATTACTGAAAATCTTCATTAACTTGAAAAAAAACATACTTAATGACTTAACTGATTAAAATTAAGTCAATTAAGTTATTAGGTAAAAAAAAAAACCCTTAGTTTCCCTTTTAAGGTAATTTAGGAAAAATTTTTTATCCTATTATAAAAAAGAGGGATATTATCATTTTCCCACCAAAGGTATTCTGACACATCATGTCAGTACCACGATTTGGTAAAACTATCAATTTACCACCAAATATTTAAACTGTTAGCATTTTCCCACTATTCCGTTAAAACTCAGTTAATATGTAACGGAAAATTTTTAAAAGGTCAATTTTACCCCTGGAGCATAAAAGACCATGTAATTAACCTTTAACGAATTTTGTAATTAAATCATCATTTGTTGTTCTTCCTTTTTAAAGGACAAAAATTACCTTTTATGAATTTTGTAAAATTGACCGTGTGGTGTTAGGTACTTCATAAATTGATTTAATTTATTTAATTTTTAAAGGGCAAATTTATTTATTTAATTTTTTGTGTAAAATTATTATCATCATATCAAAGATTAAATTGTTTCTTTTGCACATTCTTTTTTTTCCCTTTCATAAATTGATTTTTAGTAGTAGAATAAATTGTCTTTAGCTCGTCAATTTAATAAATAAGTTTTTCCTTTAAAAATTAAATAAATAAATCAATTTATGAAGTACCTAGCACCACACGGTCAATTTTACAAAATTTATAAAGGGTAATTTTTGTCCTTTAAGAAGGAAGAACCACAAATGATGATTTAATTACAAAATTCATAAAAGGTTAATTATATGGTCTTTTACACTCCAGGGGTAAAATTGACCTTTTATGAATTTTCTGTTACATATTAACTGAGTTTTAACAGAATGGTGAGAAAATGCTAACAGTTTAAACGTTTGGTGGTAAATTGATAGTTTTACCAAACCGTTTTACCACCACCATCCTCTTCATCACATCCACCATCTCCTTAGCACTCTATTTTTTTATTTGTCACTCTGCACTACATCTCTCCATGCATTGTTTTTTTCATTTGCGGATGACATCTTGTTGTTTGATAGTTGCATATGTTGTTTTCAATTTGTGGATTAAGGATGCTTGTTATTTGATCTTCGGATATGTTATATTTGGATGATGTTTTCGGATTGGTTAATTATATGCTTAATTCTTATGTGTTGCTTGATGACTTGGTGGAGTTGTTGGTTTGTTTTACTTGTTTAAGCTAATATGGAAGTATTTTTAACCACATTGTGTATTTGAGGATTTGTTCATTTTTAAGGGGAGACTCTGCCGAAATTTTTGCTCGCACAAAATGGGTAATATCTTCATTGAATTGTTTTTGATGATCTTGTTTCAAATTGCATATATCTATCTTTTATTTTTTTAAGGGGGAAATAAATATGATAAGTTTTTGGATGATATCATTTTGGTTAAACTTTTTTAATTGGCCATATATTCATGTTTCTTGATTAACCACTAACATATTATCGGTCTTAGCATGAATTTCTAGTAATTTTGATGATGAAGGGGGAGAAGTCATGTATTTTGAATATGAAGACATGTAATACATATTTTGTATTTCAAGTATTTATGCATGGTTTTGAAATATTAAGGGGGAGCTTACAAATTATCATAAATCAAATATTCAGGGGGAGTTTTTGTTTTGAATTTAATTTATATGTTTAATCATGTATGCCATGTATTAAGGGGGAGTTTAATGTCAAAATACATGAGATGTTTGTCATCATCAAAAAGGGGAGATTGTTAGCCTAAAGGGCTACACATAGTTTTATCCTATTATAAAAAAGAGATCTTGTTATTGTTTTCATAACCTTTGATTAATAAAAAACACTCTTTTAACATGTTATCAAAATCCGATTGAGTCATTTAGATTAGAACGAAATCTATTTATACCTCGATTAGAGCATAACTAGTCACATTAACTGGGTCTGGTTTTAGAACGATATCTAATATTTATCTACCCTATCAATTCACTTCCACTACCCCACTCCATCAGTATTTTAGTTATCTTAAAAGAGATTAATTTAGAAACATACTTAAAAAAAAGTTAAAACTTAATTGATTCTTTTGTGATTAATCCTAAAATATTAGGGGTTTCAAATAACCTTTTTAGTTAGGTCGAGCTTTAAATCTGCCCCTAACTTTTTCCAGTTAACCTAGTTAGCTCCTACATAATTTTCTTTCTCATAGTTAGTTTTCATAGTAAGGCTGTAACAGCGTGATAAGGTTAATATCGTAATTTCTCATTCTTCTTTATTTTCTATTAGTTTTGTTCTCAATTTTTTTTTTATTTCTTTGCATGCATGGTCAAAGGTCACAATTACCTAATCTTGAGCGTATGGACATTGAATTGGAAAAAACACTTCGCACACACAAACACGTTGCAATTAAAGGTAAAATTAAAATGGATTTGCAACAACCGGCACTACAAGAGAGGCCATTTAAGGACTACTTCAGTCCCTTAGCTAACTTGAGCACATCATGTATAAGACACCCAAATGTAGCTGTTACGAGTTTTGAATTAAAACCTAATATGCTAAATTGTCTCCCAACATTCTATGGCCTAGAAAATGAAAACTCATATAATCATCTAATTGATTTTCATGCTGTTTTTCAAATTTTTAAATATGAGAAATTTTCAGATAATGATGTTAAACTTAGATTATTCTCATTTTCTTTAAAGGATGGAGCTCGTTCATAATTCAATACATTGCCTGCTAATAGCATTATATCATGAGAACAAATGGTAACAAAATTTTTGAATAAATACTTCCCAGTGCATAAAACCAATGTTATGCGCAGGAAAATTTCAAAGTTTACCTAGAGAGAAGATGAGCAGTTTTTCGAAGTATAGGAGCGATTCAATGGGCTACCCTTAAAGTGTTGACATCATGGGTATGATTCATTTTGAAGGGATTATTACCGCATGTGCAAGAATGACTAATGGCAACAAATAGAGGAGAGTTAATTTCAAAGAGTGCATCAGGGATTTAGGATTTTTTCCAACGACAAGTGGATAATTCCCAACAATCGAGTTGATCACTCAGGAATATTAAAAGAATTATAGGAGTGAATGAGGTTTATATTGGCGAGTTAAGTTCAGAAATTAAAGAAGTCAAAGAGATAGTTGAAGGTCTTTCCCGATAAATAGCATCGTTAATGACTGCTAAATCCAAAAAGCCACATGACCATGACTCATACCCAGATCAAGCTAATGCCATAGGTGTGGATTTATTAGAAGAATTAGTTAATAATGCTTTTCTTTCAAACCTTAGTGATGACCCTTTACAAACATGTTTAACTCACTTTGGTTTGGATTTTGATATTGACAGATTAGTCGATGAGATCAACGCCTTACTTGATTCAGCACCATCCATGGACACTGATAAATGGAAGTTAAAAGCACTCTACCAGTAATCATTTCATCATCCCTAAATGACAAACAAAAAGATAAGTTGTTGGAAGTTTGAAAAGAGCATAAATGAGTATTAGGGTAGACTATATCCGACATCAAAGGTATAAAGCCAGTAGACTGCATGCATTACATTCATCTTAATGAAAATGCTAAATCTACTAGAGAAATACAACATCGATTGAACCCTAACATGAAAGAAGTTGTTAGAACTGATGTCCTTAAACTATTAGACGCAGGTATCATTTATCCCATTTATGATAATTCATTGGTTAGTCTTGTGCAAGTTGCCCTCAAAACGTCAGGAGTCACAGTAGTTACCAATGCTAATAACGAATTGATACCCCCTAGAGTGACTTAAGGGTGGCACGTATGCATTGATTATAGAAAGTTGAATTCTGTCACACGTAAAGACCATTTTCCTTTACCATTTATTATCGATCAAATGCTTGATAGATTAGCAGGTCATGAATTTTATTGCTACTCAGAATATAATCAGATTCCCATAGCACCAAAAGATCAAGAGAATACCACTTTCACTTGCCCTTTTGACACTTTTGCATATAGGAGGATGCCATTTGAGCTCATGTGTGATATATCTGATTATGCAGTAGGAGTAGTATTAAGAAAAAAAGTTTATCGAATTCCCCATGTCATTTACTGTGCTGGTATGACATTGAATGATGCACAATTGAACTATTCAACCACTGAAAAAGAAATGCTATCAGTAGTGTTTGCATTAGAGAAATTTCGATCTTATCTCATTGGTTATAAAATAATTGTGTTCATAGATCATGCTGCTCTTAAATATTTTCTCGCAAAGAAAGATACAAAAGCTAGACTAATTCATTGGGTGTTACTTTTGCCGGAATTTGACTTTGAAATCAAAGATTAGAAAGGCACAGAAAATGTTGTGGCAGACCATCTCTCTCGTCTCAATTTTGATACAATTACAGACCAATTGCCATTGAATGAATAATTTCTAGATGAACAATTGATGAGCGTGGAAGTATTACCATGGTATGCTGATATAGTTAACTATCTTATTACATGTCAACTTCCAGAGCATTAGACTAAGCAGGAGAAAGCCAAATTTTCTACGAAAATAAAGAATTTCTTTTGGGGTGACCCTTATCTATTCAAGTTTTGTGGAGATCAAATTATCAGATGATGTGTCCTAGAAAGTGAATTTCGAAATATCCTTTCATTCTGCCATGACCAAGCTTGTGGAAGCTATTTCAGAGCTAAGAAAATAACTACTAAAGTTTTAAAATGTGGTTTCTATTGGTCAACTGTATTTCGAGATGCTTGCACTTTTTACTCTCGTGTGATGGGTGTTAGCGAACAGGGAGGTTTATACGAAGGAATATAATGCCACTAAACCCAATTTTAGTGGTTGAGATTTTTTATGTATGGGGTATCGACTTAATGGGACCATTTCCCCCTACTTTTGGCAATACATATTCATTACTGTTGACTACGTATCAAAATGGGTAGAAGTAATTCCATGTAGAACTAATGATCACAAGGTGGTAATAGGATTTTTGAAAAGCAGCATTGTTTCACGCTTTGGATTCCTTCGAGCAATAATTAGTAATGGTGGTGCCCACTTTTGTAACAAATCATTCAAAACTCTTTTGACAAAGTATTCCATCACTAACAAAGTAGCGACCCCATATCATCTGCAAACTGGTAGCCAATTTAAGATCTCTAATCGAGAAATCAAGCACATATTCGAAAAGACAGTGAGACCAGACAGAAAAGATTGTTCATTGAGACTCGATGATGCATTATGGGCATATAGAACGACTTTCAGGACTCCGATTGGGATGTCACCCTATAGGCTAGTGTATAGAAAAACTTTTCACCTACCTGTAGAACTCGAGCATCATGCTTACTGAGCCATCAAGAATTTAACTTTGGCATGTCATACAAAAATGCCAAGATCTACAAGCAGCGAATGAAAGTATTTCATGACAAGCAAATTATTAAAGTCTTTTATAATCGTTAAGTTTTCTTTTATCACTTTTAATCGTGTGTGCCTCAACTAGACAGATCCTCTTGAACCTTCTTAGACAACTTTAACGTGTACAATCTCATCTCAGAGGCTAGATACGATTTTGTAAAACACATCATATTTGGGACCTACGACCACCAGAGTTAGTATCTCATGTTGAGGCTTTAGAAAGACAGCTCAGAGATATTGAGGGAGGTATCTACGACATCCAATTGGAATTTGAGGTAAATTTAATAAGAGGACAGTTGTGAAATAATTTTCTTATGTGCTTTAGTTTGTTACCCCGGTTAAGTGGTGGATAACGGTACTCCGTGCTAATCAAAGTCAATTACTTCAGTTTCCCATAATAACTACTATTCTGAGACGAAGGTATGAACAAAAATGTGATTTTAGCAAAGCTTCACAATCAATATCCTTCACTTCATCAGAATGCCTTCCTCATAATTTATAAAGTTTGGTCCGAACGCATGCGATTGCTTATGAGGAATAACATCCTTGCAGACATCCATTCATTAATCGAGGCCAAATTTATTGCATACATGCCTGGTTGTGGTGAAGGAAATTACTCAACAAAACAAAGAGCTCGAAAACTTTATGTTGCTTGTCATAAGTATGCCTGAATGAGATGCGATAAAAATCCACGTTCTTTAGGAATGATGTATGATAATAGGGAAGACAAGATTCAATTTATTAGGCATGACTTGAATAAGGAGTCATTAGATGACATCCTTTTGTCTCTTGAAATGCATCCTAGTGGATATGTACAAAGAGCAATTCTTCAGTTATGGCCATCATTCCAGAAAGAGTGTGCACTATATAGTCTTACGAATTTGACTATAAACGACCCTCTTTGCCAGTTTATAAGAAAACTGGATGGGAAACCAATCCTTGACCCGTAGAGGGAGTTTAAGCCAATTCTAGACGTAAAACTAGAGGAAGATGTGGGCCACATTCACAACTACCTGTAAATATCCTTTTATTTTATTGTTGTTTTATCATTTACATTCTTGTCTTTAATAGTTTTATCTTATCATTATTTGCTTTTTTTGTTTACTATTTCCTTTTTTAATCTTGAGCCATGTGCTTTACGCGTTAATTGACACAGACATGCTACCTCATACATAGCTGTGAACCATTATGATCCAGATCCTTAAATATGATTTTTTTAAGCACTCACAAATTTTTTTGAGAAGCATCCCAATGGCAGCTACTCCCAATAAACAATTCAAGAATATTTGTGTGCTCTTTGGGTTTAACTATGACAAATATAAAGAGTTCATTAAGGCAGCCGTAGATCTTGGCCGAAGTATAGCAGCAAGAAAATTACACTTGGTATATGAAGGAGGTGATCGAAGGTTATCAACACTGGTCTAAAAAGCTGCTTATATTAGAGGGAGTCAAGTGTTAGCCATCATCCCAAGAACCCTAAAACCTTTGGGCTGTTTTTCTGACTCACCAACTGGAGAATAGTTAGTCGTTCAGGTATGGAAGATAGAATAACTGAAATGCTAAATCATGCTGATGCTTTTATTTTCCTACCAAAAGATCTTGCAACTTTAGAGGCACTAATCACATTAGCGTCTTGGGCCCATCTGAACATTCATCAGAAACCCATCGGTTTGTTAAATGTCAATAACTTTTATGTTGTCTTTATCGCATTTCTTAACCATGTAATAAAAAACTATTTCATTCCTTGCATAGCGAAAAAAAAATTATTTGTGCTTGTATTGCTAATGAGCTACTTCATCTGTTACAAGCTTATAGACTAGAGCCAGATCCCCGGACATTTGTGTTGGAGTGGCCAACTAATGATGGTAACAGTATCTGCGGTAAAAAGTACAAATTAGATTTAACTCTCCGCTTGTAAATATTTTCTTTTGTGTTGCAACATCCAAGTGATGCCTTCTAAACTCTACCTCTTCACTTTAAAACATTGAGAACAATGTTTCGTTCTAGTTAGGGGGAGGGAATAATTGACAATTGTTGAATGTCTCAATCCTCGTGAAGTTTTTACTAATTTTTGTTGTAGAGACTAACTGTGGCTAAAGTTTTGAGTAGAAAATGGCTGAATATGGAGTGTAGTGACTCTAGAAACACATCTTCTTAAGTTAAAAAAAAATTGTCCATACATTTTCTTTTCCTTTGCCGTCTTATTATAAAGCTTCGACAATCATTTTAAGTATGATATTTCTAACTTCTTCTTTTACCAATTATTTTTTCTACATCATTTTCACCTTTCTGCATTCATATTTTTCATGTTTAGAATAGATTTGGGGGTATAATGTCATTTAAAAAAAATTATTTTATGTGATTTTTTAACATTTGATGACATGATGACTTTCAAATTTTAGTATTTGTATTATCTTTGATCTTGAGCCATGTTACACCATGTTTGCTACTCTACATATTGATGTTAGAGAAAAATATGAGTTGCTTGAAGGAATGCACATGTCACAATAAAATCCAAGTGAGTTTTTGAGCCTGTCATTTTTTTTTAGAGAGTAACATTTTTTGTCCATTCTTCATACAGCTTAGCAGTTTATTATTTTGTACATGATCTTTAGATTTTCTTTGAGTTAACCCTTAAAAAAAAGTGTGTTGGTACATCTGAAGGTCCATCTAACTAGTAGATATGGAAGATTATTTAGAGCCCTAAAAGACGATGGAAATGCCATCTTTGACCTGTTTGAGCCTTTCTAACCATTCATTTTGTGAAATATCTATAGTTAACACTTTTGAGCCTTTTATATTAAAAACAATACTTTTCTTTGTCAACTTATCATCTTGACCCACTCCAATTTGGAATATTACCCGATGGCTTACATGTTCCATCACTTATTCATGTTTGAGAAAAACGTAAATGGTTACTTTGTTCAGTAAAGTTGTTCCAAACAAAATAAATAAATTTAGTTCAAAAAAAGAAAAAAGAGAAAAAAGCAAAAAAATAATAATAAATAAGTGAAATGTACCTTGTAATTTCCAAAAGATCTCTACTTTTCTCAAACATATATTTTGTTTTTCCTATATCCCCTCCATTGTTAGTTATGTCCCTAGTCTACGTTACGTCCTAATAAAAATCCTTCTTTATTTTAGGAAGCTATAGTTTCAAGTAGAAGCTAGTTATATGGGCTAAAAAGATGTAGTGGTGCATAAAACAAAATGGATACATTAGTTTGACTAGCATTTTGTTTGACTTAAGATCGTATTATTTCTAAGTTGTGGGTATATTTCTTTCATCTTGGTGAGAGTGCATGATATTACTTCTTTATTATTTTTTCTCAATTTACCATTCATTGGAGTGACTATTTTTATTAGGTTTAATTTCTTTGTGTGAGTGTCACTACTACCAGTGAGATTTTGGGGTTTGACATGTCATTCTTGAAAGTGGCTTGATTATTGTAGTTGTGACAAAGTCTACTAGACTGATTCTTGTGGATGGTCAATGTGGGGGTGATATTTCTTTAGGTTAGAGATAATGTTTATACTTTTATTTGATTGCTATCATTAGTCTGATTGAATAAACATGACTGTTTTTTTTTTAAAAATCATTTTGGGTTTGAATTTTTCTTTCGCTTAATTTGCTAGGGACTAGCAACAAGCTAGTTGTGGGATGTCTTGAGTGCTAGAAAGTGTGTATTTATAAAGGAGAAAATCATCATTTTACACTCCAAGTCTCGTTAACATCCCTACTTTTATGTATTTAAGTCCCTTGTGATTTAATTATGTGTGTTTTATTATAATTAAGTATTTTATGTATTTTAGGGGTATCATGGTCATTTCACAATGAATGAGAGATCAGATAGCAAAACAGACAGCGATTTTGAAGTCAAGACAGTTGAAAACCTTTGGAGAGCATAAAAGGATAAACGATACTGTTCACATCATTCGATTGGACAAATGATGTGGTATTGACTGCTTATATGGCATTGACTGATGATGTGGCGTTGATCGATGATGTGTCACGATCCTATTGGACTAAAATGTTGATGTGGCGTTGATCGATGATGTAGCAGTATGTTAGTGGACTGAAAAAACATGCATACGATACATGTTTATACATGGAATGATAGCCCTGATGATTGTTCTATCCAATCAGAACTTGCCATGTGTTGCAATCCTGAGTGTCCAAATTGTTTAAATTCGATGGCCATAATTTACTCATTGTATATATAAATAAGGGCTCCCCCCTCAAATTTGACCCCCTGAATTCATTTTGAGCTCTATTTTCTGTAATTCCTTCTCCTTCTTGTATTTTCTACTTATTTTAATAAATTCTCATTTTACTCCTAGGTCAATTATGAGTAAGTAATTTTCTTTCAGGCTTAGGTTCAAGGTGAAGTTTCAACATGTTCCATGGGCTTAATTTGGTAAATTTAATTTCTTTTCCCTTCTAATTTTTGTGGATGTTTTGACTTTTCGTCGATGATAGTAGTAATTTTGTGTGGATATTGCACTGGTATAAACGTCTCCTTAGTATAAAGTTATTACTATTTGGCACAATAAGCATTTAGCACCATATTTATTAGAGTGAGGTTCATGAGGAGTGGAAACCCCCCTCACAATTTAATTGGCACTAATAAGAAATATTAAGCTCGTGGAGCATGTTGAGTGCAAATCCTTAGACCCAACGCTTTATTTTAATAGTTTTCACTTTAATTTATTCTCGCCATTCTAATTTAAATTTTAGGAAAATTTAAGTCACTTTCACCACAAATCCAGCCACCCATTTAGAAAATTAACTCTACATGCAATTAAAATCCACCTTCTTGTGGGATCGACACTCGTCACCGTTGATCTATTCCACAATAGATTTGTGCACTTGCGAGTTCAATAAAATTTGCACAACAGATACCTTGGGAGTTTGGCTAGGAGATTTGATGGGCGTTTTTCGAGTTGTGTTTGTTAGAGGGGTTGCTGTAGCGGTTTCCCATGATATGATCTTAGCAATAATGTCAAGCAAACTCTTCTTTTCGTCAGTAGTTTTTGTAGCCCTGGTAGTATTTGTTTCAATTTATGCATTAATATTATCTTGATCGTCGTCTGATTCTTCATTTCTGACTTTTTCCTTGTCTTTACTTGAAACACTGCAACTGGGGGTTCATCATCCTGCTCATCCCCTGTCTCCTCTTCATCAGCTTTTATGATGTGCTTCTTTCTAAGTTTAAGAGGCACTACTGGAGGTACCTCATCCTTTTCTGCTGCTGATTCTTCTTCTGTACTTTGTTCCTCCTCTGTTTCTTCTTATTTTTTTTCTTTTTCCTCTTTATCTTCCTCAGCTGGTGGTGAGTCTTCCACGGATTCTGATTATTCTTTACTCTCTGTTGCTGCCTCAGCTACTGGAGCATCCCTTGCTGATGCTTGGAAATTAAACGGATGCAGTAAGGAGTTGGGGAATTCTTTGTTCTTTTTCTTTATGTAGATTGCAGGTTGATGCCTATGGTTTTCAAGGTGCATCAAATAATTTCAGAATCTTTGATTTTCTTCTTTTTGTGCGTGTACACATTCATTGATGGTGCCACTCAATTCTTGCAGCAACATGGTCTGGTGTTGATGTAGCAACAGTTTCCCCAGTAATTCTTTTAATAGTTCGGGTGATAAATGCTCCTTCATTCTTAATGCTTTCATATTTGGCTGATTATTTCAGTCCAGATGCAAGACAAATGTTGATGATGAGTGAGGGAAACAACAAAGCGGCAATCTTGTGTTTTTCATGGGAAACCCACTAATCTCTCTCTCTATAATTTTCCCAACATCAATTGGTAGACCCTTGATAATGGCATATAATAGGATAAGCCTTTCATGAGATACGGTGGTGGTGTGTGTGGTGGGTATCAATCGAGATTTTAGAAATTTTGCCCAAATTTTGGCTACTAGTTTCAAGTCAATTCTATTCAGTATACCTTCCTTATTCAACCATGAACTACCCTCCATCGTAAGGGTTTTAAGCACATCACTCCATTTCTTAGCAGTCATATTCTCAACCATTTTTGAATACTCAAAATCAATATCAGATGGTGAATTATGAAAAGCATTGATTACCCTCAGATCTAAAGGGACTTGAACATTCCTTACCAATATTGTATGTTGATCCCACCGCAACATGTTAGAGTAAAATTCTTTAACGATTGGGAGCACAAGGTCCCGTGGGTGAGTGCCAAAATCAAGCCATCCTCTCTTTATTGTAGCAATATAGATTGTGTTGATTGTTCCTAATAGGTGTTGAGGGAATTGAAAACCTTTTTTCCTTTAAAATCTTTCTAGAATCTATAAATTCTTCAAATTTATTCTCAGCTTTGTAACTATAGAAGCGTGAGGGGTCCTTTAGTCGAGCAGCTGTCTTCTTAAAACCTTGTCGTTGATAAAGCAAGAGAACTGAGTTGTTGGGTACCTAAAAGAATGTGGAGAATTGTGGACGAGAAGAGAAAGAATTTCGATGAGAATGAAAAGAAGCACAGTGAAACCCTACTTTATAGGTGACAGTAAAATTAAAAAAAATTATCATTACACCACCTTTGTATTGCATTATATTCATCCAACCACCACAAATTTTAATATGTTCTCTGCACCACTTTTTTTTTTAAATTTGTATCAACTAGCCACTTTAACACTAACACCATTAAATAATTTAAAAAAAATGATAATTTTACCCTTAAATAAATTAAAAGACCATTTTATTTTATAAAAACTCTGAAAAATAAAAACATTATTATTATAAAAATACTCCTAAGTTTAATAAAAAATAAATCCCAAAATTAGAATTTTTATTTTAATAAAAATCTAAAAAAATTATAATTATAAAAATAATTACAAAATTTTTGGATTTAATAAAAATTCCCTAAATTATTAAAATTTTTGGATTTATTTTTTAACAAATAAATTCACTTATTTTAATAAAAATTTTCAAAATTTTAATTTTTTAATAAATAAATTCAGTTATTTTTATTAAAATTTTACAAAATTTTAATTTTAATAAAAATAAATATTAAAATTTTACAAAATATAAATTTAATAAAAATCATAATAGCGTCTCTATTTGGTATTTTTTTTATTGAATTTAGGGGCATTTTATAATAATAATTTTCTTATTTTTCAAAGTTTTTATAAAATAAAATGGTCTTTTAATTTATTTAGGGGTAAAATTATTATTTTTTTAAATTATTTAACGGTGTTAGTGCAAAAGTGGCTAGTTGAGACAAATTTGAAAAGAAAGGTAGTGTAGAGAACATGTTACAATTTTATGGTGGTTGGATGAGTATAAGGCAAAATACAGGTGGTGTAACGATACTTTCCCTAAAAAAATAATTAATGGGATAAATTTAGAAATTATATTTAAAATTTAAAACAAATCCACATTTAAAAGAAAAGGATATTAGGTTCGGGCATTTAGGGATTATGTAATCCATCCTTATCTTTATCTTGATTTGCTGAGCCAGCTGTCAAAAATTTACTCCTAACGGTTAAAAAGGACTCTCTATAGTTGTGTCACTATAACGGTAATAATCATTGCAACAACAAGTAATCTACTGTTGTAGCAACTGTGCAAAAATCCCTTGTTTGATGAGAACCCCTGTCCAACTGTCTTGCGAAGTGTAATGTTGCAACAACTAGTGTTAGTGTTTTATCCATTTTTTTAATTATTATTTATACATGCTGCAATAAAATAAAAAAGAAAGAAATTAGATAAAAACTTCAAAATGTCAACAACCGCAAAGAAAAACATGAAAACTAAATTTAATGTTAAATGAAAAATTGAAATAATTTCATTAATTATTTGGTTGCCTCCCAATTAGCGCTTGATTTAAGGTCTTTCAGTCTGACCTTCCTTTAATTGCTCAAGCTGGGTCTGTAAGGCATAAATCCTCCCTTGAATGGTGCAAATAATCATTAATATAGTGTTTAACTTGCTGCCCACTTACCATAAATTCATGACCAGTTCTCTCATCTTTTAAGTCCACAGCACCATGAGGATGGATTTTGGTAAGTCTAAAATGCCTTGACCAGTTCTCTATTTCTGCTGGTAACTCAGATTAAGTGGTAACACTCTACTCACTAAGTAATTTGCAAAATTTGCATATTATGGTAATCTAAATTGTTGCAGCATCTATGCATGTTGTAACATTAATAGTTGCTCATTAGGAAATGTCTTTATGATCTCTTACTTGATCAGAGTGCTTTCATTTGCTTCCAGCCTTGAAAGATGATCTGCTACTTGGTTCTCAGTCCTCTTTTTATCTTTAATCTCTAAGTCAAATTCTTGTAGCAAAATGATCCACCTTATCAACCTTGGTTTGGCATCTATTTTTGAAATAAAATACTTTATGGCTGAGTGATCTGTTTAAATAATCACTTTGGTGCCAACCAAATAGGCTTTAAATTTGTTAAATGCAAAGACAGCTGCTAGTAACTCTTTTTCAGTGGTAGTGTAATTGATCTGAGCATCGGATAGAGTTTTGCTAGCATAATAAATAGAGTGAAATATTTTGTTCTTCCTTTACTCGAACACTACTCTAATAGAGTGGTCGCTGGCATCACCCATCAACTTAAAAGGTAAGCTCCAATCTAATGCCATAAATTGGTGCTGTAACAAGAGCTTTCTTCAATTCCATAACAGCCTTTAAACAATGCTCATCAAAATGGAAAGGTCTGTCATGCTCCAGTAGTTGGCATAAGGGTTTTGATATTTTGGAAAAATCCCTAATGAATCTTTAATAGAATCTTGCATGTCCCAAGAAATTCCTAATGCCCTTAACTGAAGTAGGTGGTGGAAGTTTATCAATCACCTCTATTTTGGCCTTATCCACTTCCATTCCCTTTCTAGAGACTCTATGGCCTAGGACGATCCTTTCTTGTACCATAAAATAGTAGAGCAAACAATCATCATAGGTCTCTTCAAAAACCGAGAAGTCATCATACACCTCAGGAATGTTGTTGGACTATTGCACAAACCGAAGGGCATACTCATCCAATGTTGTCTTCTCTTGATCCTTTAGTGCTATAACAATCTGGTTGTAGCCTGAATACTCATCCAAGAAACAGTAGTACTCTTTTCTAACAAGTCTATTTAGCATCTGATCTATGAAAGGCAACGAGAAATGATCCTTCCTTGTGGCTTTTTTTAGCTTCCTATAGTCCGTGCAAACTCTTTATCCAGTACTCTTTTCAATATTTCCAAGAATTTTCTGAACTGATTGTCTTGCTTTTGCTTATGAAATCTTTGTGGGAAGGGTGATGGATGTTTAAACTGTTGTGCTGCTGCAAGCTGTAGAAATTGCTTTTCTCTTGCTTTATTCTGGTCTGTTATTGGTGCAACAACGTCTTCCTCAATAAACACTGAATTATGTTATTCTGCAGTTGTTGTAGCTTAGCTACTCTCACTAGTGTGCTAGAAAATGGGTTGTTGAGGCTCGTTTTCAATTTGAGTTTCCTCTTGGGTTGAATTAAGTTCCACTCTTCTTTTTAGTACTCTAATCAGAATATGAACATTCTTCAACTGGAATATGAAAATTCTTTCCAGACCTTAAGTTAATTACTTTGCAATGCTCTTTTCCTTGTCTCCTTGGATCCTCTATATTGTTTGGTAAACTGTTTTGTGGTCTGTTGCTCAATGGTGTAGCAAGCTGTTAAGTGTTAGAAAATGTATATTTATAAAGGAGAAAATCATCATTTTTACTTTTCTATTCTTACTGACACTTTTACTTTTATGTATTTAAGTCTCTTGTGATTTAATTATGTGTGTTTTATTTTAATTAAGTATTTTATGTATTTTAGGGGTATCATGATAATTTTACAATGAACGAGAGATCAGACAGTAAAACATACCTCACTTTTGAACTTAGGACAGTTGAAAACCTTAGGAGGAGCATAAAAGGAAAAATGACATTGTTCACATGTACAATATTGTTCATGTTACTGTTCATGACACGTCCACATATACGGAACGATGATGTGGCATTGACTGATGAGGTGACACGATCCTATTGAACTAAAATTCTTATATACTATTGATCGGTCACGTGGCAACATGTTAGTAGACAAAAAATCGTGCGTACAGTACATGCATTTACACTTTGCCCCTTGTGCCATGGGCTAGTTCAATTATGAGTAGCTAATTTTCATTCAAGATTGGGTTGAAGGTGAAGTCTCAACATGTGCCATGGGCTTTATTTAGTAAATTTACTTTCTCTTTCCCTCAAATTATTGTGAATGTTTTGACTTTCCGTCGACAAATAGTAATAATCTTGTCTGCATACCACATTGGTTTAACCGGCTTCCTAATACAAGGTTATTATTATTTGGCACGATAAGCCCTTAGCACCATATTGATTAGAGTGTGGTTCATGAGGAGTGGAAACCCCCCTCATAATTTAATTGGCATTAATAAAAAATATTTAGCCCATGGTGCATGTTGATGCGAATCCAGATACTCAAGTGCTTCATTTCAATAGATTTCTTTTCAATTTATTCTAGCCATTTTAATTCAAATTTTAGGATAATCTAGGTCACTTTCACCACAAATCCAACCACTCTCATAGAAAATTAATTCTACTCATAATTAAAAATCCACCTCCTCGTAGGATCGACACTCGTCACCATTAATTTATTCTACAATAGATTCGTGCACTTGCGAATTCAATAAAATTTGCACAACAAATTTTTGGCACCGTCGCTGGGGAAGGTAAGTTATTTTAATTCGTAGAATTAATTTTTGTAAATAGTTTCTTTTAGTTCTTTTCTTGTAATTTTTTTCTTATTTAAAAAAAATGAATCTACATTTCGAGGTAAGAATTTCTTTTCTTTTTCTCTTCTTTAAAATTTTGTTTTTTAATTTTCAAGTTATTTTTCTTTGTAATTTTTCGTTTATCTTATTGATTTAATTTATTTTAGTTAATTTATTTTTTTAGTGTGTTTTTGTAGTACGGTTGTAACAGCGTAATAAGGTTAGTATCGTAATTTCTCCTTCTTTATTTTTATTTGTTTTGTTCTCATTTTTTTTTTGTATTCTTTGCATGCATGGTCGAAGGTCATTATTACCTAAGCTTGAACCCATAGATTTTGAACTCAAAAGAACACTTCAAACACACAAATACGTTGCAATTAAAAATAAAATTGAAATGGATTTGCAGCAACAACAATGACAAGCACCACCACATGAGAGACCTTTTAAGGACTACTTCAGTCCCTTAGCTAACTTGAGCATATCATGCATAAGATACCCAAATGTAGCTGCTAGGAGTTTTGAACTAAAACATAGTGTGCTAAATTGTCTCCCAACATTCTATGGCCTAGAAAATGAGAACCCATATAATCATCTGAATGATTTTCATGCTATTTGTCAAACTTTTAATATGAGAATTTTTCAGACGATGATGTTAAACTTAGATTATTCCCATTTTCTTGAAAGGATAGAGCTCGTTCATGGCTCAATACATTGCCTGCTAATAGCATTACATCATGAAAACAAAAGGTAACAAAATTTTTGAATAAATATTTCCCAGTGCATAAAACCAATGCTATTCGTAGGGAAATTTCAGAGTTTACTCAGAGAGAAGACAAGCAGTTTTTCGAAACATGGAAACGATTCAATGAGCTACTCTTCAAGTGTCCACATCATGGGTACAAGAAATGACACCAATGCCAATACCTTTTGGAGGGGTTATTGCCACATGTGCAAGAATGACTAATGACAACAAGTGGAGGAGAGCTAATGTCAAAAAGTGCATCAGAGATTTGGGATTTCTTTCAGCGACAAGCGGATAATTCCCAACAACGGAGTCGATCATTTAGGAATACTAAAAGAATTAAAGGAGTGAATGAGGTTCACATTGGCGAGTCAAGTTCGGGAATTAAAGAAGTCAAAGAAATGGTTGAAGTTCTTTCCCGACAATTAGCATCGTTAACGACTGCTAAATCAACAGAAGCACATGACCATGACTCATACCCAGATCAAGCCAATGCCATAGGTGTAATGATACAACCATCAAATTACAACTCATAATCCAACACATATAACCCTAGATGAAGAGACCACCCCAATTTTTCATGGTCTCAAGGATTCCAACAGAATGGACCAGCAACTCCAGCTCCACCAATGCAACCAATTCCTCAAGTTCATCAAGCCTCTCAGCCCTCATTTAGACCATACACTCAGAACCATAACTACTCTCAACCTAGACCATGGGAGGATGCATTCCAGAATCTCAAGAATCTTACTCACTCCACGATCGAGCAACAAAACTGCACCATTGATGAACTACAAAATGAGATGAGAGTAGGCTTCAACTCACAAGCCCAATTAGTTTTAAACCTCGAGAAGATAGTGGGACAACTTGCCTCTTCAGTTCAAACTTTGGCAATGACTGTTGAGAAAGGCAAATTCTGAAGTTAACCTGTGCCTAATCCTAAAGGAGTATATAAAACAAGTACCAGTTCACCACAACAGCATGGAGAGGTCAAAGTCATCATGACCTTGCGAAAAGGGAAAGAAGTCGATAATAAAGTGGAGATGCCGGTGACAAAAACAAATCAAATTATACCTGTAAAACAAATTAAAAAATCAAAGAAAGAAGAAACTAACCCACGAGAATACGTTCCTAAAGTTCCATTTCCTCAGAGGTTAGCTAAAGTAAAGAAGGGAAAATCAGCAGGTGAGATTTTTGAAATCTTTAAGCAAGTAAGTGTTAACATCCTTTTACTTGATGCTATAAAAAAAGTGTCATCTTTTGACAAGTTTCTTAAAGACCTTTGTACTAAAAAGAGAAACATTCACGTTCAAAAGAAGACCTTTTTAACTAGAAAACATTAGTTATATACTCCAATACAAAATTCCTCTAAAATACGAAGACCTAAGCTCCCCCACTATCTGATGTAGTATAGGGAACCAAATAATTGAGAATACTTTGTTGGACTTAGGAACTAGTGTAAATCTATTGCCTTATTCAGTATTTGTGAAACTTGGATTGGGAAAATTACACCCAACTCTAGTAGTGTTACAGTTTACAGATCGATCCACGAAAATACCTCGTGGTATTGTGGAGGACGTGCTTATCCAGGTAGACAAGTTTTATTTTCCTGTTGATTTCATTGTAATTGACACTCAACCAATTCAGGATTCAAGGAAGCACATCCTCATTATCATAGGCTGACCTTTCTTGGCAATTGTTGATGCTCACATTCAATCCAGGACTGTAAATATACAATTGTCCTTTGCCAACATGACTATGGAGCTAAACATCTTTAATATTGCCAAACAACCTCACAATGCAGATGATGGAATTGTTGATGTGGATTTAATAGAATCATTAGTTGATAATACTTTTCTTTCAAACCTTGGTGATGACCCTTTACAAATATGTTTAACTCACTTTGGTTTGGATTTTGATATTGACAGATCAGTCGATGAAGTCAACGCTCTACTTGACTCAGCACCATCCATGGACACTAATAATTGGAAGTTAAGAGTTGAACAACTAGCACCATCAGAGAAGAAACTTATCCCATCATCAGAATCACCACTGAAACTTGAGCTCAAACTATTACCCAACACTTTAGAATATGTGTTTTTGGGAGAAGAAAACACTCTGCTACTAATCATCTCATCATCTCTAAATGACGAACAAAAAGGTAAGTTGTTGGATGTTTTAAAAAAGCACAAAGGAGCATTAGGATGAACCATAGTCGACATAAAAGGTATAAATCTAGTAGACTGCATGCATTACATTCACCTTGATGAAAATGCTAAACCTATTAAGGAAATGCAACATCGGTTAAATCCTAATATGAAAGAAGTTGTTAGAATTGAAGTCCTTAAATTATTAGATGCATGTATCATTTACCCTATTTCTGATAGTTCATGGATCAATCCTGTTCAAGTTGTCCCTAAAAAGTCATGAGTCACAGTAGTTATCAATGCTGATAATGAATTGATACCCATTAGAGTGACTACAGGATGGCGTGTATGCATTGATTATAGAAAGTTGAATTCTGTCACACATAAAGACCATTTTCCTTTACTATTTATCAATCAAATGCTTGATAGATTAGTAGGCCATGAATTTTATTGCTTTTTAGATGGTTACTCAGGATATAATTAGATTCCCATAGCACCCAAAGATCAAGATGGTACTTTTACATATAGGAGGATGCCATTTGGATTATGTAATGCACCTACTACATTTCAACGATGTATGTTAAGAATTTTTTCTGGTATGGTTCAACGATTTCTTGAAGTCTTTGTGGATGATTTTTCTGTCTTTGGTGACTCATTTGATCAACGTTTACATCATCTAACACCAGTTCTGCATAGATGTATAGAGAAAAACTTGGTCTTAAATTAGGAGAAGTGCTATTTTATAGTAAAACAAGGTATTGTTCTCGGTCACATTATTTCATGCAAAGGTATTGAGGATGATAAAGCCAAGGTGGATCTCATTTTCAATCTTCCTCTACCTAAAACAGTCAGAGAAGTAAGATCTTTCCTTGCACATGCTGGTTTTTATAGATGTTTCATTAAAGATTTTAGTAAAGTTTCTAGACCCTTACGCAATCTACTTGCTAAGGATGTACCATTTATCTTTGATAATTCATATCTTGTGGCATTTGAAAAACTAAAGCAGTTGTTGACATCATCACCTATCATTCAGCTCCCAAACTGGAACTTACCATTCGAGCTCATGTGTGATGCATTTGATTATGCAGTAGGAGCAGTATTAGGACAAAGAGTTAATCGAATTTCCCATGTTATTTACTATGCTAGTATGACATTGAATGATGCACAATTGAACTATTCAACCACTGAAAAATAAATATTAGCAGTAGTTTTTGCATTAGAGAAATTTCGATCTTATCTCATTGGTTGTAAAATAATTGTGTTCACAGATCATGCTGCTCTTAAATATCTTCTCACAAAGAAAGATGCAAAAGTTAGACTAATTTGTTGGGTGTTACTTTTGCAGGAATATGATTTGGAATTCAAATATAAGAAAGGCACAGAAAATGTTATGGCTGACCATCTCTCATGTCTTAATTTTGACACAATTACAGAACCATTAACATTGAATGAGTCATTTCCAGATGAACAATTGATGAGTGTGGAAGTATTACCATGGTATGCTGATATCATTAATTATCTTGTTACAGGTCAACTTCCAGAGCATTGCACTAAGAAGGAGAAGGACAAGGCCAAATTTTTTACAAAAATAAAGAATTTCTTTTGGGATGACCCTTATCTGTTAAAGTATTGTGCAAATCAAATTGTTAGATGAAGTGTCCCAGAAAATGAATTTCAAAATATCATTTCATTCTTCCATGAACAAGCTTGTGGAAGGCATTTTAACAATAAGAAAACAACCACTAAAATTTTACAATGTGGTTTCTGTTGGCCAACTATATTTCGAGATGCTTACACCTTTTGCTCTTCATGTGATAGGTATCAACGAATAGGGAGCATTACACGAAGGCATACGATGCCACTAAACCCAATTTTAGTAGTCGAGATTTTTTATGTATGGGGTATCGACTTCATGGGACCCTTTCCCCTTTTTTTTTGGCCATCAATACATATTGGTTGCTATTGACTACGTATCGAAATGAGTAGAAGCAATTCCATGTAGAACCAATGATCACAAAGTGGTGATAGGATTTTTAAAAAATAATATTGTTTCACGCTTTGGATTCCCTCGGGCAATAATCAGTGATCGTGGTACCGACTTTTTCAATAAAACATTCAAAGCTCTTTTGACAAAGTATTTCATCACTCACAAAGTGGTGACCCCATATCATCCGCAAACCAGTGGCCAAGTTGAGATCTCCAATCGAGAAATAATGCAAATATTAGAAAAGACAATGAGGCCAGATAGAAAAGATTATTCATTAAGACTCGATGATGCATTATGGGCATATAGGACGGCTTTTAAGACCCCGATTGGTATGTCACCCTACATGCAAGTGTATGGAAAAGCTTGCCACCTATCTGTGGAACTCGAGCATTGTGCATATTGGGCCATCTAGAATTCAACTTTGACATGCAGCAGGCTAGCTTATAAAGAATATTACAGCTGGCAGAACTTGAAGAAATTCGCAATGATGCATACGAAAATGCCAAAATTTATAAGCAGCGAATGAAAGTCTTCCATGACAAGTAATTTTTTAGAAAATCTTTCACCCCAGGTCAGAAGGTGCTTTTATTCAATTCTCGCTTACCCCTATTCCGAAGTAAGTTATGCTCTCGATGGTCTACCCCCTTTATTGTTCACACTGTTTTTTAACATGGAGCAATTGAAATTAAGAACCCAAAGAACGGTGTCACTTTTAAAGTTAATGGTCAAAGATTAAAGCCATATCTGGAGTACCAACCACATGGAGAGGACACCAAAATAAATTTAAATGACCCACCAAATTTGAATCGAGATTTTTCTTTCTTTTCGGTGATTTGATTTTTTTCTTTCTTTTTCCTATTCTTTGGTAATTGGCATTATTTTTACATAAGTGTGTTTGTTTAACCATTAAGTTTTCTTTCATCATTGTTAATGATGAGTACCTCAGCTAAACAAATCCTCTTGGACATTCTTAGACGACTTCAACGTGTAAAATCTCATCTTAGAAGCCAAATTTGATTTTGTAAAACACATCATATTTGGGATCTACAATCACCAGAGTTAGTATCCTATGCTGAGGATTTAGAAAGACAACTCAGAGACATTAAGGGAGGTATCTTCGACATCCAGTTGAAGCTTAAGGTAAATTCAATAAGAGGACGATTGTAATTTTCTTTTTGTGTTTTAGTTTATTACTTTGTTTGTGTGCTTTAGTTTGTTACCCCGGTGAAGTGGCAGATAACGGTACTCTATGACAATCAAGTCGGTTACTTCAGTTTCCTATAATAACTGATATTCTGAGGCGAAGGTATGGATAGAAACTAGATTCTAGCAAAGCTTCACAATTGATTCCCTTCACTTCCTCTGAATTCCCTCTGCACAATCTATAAAGCTTGGTTCGAACGCATGTGATTGCTTATGAGGAATAACATACCTGCTGACACCCACTGGTTAATCGAGGCCAAAGTACAATTGGCAAGTGAGTTGCCTCCAAAATTTATTGCATACATGCCTGGTTGTGGTAAAAGAAATTATGCAAGAAAACGAAGAGCTCGAAGAATTTTTGTTGGTTGTCATAAGTGTGCTAAAATGAGATGCGATAAAAAATCATGTTGTTTAGGAATGGTGTCTGATAACAGGGAAGATAAGATTCAATTCATTAGGGATGGCTTGAATAAGGAGTCATTGGATGATATACTTTTGTCTCTTGCAACACATCCCAATGGATATGTACAAGGAACAATTCTCCAGTTATGACCATTATTCCAGAAAGAGCATGCACGATACAGTCTCGGGAATCTGACTATAAACAACCTTGTTTGTAGAGGGCGTTCAAGCCATTTCTGGACGTAAAACCAGAGAAAGATGTGAGCTATAATCGCAACTACCTGTAAATATCCTTTTATTTCACTATTGTTTTACCATTTGCATTATTGTCTTCAATAATTCTATTGTATCATTATTTTTTCATTTTTACTGTTTCTTTTTTTACTCTCGAGCCATGTGCTTTACGTGTTAATTGACACAAACATGCTACCTCATACACAGTTGTGACCCCACTGTCACCAAGATTCTTAAATATGATTTTTTGTCAAGCACTTACAAATTATTTTGAAAAGTATCCCAATGGCAACTACTCCCAATAAAAAATTCAAGAACATTTGTGTGCTTTCTGGATTTAACTATGGTAAATATAAAGAGTTCGTTGAGGCAACCATAGATCTTGGTCGAAGCATACTAGAGAGAAAATTACACTTGGTGTATGGAGGAGGTAACTGAGGGTTATCAAAATTGGTCTCAGAAGGTACTTTTGTCAGAGGAATCCAAGTGTTAGGCATCATCCCAAGAGTCCTAAAACCTTTTGGCAGTTTGTCTGACTCACCGATTGGAGAAGAGTTAGCTGTCTCAGGTATGCAAGAAAGAATAACTGAAATGCTTAATCATGCTGATGCTTTTATTTTCCTACTAGAAGATCTTGCAACTCTAGAGGCACTTATCACATTAGCATCTTGGGCCCATCTGCACATTCACTAGAAACTCATCGGTTTGTTAAATGTCAATAACTTTTATGATGGCTTTATCGAATTTCTTAACCATGCAGTAAAAAACTATTTCATTCCTTCCACAGCGAAAAAACTTTTTATCTGTGCTCACACTGCTAATGAGCTACTTGATCTGTTACAAGCTTATAAACCAAAGACAGACTCCAGAACCTTTATGTTGGAGTGTCCAAATAATGATGGTAACAGTAGCCGCAGTAAGAAGTGCAAATTAGATTTAACTCTCCGCTTGTAAATATTTTCTTTTGTGTTGCACCACCTAAGTGATGTCTTCTAGACTCTACTTCTTTCCTTTAAAACATTGAGGACAGTGTTTCGTTCTGGTTGGGGGGAGGGAATAGTTGACAATTATGGAATCTTAGTTATGTTTTTTCTGATTTTTTATTGTAGAGACTAACCGTGGCTAACTTTTTGTGTTGAAGATGACTGATTATGAAGTGTAGTGACTCTAGAAATGCATCTTCTTCGTTTGAAAAAAAAATTCGGACATTTTCTTTTTCTTTATTAAGCTTTGCCAATATTTTTTTCTAACTTCTTTCTAATTTCTCCTTTATAAATATACACTTTCAAATTTTTGAGTCGAAAATGGCTGAATATGGAGTGTAGTGACTCTAGAAATGCATCTTCTTAGTTAAAAAAAAAAATTCTTTTTCTATCATTTTAAGTGAAACCTTTCTAATTAGTTTTTCTACATCATTTTCACCTTTCTGCATGCATATTTTCTTTTCATGTTTAGAATAGGTTGAGGGATAAAATGTCATTTACCTCTAAAAAAAATTGTGTGAATTTTTTTTTTTTACATTAGATGACATGATAACTTTCAAATTTTAGTATTTGTATTACCTTTGGTCTTAAGCGATGTTACGCTATGTTTGCTACTATACATGTTGATGTCGGAGACAAATATGAGTTGCTTGAAGGAATGTACATGTCATAATAAATACCAAGTGAGTTTTTAAGACTGTCATTTTTCTTGGAGAGTAACCCTTTTTGCCCATTCTTCATACAGCTTAGCAGTTTATTATTTTATACATGATCTAGATTTCCTTTGAGTCAATCCACTAAAAAAAAGAGAAAAAAATGTGTTGCTACTTCTGAAAGTCCATCTAATTAGTAGATATGAAAGATTATTTAGAACTCTAAAAGACGATGGAAAGACTATCTTTGACCCATTTGAGTCTTTCTAGCCATCCCTTTTGTGAAATATCCATAGTTAACCCTTTTGAGCCTTTAAAAAACATCTGTTCTTTGTCAACTTATCATACTCTGATTTTGAGTATTACCCGATATCTTACAAGTTCCATCATCTATTCATGTTTGAGAAAAAGATAAATAAATATTTTATTCAGTAAAGTTGTGCCATACAAAAAAAAAACTCAAAAAAAGGAGAAAAAAAGAAAAGAAAAAAATTAAAAAAAGAAAAACAGAAAAAAAATTATATAAATAAAATGTACCATGTGATTTCCAAATAATTCTACTTTTTCTCAAACATATATTTTGTTTTTCCTGTTTTTCTTCATTTGTTAGTCATGTCCTTAGCTGACGTTACATCATAATAAAAATCCTTCTTGATTTTAGGGAGCTATAGTCTGAAGTAGAAGCTAGTTATATGGGCTAAAAAGATGTAGTGGTGCATAAAAAATAAATAATTAATTAAATAAATTGGGTTGACTAGCATTTTTGTTTGACTTAAGATTGCATTATTTCTAAGCTATGGGCATATTTCTTTCATCTTGGTGAGAGTGTGTGATATTAATTCTCTATTATTTTCTCTCAAATTTAGCATTCATTGGAGTGACTATTTTTATTGAGTTTAATTTACTTGTGAGAGTGTCACTACTTCCAACGAGATTTTAGGGTTTGACATGTCATTCTTGAAAGTGGCTTGATTACTATAGCTATGACAAAGTCTGCTGAACTGATGCATGTGGATGGTTGATGTAGGAGTGATATTTATTTAGACTGGAGATAATGTTTATACTTTTATTGGATTGCTATCATTAGTCTGATTAAATAAACACGATTGTTTAAAAAAAAATCATTTTGGGTTTGAATTTTGTTTTTGCTTTATTTGCTAGGACTAGCAATAAGCTGGTTGCGGGGTGTGTTGAGTGTTAGAAAATATTTATTTATAAAGGAGAAAATCATCATTTTTACTTTTCAAGTCTTACTAACACCTTTACTTTTATGTATTTAAGTCTCTTGTGATTTAATTATGTGTGTTTTATTTTAATTAAGTATTTTATGTATTTTAGGGCATCATGGTGATTTTACAATGAACGAGAGATCAGACAGTAAAACGAACATCACTTTTGAACTTAGAGCAGTTGAAAACCATAGGAGGAGCATAAAAAGAAAAATAGCATTGTTAACATGTACGGTATTGTCCATGTTACTGTTCATGACACTGTTCACATATATGGATCGATGACGTGGCATTAACTGATGAGGTAGCATGATCCTATTGAATTAAAATTTTTTTGTACTATTGATCGGTGACGTGGCAGAATGTTAGTGGACCAAAAATCGTGCATACGGTACATGCATATACACGAATTATTTACAACCAAATCGCGTCACTATTCAAGCCGCCTCACTATTCAAACCACGTGGTCAAACCGCGTACTGTTGACCGATGATGTGGCGCAATCCTAAGCATCCAAAATGTTTTTAATCTGATGGTCACGATTTACTCAGTGTATCTATAAAAAGGGTGCTACCCCTCTAATTTGGCATCCCTGAATTCATTTTTGAGTTCCATTTTCTGTAATTCCTTCTACATCTTGTATTTTCTATATATTTTAATGAATTTTCATTTTGCCCCTAGTTCAATTATGAGTAGCTAATTTTCTTTTAAGCTTGGGTTGAAGGTGAAGTCTCAACATGTGCCATGGGTTTTATTTGATAAATTTACTTTCTTTTCCCCTCTAATTATTGTAGATGTTTTGACTTTTCATTGACAAATAGTAATAATCTTGTCTAGATACCGCACTGGTTTAACCGGCTCCCTAGTACAAGGTTATTATTATTTGGCACGATTAGCCCTTAGCACGATATTGATTAGAGTGTGGTTCATGAGAACTGGAAACCCCCCTCATGATTTAATTGACATTAATAAGGAATATTTAGCTCATGGTGCATGTTAATGCAGATCCAGATACCCAAGTGCTTCATTTTAATAGATTTCTCTTCAATTTATTCTCGCCATTTTAATTCAAATTTTAGGGTAATTTAAGTCACTTTAACCACAAATCCAACCACTCTCATAGAAAATTAATTCTACACATTATTAAAATCCACCTGCTCGTGAGATCGACACTCGTCACCATTAATCTATTCTATAATAGATTCGTGCACTTGTGAGTTCAATAAAATTTGCACAAAACAAGCTGTCCAATCTGATTCTCTAAGTTTCTTAAAGATACAGCCTGGCTTTAGACCACTGCTTCATTCTTCACAATATACTCATTAATTAGAGTTTCAAAGGAACTAAATTGATCATTATTGGTGTTTCTTTCCCCTTCAAATTGCTGGTGAAAACCAGGTGGCTAAGCAGGTTTGTTCTATCCATTAGATACTGCAACATGCTGATTTTGATTGCTCCATGAAAAGTTTGGGTGTTGTCTCCATCTGAGGTTATAGATGTTTGAATATGAATTACTTTGATTTTATCTATTGAAATTGCCCACATAATTTACTGAAGCTGGATTCTCAATACAATTATCATATAGATGTCCCTCTCCACAATAAACGCAAAAGACATCAGCAACCTGGTTAACTATTGCTGGAGTAGTAGTCATTGCTTTTATCATATTTGTCAATGAGGTTACTTGAGCCGATAATATTGTCAGCACATCCACATTGTGTACTCCTGCTGCTCCTCTTGCTGCGGCTTGTCTAGTTGATGGGCATTGATAGTTATTGTTTGCTATCCTTTCTAAAACTTCATAAGCCTCATTATATGACTTAGACAACAAGGTCCCATTTGCTGAAGTATCTACCATCAATCTAGAGCTTGAGTTCAACCCATTGTAGAAAGTTTCCAATTGTATGCAATAAGGAATACCATAATGAGGGCATCTCTTGAGTAACTCCTTAAATCTTTCCCATGGATCATATAAGTTTTCATCTTCGAGTCGATGGAAAGATTTGTTCTCATTTCTTAATTTTGTATTCTTTTTCGGTGGAAAATATTTCATCAAAAATTTGTCTGCTAAATCATTTCAGGTGATGATGGAGTCTGGTGGTAAAAAATTCAACCATGCCTTTACTCGATCTCTTAAATAATACGAGAAAAGTCTGAGTCTCAATGCATCTTGTGATGATCTAGCAATTTTGAAAGCATCACTCACTTCCAAGAATAGTTTAAAGTGAAGATAATGATCTTCTGATCGCAATCCATTAAATTGCCCCACTATTTGTAGCATTTGAAACATGACTGGTTTGAGCTCGAAATTGGCAGCTTGCACTTCACGTCTAACTATTCCAGGATGTATAACTTAAGGGGTCAACACGGGATAGTCTATATCATCTGCCATATAGATAATATTGTTGTTCCCTCGTTGTCCCTGAATATTCTACTCATTCTGACCTTCTTGGTCATGAACTGGTTGTATTTCTCCGTGAGGGTTCAAGTTCCCCATATCTTGAAAATCATCCATTACTACAATAGCTTTTGAATTCCTATTCTCTTTCCTTAATCTCCTTGTAGTTCTTTTAATCTTTAGATCAAATCGGAATTCAACAGGTTTGTATTTGCGCATGCAAGGGTTGCGAGAGCACTTCTATAAATACGGTAAACAAAAAGAAAATTAAAATCTTGCACCAACTAAAATTGGTTTCACAATTTACAATAAGCACCAATCCTTAGCAATGGTGCCAAAAGCTCGTTTTAGGTTTTCAAATGCTATTGATGTCAATGTACAAGTGTACACAAAGAGTAATATAATGATAAGTATTCCAGATTGTCTCCACAAGAATTGTTGTTATGGGAATTGCTACAATAACTTTATCAGCGTAATTTTTATTCTAAATTAGAATTAAAACAAATCATTAAACTAATGAAATAATTAAAATAAAAACGCAATAAGAAAATGCAATAAAGTAAAATATCACGGCAAATACAAGGATGTAACCAAAGGGAATGAAGTAATTAAGTGATTAAACTCACTTAATGGTTTTTTACTATTTTCTAGTTTTTGGATCAGTTTCTGCAACATTTGCTACAACACTGGGCAGAATCCTTATGTATCGTCAGCTATTGTATTTTGGATGTTTTATATCTAAATGCAACTGAACAGTGACCAATTGTTATGCTAACATCAGATATAGCGTTACATGTTTTAGAATTTAATTACCCTATAAGGTGAATCCCTATATCTAATTCATCATTAATTTTAGATTAAGCATGACCCTTTTCGAATTAAGTTAAACCTAACTCAGGAAACCCAATTTAAAACCAAGGATTACTATAATATGTTCCACTAAGACAAGGCTTTTTTAGGCTCTTTCTTAACTAGTATCACTAAATGGGTGGTCAGTCGAAAATGAATTGAAATAAGTATTATCAGAACAACGTGCTATAGAAAACATGCAGCAACATAGAATATCAGTTAATTAACCAACAAGTTTGTTTATCACTCAACCATAAGTAAATTTTGTTTATAATTTGCGATAAAATAAGAAGAAAATAGTTTCAGCCATCAAACAATTCATCATAACGAGATAGACACAAGAGAACAAGAAATAAGAGTGAGATACACTTGATGTTCTTCTAGAATCCTTTGTTGACGTCCTGAATTCTCTTTTTTTATCTTTGTTTTCTCTTATTTTCTTTCTCTATTCTTTCTCTTATGACGACCTCTTCTTTCTTTGTGTTTGTGCTCATTTTATAGCTTAGAATTAGGGCAATTGAAAGTCTAGAGTGCGCATCTTCCACTTTAGGAAACTCTAGATTGCAAACTTCAAAGTATATCGCGCGAAATGTTCTCTGTCAATGCTCCAGGATTACTACAGCAATAGTGCTACAGCAACAACTTCAGCATCTGCATTGTTCTAGACTTGTTTCAATTCTTCTCTAACTAAGTTTTTTTCCTTATCTTTAAAAGAAAAGGCCTAAAAAGCTACAAAAGGATTATCATAGAAAGGCTAAAGTTGTTTTAGAAAATAAAGGTGATTCACATATTATAGATAGTCTTGTTGCTATAGAAAAAAAAAAAACTATTGGTGAGTGGATATTAGATATGTTTCCTTTCATGTGTGTCCGAATAAGAATTTCTCTAAGACTTTTGAGAACATTGATGGTGGCAAAATCTAGTTGGCAAATAATCTTGCTTGTAAAATTGTTGGAATAGGAACCGTTAATATTAAGATTTTTGATAGTGTAATCAGAGACTTAAATTAAGTGAGATATGTGCCTAACCTTGAAAGAAATCTTATATCACTAAGGATGATTCATGTAATATTAAGGTAGGAAATAGTCAAATATAGGTTATTGATAAGGGCATTGTCATCATAAAGGGAATTAGAAGAAATGAATTGTATGTTCTTGTTTGGTGTTCATCATTATTGGGGTTCACAACTAGTGTAAGCTATATCAAGACTAAGCTCTAACATATGAGATTAGTACATATTAGTAGAAAGGGATTAAGGGAATCGAGCGAGCAAGCAAGCAAGGGTTATGTTCACTTTCACATTCTATGATCGAGCAAGCAAGAGTTCTGTGAGAAATGTGTTTTTAGAAAAGAAACTAGGCAAAAGTTCTAACATGGAGAAATATAAAATAACAAAAAAATAACCTTGGATTACGTTCACTTTAACCTTCAGGAACTATCACAAGTTCCATCTCAGGGTAGAGCTAGATACTTCATTACCTTCATAGATCTTCTCTAGGAAGCATTGGGTTTATGTGTTGAAATAAACACTTACAAAACAGTTAATAGATGACAGAAAATAAGTATTATAAAAAGTGGTGCATGACATCTATCTGTCTTCTATGTCACTATCATTAATTTATGACAAAAAATTTTCCGTCATAAATTTATGATAGTTTTTAATAATCATATGTATGTCACACCACATTTTGGTGGTAATCTCAAAATTATTTGAATTTTTGGCTTTTTTGTAAATTTTTTGGCAGGCATATGGTTATTATTTCAATTAATAATATTTCATAATATTATTATATTTCATCAAAAAAATTATTAATTTTTATTATTTTGCATTAGACTATTCTTTTTTAAGTTGCATTATTATTATTATCATTTTAAATTTTGGTTATTCTTATTTGAATTGCATTATTATTATTATTTCTTCAAATTTACAAATTCTGCACATTTGTTTTCAAAAAATCTAATGCTAATATTTAAAAAATACATGAAATTTAATATATATTAAAACTAAAATATCATATACAAACTCTATCGTTTAAGTATTTTCAAATTACATCGATCCCAAAATAAATTACAATATCACTAGTAACCAAAAACTTGTACCAAAAATCAAAGTCCGCCAAAACCTCATTTAGCAACAAAATCCAAATTAATAGTACCTGAAAACAAACATATCATAGATAACAAACTGGCACGTTAATAGTGTTTAATGCCACCGTGCCAAGATATTTTATCCAAATGAAATTAAGGTGCAGAATCTATTTTGAAAGGATGAACTAATTATTCTATAATCCAATCTATGGAATCCCTACCTTATGTTGCTCTCAGCCACACCAAGGTTCAACATTGATTAAACTTTTATCACAACCAACTTTGCATGTTATAAAGGAACAACCCTTTACAAATATGTATTATCCAGCACACAACACCCCCCCCCCCCACTAGAATATTACTAGCCCTAGCAAATTCAATGATAATATCCAACAAAACGAAAATTGAAATCATTTTTTTGGGCCAATTGCGTATCTTTCTTCAATTAAATTAATGAAAACAATCAAATAAAAGTATACGTATTATCTCTAGCTTTGAAAATATCACTCCCATATTAACTATTAACTATTTACACAATGACTCAGGTAAACTAATGCAAAATGATTATTTATCAAAGCTACATTAGTCAAGCCACTCGTAATAATGACAAAGCAAACCCCAAAATTTCACAAGTAAGAATGAAACTCTCCAAAGAAAATAAATCCAGTATAAAATAGTCACTCTAAGAAATGGTAGATTGAGAGACAGTAATAGAAAAAAAGTATCACACACTCTCACCAAGATGAAGAAATAATGTTCATAGCTTAAACAAAATGATGTCAAGTCAAATGAATTACTAGTCAAACCAATAGTATTTAGATGCTTTATTAAACTTTTGTGTATTACCACATCCTTTAGTCCATATTACCAAATTTTACTTCAAATTATAGTTTCCTAAAATTGAGAAGGGTTTTTACTAGTAGGCTAGGGAAATAACTAACAGATAAGGGATAATCGAAAGAACAAAATATATGTTTTGGAAACTGCAAGTGCTTTTATTTATTTATCTATTTGTTTCTCGTTATTTCTTCTTTTTTCTTTTCTTTTTTATTATCATTTTACACACACACACACACACACATACATATATATACATACATACATAAATATGCTACCATCATTAGTTGACCAGTCTAACGCAAAGGTTCTGGGATCTAGCTCTGCTCTGTATGCTCATTATAGATCAAATAACTCACTAATGTAATGATTTTTAATTGCATAGTTAACAAATGTTGTCAAGCCATTATAAAAGTTTTTAATATTTAACAAACTAATGGGCTTTTGATGAATGTTTAAAATGGGCCAAGATGCAAATGTAATCGGCGCCTCTAAAGTTGCAAGATCTCTTAGAAATAAAATAAAGGCGTCAGCATGATTTAACATTTCGCTTATTCTTTCTTGCATACTTGAGACAATTAGCTCTTTTCGAATTGGTGAGCTGGGCAGACATTCCAGAGGTTTTAGGGCTTTTGGGGATGATATTGAGCACTTGGCTTCCTTTGGTTTAAGATACTTTTGAGACAAGTCTTGATAACCCTCAATCACCTCCTCTATATATAAGGTGTATTTTGTTCTCCACTAGCTACCACTCTATCAAGATCTATAGCTGCCTGAATAAACTCTTTGTACTTTCCATAATGAAAACCAAAATGCACACAAACGTTCTTGAATTGTTTATTCGAAGTTGTTGCCATTGAGACAATTCTCCAAAATAATTTATGAGTATTGTTGTAGAAATTTTATTGAATTCGCAAGTGCACGAATCTATTGTAGAATAGATTAATGGTGACCAGTGTCGATCCCACGAGGAGGTGGATTTTAATTGTGTGTATAATTAATTTTTCTAAATGGGTGGTTGGATTTGTGGTGAAAGTGATTTAGACTATCTTAGAATTTAAATTGGAATGGAGAAATTAAATTAAAGTGGAAAATATTATAATTGAAGCGCTTGGGTATCTAGATCCGCATCAACATGCATCATGGCTAAATATTCCTTATTTGTGCCAATTAAATCATGAGGGGGGAATCCACACCTCATGAACCACACTCTAATTAATACGATGCTAATGGTTTATCGTGCCAAATAATAATAACCTTGTACTAGGGAGCCGGTGAAACCAGGGCAGTATCTAGACAAGATTATTATTATTTGTCGATGAAAAGTCAAAACATCCACAAAAATTAGAGGGGAAGAGAAAATAAATTTACTAAATAAAGCCCATGACACATGTTGAGACTTCACCTTCAACCCAAGCTTGAAAGAGAATTAGCTACTCATAATTGAACTAGGGGCAAAATGGGAATTTATTAAAATATGTAGAAAATACAAGATGGAGATGGAATTACAGAAATTTGAACTCAAAAATGAATTCAGAGATGCCAAATTATGGGGGCAGAACCCCCTTTTTATAGATACATTGAGTAAATCATGGTCATTGGATTAAAAACATTTCAAACGCTCAGGATTACGCCACGTCATAAGTCAACAGTACGTGGTTTGACTACGCGGTTTAAATAGTAACATGGTTTGACCACGGTTTGAATAGTGATACGGTTTGCACAGTGACACGGTTTGGTTGAAAATAATCCTATGTATATGCATGTACTGTACGTGCGATTTTTGGTCCACTAACATGCTGCCACGTCACCTCATCAGTCAATGCCATATCATCGGTCAATGCCACATCATCAATCTGTCTATGTGAACAGTATCTTGAACAATAACGTAAACAATGTCGTACATGTGAACAGTGCCATTTTTCTTTTTATGCTCCTCCTAAGATTTTTTACTGTCCTAAGTTCAAAAGTGATGTCCGTTTTGCTGTCTGAACTCTCGTTCATTGTAAAATGACCATGATCCCCCTAAAATACATAAAATACTTAATTAAAATAAAACACACATAATTAAATTATAAGAGACTAAAATACATAAAAGTAGAAGTATTAGTAAGACTTGAAATGTAAAATGATGATTTTCTTCTTTATAAATATACATTTTCTAACACTCAACAAGTATTTAAAAAAAAACTCGTATTTAAAGATCTTGGTGACAGACATAGAGATACATAGTTGTAAAAGAGGCGGTGTGTTTGTCAAATGACGCCTGATGTTCATGGCTCAAAAGTCCAAAGTGAGACACAAAGAATAAATAAAGATAAAATCGCACTATTAAAAGCAATGATGCAAATAATAAAAGAACAGTAAAACAAAAAGATATGTACTAGTATTTATAAACCTTTAGTTTTACATTCAGAAAATAACTTAAACACCCTTATTGGTTGAGTGTATGCTTCTCATCAATTTTCTTATAAACTGGCAAATAGGGTTGTTTATAGTCAAAGTCCTGAAACTATATCATGCATGTTCTTTCTAGAATAATGGCTATAACTTGGAAATTGAATGCTTTAAATATCCACTAAGATGCGTTTCAAGAGCCAAAAAGATATCATCCAATAACTATTTATTTAAGCTATCTATAATGAATTGAATCTTGTCTTCCCTGTTATCAAACACTATTCTAAAGATTTACTAAGACGTCTGTTGTAGATTGTTCGAGCACACTTATGACAAGAAACTTAAAGCCTTTTAGCTCTTTGTTTTCTCGAATAGTTTCTTTTCCCACAACTAGGCATGTAGATAACAAATTTGAAAGGACATGTGTTGGTGTAAAAATACTAATGCTATTGGTGTCAATGTGCAAGTGTACACAACAAGTAATAAAGTGATGAGTATTCAAGATCGTCTCCACAGGGATTGATGTTATCAGATTTGCTACAGCAATCTTAACAGTGCAGATTTTGTATCTAAATTAAGATAAACAATTGATGAAACTAATTTACTAATTAAAATAAAAACGCAGCAAATAAAATGCAACAAAATAGATTATCACGTCAAACTCAAGGATAAAACTAATGGGAATATATAGTAGTTGAGTGAATAAACTCTCCTAATGGTCTTGACTATTTTCTAATGGTTAGCTCGGTTGCTGCGGTATCTGCTACAGCACTGGGCAGAATCCTTATGCATCCTCAGCCATCGCATGTTGGATGTCTTATATCTATATGCAACCTAACAGTGATCAATTGTTATGCCAACATAAGATATAACATTACACGCTTAGGTTCTATTTACCCTACAAGGTGAATCCCTATGTCTAGTTCATCACTAATCTTAAATCAAGCATGGCCCTTTTGGGACTCAAGTTAAAACTCAATCCCGGAAACTCAATTTAAGATCAAGTATTGTTCTGATATGTTCCACTAAGATAGGCCCTTTTGCTGCTCTCTCCTAACTTGTATCATTAAATAGGTGATCAACCGAAATAATGAATAACCATAAATACTATCAAAACAAACTGCTACAGCAAACATGCAGCAACACATATATTCAGTCAATAAACCATCAAGATTGTTTATCACTCAACCACAAATAAATTTAGTTCATGGTTTGTAAAAGAAGAATAAAGAACAAAGTTCAGCCATGAAACACATCCCCATGAATAAATAGAAAACACGAAAGCAAGAGAAGGATAAGAAAGATTGAGCTCCTAATTGATCTCTACAATTTTTCCTCTTGTGTAGCCTTCAATCTCTCTCTTGAATCTTGTTTTTCTTTTGTTTCTTTGTGTTTTTCTCCTTGGGTGACGGCTCTCCCTTTTCCTTATGATGTGTGCTTCTTTTATAGTTGAAAATTAGGGTAAACGGAACCCTAGGGCGCGCATAAGTCAGATTAAGAAACTGCAGATCGCAATTCTGCAGTTATCCCGAGCAGAATTTTCTCTGTCGTTGTTCCAGGATTGCTACAGCAACGGCTACAGCAATGGTTGCTACAGCAATATCTACAGCAACTGCACTGTTCCAGATTTGTTTTAACTCTTTTGTAGCCATGTTCTTTCCTTATTTTTGCAAGCCTATTTCATAACATTCCTTCCATGAATTATAAGCTTCTGGAAACCTACAATTATGCACACAATTTGAGCACAAATTACTTTAAATCGAGCAAAACTTATTAAGACTGACTAAAATGATTATTTATACAAAATGTAACAAAAATACAATAGAAACACATAATTTACTCTCTAAGTAGTATTGATTTAAGCCTAAAAGTGCCATGATAACTCTCATTTCATAGAGTTATCAACATGCTCTTTTTTTTCCCTTACAAATCATACTATTTATCATAAGTATTCACAAGCGTTTGGATCGAGCTTTGTAAATTGTGAGGAGTGCATTTTCAGAGAGAGACGAAAATCACTTGTGAAGCTTTGCAAGAATTGCGTTTCTATTGATACCTTGGTAGGAAAATATTAGTTATTAAAGGAAACTAATGGAACCGAATTTAACAGTTATGGAGTACCGTTATCCGCCACTTGATCGAGGTAACAAAAATGACACACTTTGTGCTTTTTTAGACTTAAACTAATATTACTTAGGGAGCAAATAATGTGTTTTTATTTCATTTTTATTTACATTTTGCATAAGCATTTGTTTAAGTTTATATTTCAATAAATTGATTTTAGTTTAGATCACTTTGTGCTCTAATTATGTGCATGATTGTAGGTGATCAAAAAGCTTAAGTTTTGGGGATGGAATGCTGCAGTAGCAAACTTGTAGAGGTGATAAAGAACTTTGCTACAGATGAACTAAAACAAGTTTGAATAAGAGAAGATGCTTTAGCCATTGCTGCAGCAATCCGAGAGCAACTCCAGATAAGATTATAGGCGTGTTAGCTAACAAAGTAGTGACAAGCGGCATAAAATGTTATGCAATCTGAGGTTTCAAAAAAAAAAATACACGTCGCATGCTTTTGATTGCCTTAATTCCAAGATATAAAAAGAGCATATGTGAAAGAAATAAAGGGAGCCATTACTTAAATAAAATAACATAGAAAACAAAAGAAAAAAGATAATAAGAGAGAGTTGACGACTATAGCAAGGAACTCCAGAAGAAAAAGGAGAGATCGTAAAGACCTAGCGGAACTCAATTCCTCATCTTTATTTTCTTATTTTTATCTAGTGGAACTCAATTCCTCATCATTACTAGTTCAAATTGTTGGAGCATCATAGGAAACATTGAGACTTAGACTCTGAAATGCAAGTTATGCAATCCAAGAGGGGGGGTGAATTGGGATTTTAAAATTTATACAATACAATTCGCACAACAATTTAATCTATTGCCTTAATCAAATCAAAAACAATAAATTCAATCAAGCACAATATTAAAAGAGTAAGGGAAGAGAAAACAAACACAAGGATTTTTACTGTGGTTCGGCTATCCCCGCCTACGTCCACGCCTCCAAGCTCACCCGGCTTGAGGATTTCACTATCCAAGCCTCCCAAGGCTTCAAATGTTTACAATTGACTTCCAAGGTGTCAATGGACCTTTACAACAAGAGATTATATCCCCAATCTCTTCACCCCAAGTGTTTCTCACACTTGTACACTCACAATTTGATAAGAAATGAAAATTACAACAAAAACTCTCTTTAAGAGTGGATATGCAAATAATAGCTCAACAATGATTCAATCAATGATGATTTACAGTTTTGGAAGCTCAATATATGTTGTATGATCTTATATTTGCTTGCATTAGTTCTTAGAATGAAGTTTGAGTTGAGTTTTTATAGTTAAAGCCCGAAAACTAGCCGTTATAGGCAAATTCCCGCGCCCAAGCGGTTAGCCGCTTGATTTATCCGGCTAGCTGCTCAGGAATAGTGATATTACCGTTATTTTTGAATTTTGCTACAGTATCATTGTTCACTAAAATTATACTTTGGCCCAAAACTTTTTATAATTATACTAAGGCCCAAAACTTCATAAAACTTTACAAATAGATTTAATTTCAGAATTTCCTAAGAATAGTTGTCTTTCCCAAACTTTATGAAATTATGATATGTCCCCAAAGATGTTATTATTTTGCAACAAAGTCCTTTGAAACAAAATACTCATATTTTTCAAAGTTCTCAAATCCTTTCACTTTAGTCCAAAATATTCATAAATTATAGTATGGCCCAAAATATTTCAAATATTTGTAAAAGCATCCAACTCCGAATTTTAATAATAATACTTATTAAAATCAAGGATTTCAAAACTTAGCATTTAAGTCCAAATTACTCAAATTCACAAAATATTTTACTTTATAAAAATAAAACCTTTTACTTTATGAAAAGTATTTAATTAAATTAATCTCTTGAGCTTCTCAAATGCTAAATCATGTATAAATTAAATCATACCAGCTTTACAAGAATTTATCGCACTAATTTGTTCGTTGAGCTCTAAACTATATTCTTGATATCGCCGTTGTCCGTTGAGTGTCTTTAATCTTGATTTCACTTGAGTCGCTTGCATAAATATTATCCTTCAAAAACTAGTGAAAATGTGAAATACAATATTTATTAAATTACTTAATACACATGTTTGTTATCATCAAAATTACATTATGTGTAGCCCTTTAGGCTAACAGACTCTTCCCAATTTCTCTAAGGGATCAAGTAAGTGCATGGTTGAACTCTCTACCACCTGACTCCATTACTACATGGAATGACTTGGCTAAAACATTTTTAATGAATTACTTCCCACCTACCAAGAATGTAAAATTGATAAATAAAATAACATCTTTTCATCAACTGGAAGATGAAAGCTTGTATGATGCATGGAAAAGATTTAGGGAGTTACTAAAGAGATGTTCTCATTATGGTATTCCTTACTGTATATAGTTGGAAACTTTCTACAATGGTCTCAACCCAAGCACTAGATTGATGATGGATGTTTCGACAAACGAGGCCTTATTATCTATGTCTTACAATGAAGCTTATAAAATTTTGGAAAGGATAACGAATAACAACTATCAATGGCCACCAATCAAACAAGCTACAACAAGAGGAACAACATGAGTCCTCAATGTAGATGCCTTGACAACATTTTAAGCTCAAGTAACCTTATCAACAAATATGGTAAAGGCTATGACTATTGCTCCAGCAACTGTCAATCAAATTACTGAGGTATCATGTGTTTATTATAGAGAAGGCAAAGAAAATTAGCAGTTGTCAACAAAACTGTTAACCAAATTCACCAGTAAAATCAAAGGCAAAGAAACACCAACAATGATAAGCTCAGTTCCCTTGAAGCTTTGATTAAGAAGTATATTGTAAAGAATGAAGCGGTTGTCAAAAGCCAAGTTGTATCCTTAAGAAACATAAAAAAATCATATTGGACAGTGTTGTTAAAATTTTAATATACTCACAAGTGCACGAATCTAAAGATAGAATAGTGGTAATGAGGTCGATCCCACATGGATTGTTATGAATTGAAAAGTCTAATTTAAATCTAAAATTAATATTAATCCTAACCTAGTTGAGAAAATTGAGATTTTAAGGGAAATAAAACTAATTAAACTAAGAAAACAATTAAAGTAAATTAGATTCAATAGGATAAAAATTACCAAGGTTTCAGAATCCACCACTATTCAACTAGTAATTATCTAATTATTAATTAATCCCCAATTTTAGAGTGACAACTTGAAATCAATCTATGTCATCTCATGAATATAACAATTAAGCTCAATTAAAATTAATTTAATGTAGGTTGTTTTTTCTGCTTAATAGTATGATATCTAATAATCTCATTTAAACATATTGAATAACAAAGAGTCAAAGTTTCCTAAGCACTCCATGTAAACAATTTAATGAAAGACATAAAATCAAAGACAATCATGTATAAACTTTATAGATCCAAGCATATATTTAATCAAATATTAATCCTAACAATCAATAATGCATGACAGAATTGATGAAAAGATTTTAATAATATCTAATTAATCATGTGAAATAAAAAGCATAATCATCAAAGAATATATATAGGGAATTAATTAAATAAAAAGATAATTATTTCATTGAATAGGGTTTCATCCTTAACCTCAGTATAATAAAATTAGGCAGACATACTTGAATTGAGAGAAACAAAGTAAACAAAACCAGCCATGAAGCCGAACTGCTGGACTCATCCGTTTCTCCCCTCTTCTGCCTTGCGTATGCACTTCTCTTCCTTATGTGGCGGCTGCCCTCACTTTCCTTTTATACTGTAACGCCACCACAAAATCCTCAAGTCAAAAGGATTTTCAAACAAGCCAAGCAGATCCAACTTCTAGCCCATGCACGTGAAGCCCACTTGAAATTAATGGTCAATGCTTTTCCAACTATTCACGTGAGATGCACAAGCAAATTATTCTCCTTTAAGCATCCTTTTTCCTCTTTTCTTTTATTCTTCACAAGCGGCAATTATTTCCATAAACTCTAATTTATTTACTTTTTAAGCTCCCTTTATGAATTGCTTCCACAAATTAATTTGATCTTCAATATTGTCCAGTTATTATTCCTTATGCAATTTTCATCCATAATCTCCAATTAATTCCTTAATCAATAAAATAACTCAATTAATTAAAAGAAACAAATAAAAATAACTAGTAATTTTATAATTAAGGATAAAATATGTATGTAAATTATGCTAATCAAATACCCCCAAACTTAGATTTTGCTAGTCCTCGAGCAAAAATAAAAGAAATGAAACAAAAAGTAAATCCTAACTAAACCACTTTCGCAGGTAATCGCGATTGCATTTAGCGTATGCAACAAGCCTTTAAACTCCTAGGCGGCCCTAGTGGACGAGTTATAGTCTCGTGAGGACTTCAGTGATGATACCCACAAACATCATTTAAAAAAATTAAATTAAATTAAATTACAAAAACAAAAAAACTTTAAATAAAACATGAAAAATAGACACAAAGATTGCAACAATTATATAGCTCAAAGAAAATTTCAAATATTGGCAAAGTTCTAACTTTAATTCAATAATCAATCCTATCTCTCTTTCGATTCTTGTAGTGTGTGTGTGTGTGTGAAATCAATTCAATCAAATTCATTCCCAAAATCTTCAATATCAACAGCCTTCGCCTCAAACAAAGAAAAGAGCTTTCACTCTACCCCTTAAGTTAGCCTTCTTCCCATGGTAGATTATTCTCTACATACTTGTGGTATATAGGCCCAAATTACTCAAGGATAGCTTCACTCTTAAGGGTTATAGGTAGCTATTTCTGACTTTGGCGCCTGTGTACACTATTTTGTATTGTGGAGATAAGAATCAAGACAAACAATCATTTACTCTATCTAAAATTCTCAACTCAGGTTGCATCAATCTCAAATTTCAAGCCAAAATTATGAAAGAATTGATATTAGTGCTCATATTTTAAAGAATCTCAATGAAGAGGAACTAACACAAGAATCAAGTATAAACTAAGACAATATTCAACCCTTTCTAAGAATCATATTCATTATCAATCAAGTTTTTATCATTGGCTTTTCACATAAAAACAAAAAATAATATTTTTTTTTGAATTCTTCAAATTTTTTAATTTTTTTATTTTTTTTATAACAATCAAAGCACACACTATTCCCACCCCCAAACTTATTCGGAACATTGTCCTTAATGTTTCACAAAAAAAAGATATGCATGCGAAAAGATGAAAAATAAAATAAAAATAAAAACATAAATAATAAAAAAGAAAATTGGAGAGAACACACCTGGATGGGCTGGGAAAGCTTAAAAGAAAATGCCAAAAGAAAAGAAAACATTAGAAAAGAAAAAATACTATAAAAAAATAAACAATGAAAAGAATAATCTACTACTATAAAAAAACCAAGAATGTAAAGATGGACTTAATTAATCCTGATAAACAGGATCATCTAAAAGCATCTCCTCAACTTCTGGTGTTCTTAACTATAAAAATGATTTTAATCTTTGACCATTGACCTTAAATAAATCACCATTTTTAGAATTTTCAATCTCAATTGCTCTATAAGGAAAGACAGTACGAATTATAAAAGGACCAGACCATCGAGAACGTAACTTACCTGAAAAGAGATGCAATCGAGAATTATACAAAAGTACTTTCTGACTTGGTGTAAAGGATTTTCTCAAAATGTGCTTGTCATGAAAGACTTTCATACATTGCTTGTAAATCTTGGCATTATCATATGCATCATTCCTAATCTCTTTAAGTTCTGCTAGTTGTAATCTTCTCTTGGAACCAGCCTGCTGCATGTCAAAATTGAATTTCTTGATAGCTCAATATGCATGATGCTCTAACTCTACTGGCAAATGACATGCTTTTCCATACACAAGTCTATAAGGCGACATCCCAACTGGTGTTTTGAAAGTAGTACTATATGCCCATAATGCATTATCAAGTCCTAAAGACCAATCCTTTCTATCTGGCTGAACTGTTTTTTCTAGAATTTACTTGATCTCTCCATTAGAAATCTCTACTTGGCCACAAGTTTGAGGATGGTATGGGGTGGCAACCTTATGTGTAATGGAATATTTGTTCAAAAGAGTTTTGAAAGGTTTCTTGCAAAAATGGGCACCGCCATCACTAATGATTGTTCTAGGAAAACCAAAACGAGACAAAATATTACTCTTCAAGAATTTCACTACAACCCTATGATCATTGGTTTTGCATGGAATAGCTTCAACCCACTTCGACACATAGTCCACTGCAACTAATAAATACTGATAACCAAAAGATAGAGGAAAAGGTCCCATGAAATCAATACCCCATACATCGAAGATCTCAACCACAAGAATATGATTGAGTGGCATCATGTTCCTCTTTAAAATGCTACCCATACGTTGGCACCTATCACACAAAGAACAAAAAACATAAGCGTCATGAAAAAGAGTAGGCCAATAAAAACCACACTGTAAAATTTTTGTTGCTGTCTTTTTAGCACTAAAGTGGCCTCCACAAGCTTGTTCATGGCAAAATGAGATAACACTTTAAATTTCATTATGGGGAACACATTGCCAAATAATTTGATCAGCACAATATTTAAATAAATAGGGATCATCCCAAAAGAAGTCTTTCACTTTAGATAAGAACTTTGTTCTATCTTGCTTAGTCTAGTGCTCTGGGATTTGACCTGTAGTAAGGTAATTAACTATATCAGCAAACCATGGCACAACATTTACACTCATAAGTGCTCATCTGGGAAAGACTCATTCAAAGGTAAATATTCTGGAATAAATTTAAGGTCAAGGTGAGATAAATGATCCGCCACAATATTTTCAGACACCCAATGAATCAATCTTGCCTTAGCATCTTTCTTAGTAAGCAAATATTTTAAAGCAGCATGATCAGTAAAAATAATCACTTTACAACCTATATGATAAGATCTGAATTTATCAAGTGCAAATACCACAGCTAGCATTTCTTTTTTTGTAGTTGAATAGTTCAACTGTGCATCATTGAGTGTCATACTAGCATAATAAATCACATAAGGCACACGATCTAATCTTTGTCCTAAAACTGCTCCTACAGCATAATCAGATGCATCACACATAATTTCAAAAGGCAAATCCCAATTAGGTGGCTGAATGATAGGTCAAGAAGTCAACAATTTCTTAAGATTTGCAAAAGCATCAAGACAAGATTCATCAAAGATAAAAGGTGCATCCTTAATAAGTAAATTGGTCTAGAAATTTTACTAAAATCTTTAATGAATCTTCTATAAAACTAGCATGTCGAAGGAAATATCTTACTTCTTTTATGGATTTGGGATGTGGAAGATTAGAAATTAAATCCACCTTAGCTTTGTCGACTTTTATACCTTTATTGGAAATTATATGACTAAGGACAATACCTTATTTTACCATGAAGTGACACTTTTCCCAATTTAGAACCAAGTTTTTTTCTTTACATCTCTGCAAAACTAATGTTAGATACTGCAAACATTAATCAAAAGAATCTCCATAAATAGAAAAATCATCCATGAATTCTTCAAGAAATCGCTCAACCATATCAGAAAAAATACTAAGCATGCATCTTTGAAAGGTAGCAGGTGCATTGCATAAACCAAATGACATTCTCTTATATGCAAAAGTTCCAAAGGGAGAAGTAAAAGTAGTTTTCCCCTGGTCCTCTAGAGTTATAAGGATCTGATTATAACCTGAATATCCATCTAGAAAACAATAAAAATCATGACCTGCAAGTCTATCGAGCATTTGATCAATAAATGGAAGAGGAAAATGATATTTTCTTGTGAATGAATTCAATTTTCTATAATCAATGCAAACACGCAAACCTGTAGTTACTCTAGTGGGAATTAATTCATTATTAACATTAGTAACTACTGTAACACCAGATTTCTTAGTAACAACTTGCACATGACTAACCCAAGAGCTATCTGAAATAGGATAAATAATTCCTGCATCTAATAATTTGATTACTTCAGCTTTTATTACTTCTTTCATGTTAGGATTTAGCCTACGTTGCATCTCCCTAATAGGTTTAGCATTTTCTTCAAGATGAATACGATGCATGCAATCTACTGGATTAATACCTTTAATATCAGTGATGGTCCATCCTATTGCCTCCTTATGCTCTTTTAGAATACCTAACAACTTACCTTTTTGCTCAAGATCGAGGGAAGAAGAAATAATAACAGGTAGAGTGTCAGATTCTCCCAAGAATGCATATTCCAGAGTGTCGGGCAGTGCTTTGAGTTCCAATTTCGGTAGTGCCTCCGCAGATGGGCCAAATTTCTTCTCAGAATAAGGCAGTAGTTTTGACTTTGTCTTTCATTTAGTTGTGTCCATAATTGGATGTGCATCAAGTAAGGCGTTGACTCCTGCAATTGCACTATCATCATTAAACGATAAACCAGAATGAGTTAAACATGCTCTAATGGATCATCAGTGTGGTTAGAAATGAACTAATCTTCTACTAATTGCTATATCATATTTGCTTCCAAAAATTCATCTTCTTCCTGTGGCTGCTTGGTAACATTAAAAATATTCAATTCCATGGTCATATTACCAAAAGATAGCTGCATGTTTCCATTCCTGCAATTAATAAGAGCATCAGCCGTAGCTAAGAAATGATGACCTAGAATAACTGGAGTGTGTTACTTAGGATCCTGTACATGCTGAGTATCAATAACGATAAAATCAACAGGACAATAAAATTTGTCAATCTGTATCAACACATCCTCTATAATACCACGAGGTATTTTTATTGACCTATCAGCAAGTTGCAAAATAATAGAGGTTGATTTTAACTCACCTAGTCCAAGCTGCATGTAAACAGAATAAGGCAAGAGATTAACACTAGCACCCAAGTCCAATAATGCCTCATCAAATAATTGGTTCCATATAACACATGAGATAGTAGGAGAACTAGGATCCTTAAATTTTAGTGGAATTTTACATTGGAGTAAATTGCTAGTTTGTTAAGTTAAAAATGCCTTTTTGGTGACATGGAAATTTCTCTTTTTAGTGCATAAATCTTTTAAAAACTTATCATATGAAGGAACTTGCTTAATACCATCGAGTAAAGGGATATTTATACTTACCTGCTTGAAGATTTCCATAATCTCACCTGTTGAAGTCCCTTTCTTTACCTTTGTTAACCTTTGAGGAAAAGGAGCCTTAGGAATGTAAGTTGGTGGGCCACTCTCTTCTGGATCATTTGGTGATGAGTCTTGTGATGGAACTGGATCTGAAGAAGTAGGCTCAGATGTCTTCCTTGTTTGAACCTCTACTTTGTTGTCAAAAAATTTTCCTCTTCTCAAAGTCATAATCGATTTTGCTTCTTCATGCTGATGGCTTGAGCTCGATCCAACTTCATGCACTCCTTTAGGATTAGGAACTGGTTGACTTGGGAATTTTTCTTTTTCTCTCTCAGCCACAGTAGTTTCTAATTGACCCAATTGATGTTCAAGCTTTAGAATAGCTAGAGTGTTTGACTGAAAGGCTTGTTGGGTTGACTGAATGAAACTCTGAAGTGTATCCTCTGAAGAAGGCTTCTTTTGTTGGGGTGCAACAAATTGAGACATAGGTTGTTGGGCAGGAGGATATACTTGGTTAGGAGGGACAAATTGTTGATTGGGCATGTTAAATTGTTTCCCTCCTTGGTTTGACAAAGGTTGATTTTGTTTCCAAGAAAAATTACGGTGATTCCTCCAATTAGGATTATATGTGGATGAATATGGACTATTGAAGGATTTTTCATACGACTGTAAGGCATGTACCTGCTCAGAATAAGCCTCTGGATAGGCTGGAAATGATGGACAATTCTGTGTTGTATGAGACAAGTTAGAGCAAAGAGCACAAACTTCATTAGCTACACTAGGATGATGATTCATTGATTGGTTCAGAGCTAAGGCATCTACTTTCCTAGAAAGTGTAGCTAGAGTGGATTTCACATCAAAATCATCCTTAACTTCATATAACCCCTTTCTAGAAACTTGAGATGATTTTTCCCATTGATTTGAAAAATCCCACTGTTGAGAATTCTTAGAAAGTGAATTAAAGAAATCCCATGCAACCCCTTCATGTAAGTTCAAAAATCTCCCACCATTCATAGACTCTACCATATGACGATTTGACATAGTTAAACTATTATAAAAGCACTGTATAAGTCTCCATTTCTCAAAACCAAGGTGGGGACACTTGAGGAGTAAATCATTGAATCTTTCCCAAAACTCATAAAATTGTTCACCCTCTCTTTGATAAAAATCACTTATCTCTCTCCTAAGGGCATTTGTTTTAGACATAGGAAAAAACTTGGTGAGGAACTTATTACTCAATTCATCCCACGTAGTAATAGACCTAGCAGGAAGTGAATTCAACCAAGCTTTCGCTTTGTCTTTTAATGAGAAATGGAACATACGAAGCCTAATTGACTAATCATTAAAATTTTGAAAACGGAATGTAGAGCATATGTTAAAGAATTCCTTAATATGCAAATATGGGTCCTCTCTCTCTAACCCGTGGAAAGATGGTAAAAGTTGAATGACATGGAGCTTAAGTTCAAAGTGTGTTGTTGTAGTTTGTGGCAACACAATACAAGATGGTTGGTTGGCTGCAAGTGGTGAAAAATATTCACTAAGGGTTTTCTCTGCTTGCACTGGTGGAAGTATTGGCAATAATTTATTGGGGTCATCCATCACTTCTGAAGAACTATTTCGACTACTATCAATTTTCGACTCTTTTTTTACCAAACGATTTGTTAAATCGCGTTCCCAAACACTCATAAACTAACTAGACCAAGAAGAAAAATAAAACAACAATAATAAAAATAAACAAAATTAAATAAAAGGAATCAAACAACTAAACAATAAATTCAAAATAAAATAAAATAAAATTAAAATTAATTTTTTTTAATAAAAATTGAACAAATAAAATAAAAGACAACCTAAATTATAACTAGTGGAAGAATCAAATTAACCTAGATTAAACTAACTTTCTAGCACAATCCGCGGCAACGGCGCCAAATTCTTGTTGTGAAAATTTTAATATACTGGCAAGCGCACGAATCTACAGATAGAATAGTGGTAACGAGGTCGATCCCACAGGGATTGTTATAATTGAAAAGTCTAATTTAAATCTAAAATTAATATTAATCCTAACCTAGTTGGAAAAATTGAGATTTTAAAGGAAATCAAACTAATTAAACTAAGAAAACAATTAAAGTAAATGAGATTCAATAGGATAAAAATTACCAAGGTTTCAGAATCCATCACTATTCAACTAGTAATTATCTAATTATTAATTAATCCCAAATTTTAGAGTGACAACTTGAAATCAATCTATGTCATCTCATGAATATAACAATTAAGCTCAATTAAAATTAATTTAATGTAGGTTCTTTTTCTGCTTAATAGTATGATATCTAAGAATCTCATGTAAACATATTAAATAACAAAGAGTCAAAGTTTCTTAAGCACTCCATGTAAACAATTTAATGAAAGACATAAAATCAAAGACAATCATGTATAAATTTTATAGATCCAAGTATAGATTTAATCAAATATTAATCCTAACAATCAATAATGCATGACAGAATTGATGAAAAGATTTTAATAATATCTAATTAATCATGTGAAATAAAAACCATTATCATCAAAGAATATATATAGGGAATTAGTTAAATAAAAAGATAATTATTTCATTAAATAGGGTTTCATCCTTAACCGCAGTATAAGAAAATTACGTAGACATACTTTAATGGAGAGAAACAAAGTAAACAAAACCAGCCATGAAGCCGAACTGCTGCACTCGTCCTTTTCTCCCTTCTTCTGCCTTGCGTCTGCACTTCTCTTCCTTATGTGGCGGCTACCCTCTAATTCCTTTTATACTGTAACGCCACCACAAAATCCTCAAGTCAAAAGGATTTTCAAACAAGCCAAGCACACCCAACTTTTAGCCCATGCACGTGAAGCCCACTTGAAATTGATGGTCAATGCTTTTCCAACTATTCACGTGAGATGCGCAAGCCAATTATTCTCCTTTAAGCATCTTTTTTCCTCTTTTCTTTTATTCTTCACAAGCGGCAATTATTTCCATAAACTCTAATTTGTTTCCTTTTTAAGCTCCCGTTCATGAATTGCTTCCACAAATTAATTTGATCTTCAATACTGTCCAGTTATTATTCCTTATGTATTTTTCATCGATAATCTCCAATTAATTCCCTAATCAATAAAATAACTCAATTAATTAAAAGAAACAAATAAAAATAACTAGCAATTATATAATTAAGGGTAAAATATGTATGTAAATTATGCTCATCAAATACCCCCAAACGTAGATTTTGCTAGTCCTCTAGTAAAACTAAAATTAAAAACAAAAATAAAAGAAACGAAACAAAAAGTAAATCCTAACTAAACAACTTTCGCAGGTAATCGCGATTGCATTTAGCGTATGCAACAAGCCTTTAAACCCCTAGACAGCCCTAGTGAACGAGTTATAGTCTCGTGAGGGCTTCAGTGATGATACCCACAAATATCATTTAAAAAAATTAAATTAAATTAAATTAAAAAACTTTAAATAAAACATGAAAAATAGCCTCAAAGATTGCAAAAATTATATAGCTCAAAGAAAATTTCAAATATTGGCAAAATTCTAACTTTAATTCAATAATCAATCCCATCTCTCTTTCGATTCTTGTAGTGTGTGTGTGTGAAATCAATTCAATTAAATTCATTCCCAAAATCTTCAATATCAACAGTCGTCACCTCAAACAAAGAAAAGAGTAAGTCAAACTAATCTTATCATCTTGATCTCCAATTTTTTTCCTCTCACAGGCTTTTATGTACATTTTCTTTTGATATTTTTTCAGCACATGCACTTGATTTGAATTTTTTTCTTTTCCTTTTCTTTTTTTTTCTTAACCATAGTCAAGAGCTTTCACTCTACCCCTTAAGGTAGCCTTCTTCTCATGGTAGATTATCCTGTACATACTTGTGGTACATAGGCCCAAATTACTCAAGGATAGCTTCACTCTTAAGGGTTAAAGGTAGGTATTTCTTACTTTGGCGCCTGTGTATACTATTTTGTATTGTGGAGATACGAATCAAGACAAACAATCATTTACTCTATCTAAAATTCTCAACTCAGGCTGCGTAAATCTCAAATTTCAAGTCAAAATTATGAAAGAATTGATATTAGTGCTCATATTTTAAAGAATCTCAATAAAGAGGAACTAACACAAGAATCAAGTATAAACTAAGACAATATTCAACCCTTTCTAAGAACCATATTCATTATCAATCAAGTTTTTATCATTGGCTTTTCACATAAAAACAACAAGAAAAAAAAATTTTTTTTGAATTTTTGAATTTTTTTGAATGTTTTTTATTTTTTTAATAACAAAAAAAGCACACACTATTCCCACCCCCAAACATATTCGGAACATTGTCCTCAATGTTTCACAAACAAAAGATATGCATGCAAAAAGATGAAAAATAAAATAAAAAAATAAAAATAAAAACACAAATAATAAAAAAGAAAGTTGGAGAGAACACACCTGGATGGGCTGGGAAGGCTTAAAAGAAAATGCTAAATGAAAAGAAAACATTAGAAAAGAAAAAATACTAGAAAAAAAACAATGAAAAGAAAAATCTACTATTAACATAAAACAAGAATGCAAAGATGGACTTAATTAATCCTGATAAACATGATCATCTAAAAGCATCTCCTCAACTTCTGGTGTTCTTAACTCTAAAAATAGTTTTAATCTTTGACCATTGACCTTAAATAAATCACCATTTTTAGAATTTTCAATCTCAATTGCTCCATAAGGAAAGAAAGTATGAACTATAAAAGGACCAGACCATCGAGAACGTAACTTACTTGGAAAGAGATGCAATCGAGAATTATACAAAAGTACTTTTTGACCTGGTGTAAAGGATTTTCTCAAAATGTGCTTGTCATGAAAGACTTTCATACGTTGCTTGTAAATCTTGACATTATCATATGCATCATTCCTGATCTCTTCAAGTTCTGCTAGTTGTAATCTTCTCTTGGAACCAGCCTGCTGCATGTCAAAATTGAATTTCTTGATAGCCCAATATGCACGATGCTCCAACTCTACTGGCAAATGACATGCTTTTCCATACACAAGTCTATAAGGCGACATCCCAATTGGTGTTTTGAAAATAGTCCTATATGCCCATAATGCATCATCAAGTCTCAAAGACCAATCCTTTCTATCTGGCCGAACCGTTTTTTCTAGAATTTACTTGATCTCTCTATTAAAAATCTCTACTTGGCCAAAAGTTTGAGGATGGCATGGGGTGACAACCTTATGTGTAATGGAATATTTGTTCAAAAGAGTTTTGAAAGGTTTATTGCAAAAATGGGTACCGCCATCACTAATGATTGTTCTAGGAAAACCAAAACGAGACATAATCTTACTCTTCAAGAATTTCACTACAACCCTATGATCATTGGTTTTGCATAGAATAGCTTCAACCCACTTCGACACATAGTCCACTGCAACCAATATATATTGATAACCAAAAGATGGAGGAAACGTTCCCATGAAATCAATACCCCATACATCGACGATCTCAACCACAAGAATATGATTGAGTGGTATCATGTTCCTCTTTGAAATGCTACCCATAGTTGGCACCTATCACACAAAGAACAGAAAACATAAGCGTCATGAAAAAGAGTAGGCCAATAAAAATCACACTGTAAAATTTTTGTTGCTGTCTTTTTAGCACTAAAGTGACCTACACAAGCTTGTTTATGGAAAAATGAGATAACACTTTGAATTTCATTATCGGGAACACATCGCCTAATAATCTGATCAGCACAATATTTAAATAAATAGGGATCATCCCAAAAGAAGTCTTTCACTTTAGATAAGAATTTTGTTCTATCTTGCTTAGTCCTGTGCTTTGGGATTTGACCTGTAGCAAGGTAATTAACTATATCAGCAAACCATGGTACAACATTTACACTCATAAGTTGCTCATCTGGGAAACGCTCATTTAAAGGTAAAGATTCTGGAATAAATTTAAGATCAAGGCGAGATAAATGATCCGGCACAACATTTTCAGAACCTTTTTTATCTCTAAATTCATTGTCAAATTCTTGTAAAAGCAATGCCCAATGAATCAATCTTGCCTTAGCATCTTTCTTAGTAAGCCAATATTTTAAAGCAGCGTGATCAGTAAAAATAATCACTTTACAACTTATAAGATAAGATCTGAATTTATCAAGGGGAAACACCTATAGCTAGCATTTTTTTTTTCTGTAGTTGAATAGTCCAACTGTGCATCATTGAGTGTCGTACTAGCATAATAGATCACATAAGGCACACGATCTAATCTTTGTCCTAAAACTGTTCTGACAGCATAATCAGATACATCACACATAATTTCAAAAGGCAAATACCAATTAGGTGGCTGAATGATAGGTGAAGAAGTCAACGATTTCTTAAGCTTTGCAAAAGCATCAAGACAAGATTCATCAAAGATAAAAGGTGGATCCTTAACAAGTAAATTGCATAAGGTTCTAGAAATTTTACTAAAATGTTTAATGAATCTTCTATAAAAACCAGCATGTTCAAGGAAAGATCTTACTTCTTTTACGAATTTGGGATGTGCAAGATTAGAAATTAAATCCACCTTAGCTTTGTCGACTTCTATACCTTTGCTGGAAATTATATGACCAAGGACAATACCTTATTTTACCATAAAGTGACACTTTTCCCAATTTAGAACCAAGTTCTTTTCTTTACATCTCTGCAAAACTAATGTTAGATGCTGCAAACATTCATCAAAAGAATCTCCATAAATAGAAAAATCATCCATGAATACTTTAAGAAATCGCTCAACCATATCAGAAAAAATACTAAGCATGCATATTTGAAAGGTAGTAGGTGCATTGCATAAACCAAATGACATTCTCCTATATGCAAAAGTTTCAAAGGGACAAGTAAAAGTAGTTTTCTCCTGATTCTCTGGAGCTATAAGGATCTGATTATAACCTAAATATCCATTTAGAAAACAATAAAAATCATGACCTGCAAGTCTATCAAGCATTTGATCAATAAATGGAAGAGGAAAATGATATTTTCTTGTGAATAAATTCAATTTTCTATAATCAATGCAAACACGCCAACATGTAGTTACTCTAGTGGGAATTAATTCATTATTAACATTAGTAACTACTGTAACACCAGATTTCTTAGGAACAACTTGCACAGGGCTAACCCAAGAGCTATCTGAAATAGGATAAATAATTCATGCATCTAATAATTTGATTACTTCAGCTCTTACTACTTCTTTCATGTTAGGATTTAGCCTACGTTGCATCTCCCTAATAGGTTTAACATTTTCTTTAAGATGAATGCGATGCATGCAATCTACTAGATTAATACCTTTAATATCAGCGATGGTCCATCCTTTTACCTCTTTATGCTCTTTTAGAATATGTAACAACTTACCTTTTTGTACAAGATCAAGGGAAGAAGAAATAATAACAAGTAGAGTGTCAGATTCTCCCAAGACTGCATATCCAGAGTGTCGAGTAGTGATTTGAGTTCCAATTTCGGTGGTGCCTCCGCAGATGGGCCAAATTTCTTCTCAGAATGAGGCAGTAGTTCTGACTTTGTCTTTTATTTAGTTGTGTTCATAATTGGAGGTGCATCAAGTAAGGCATTGACTCCTACAATTGCACTATCATTATTAAATGATAAACCAGAATGAGTTAAATATGCCTCTAATGGATCATCAGTGTGGTTAGAAATGAATGAATCTTCTACTAATTTCTCTATCATATTTGCTTTGAAAAATTCATCTTCTTCATGTGGCTACTTAGTAATATTAAAAATATTCAATTCCATGGCTATATTACCAAAAGATAGCTGCATTGATGTTGTTGAAGACTGTAATTTTATCAGTATTGTGAATCTTACTCTAGCAGAGACATCAAACGTTATTGCAGCAATGAAGAAATCAAGGCTATAACATTTGAAGAACTTGACGATGAAGATCTTAAAATAGTTGACATAGCATGGTTAGAGATAAGCAACCCACAAGAAATGACAAGCACTTCGAATCTCTAGATCTTTCAAACAGGGAAGTAAAACCTTTTGTTCCCTTTATTAAGTCATCTCTTGTTTTAGAATTAAAACTCTTACCTTCATATTTGAACATGGAAGAAAAACCTTGGTGACAATAAAACACTTCCTGCAATTATTTCATCTTCTTTGAATGCAGAACAAGAGAAGCGCTTGGTGGATATATTGGGGAGATACAGGAAGGCCATTCGATAGACCATGATAAATATAAAAGGAATTAGCCCTCCATATGCATGCATAAGATTTTGCTGGAGGATTGCTACAACAACTCTGTAGTGGAACAGATTAAATTAAACCCCATCATGAAGGAAGTTATGAAAAAAGAGATCATCAAGTGGTTTGATATTATAATCATTTATCCAATATCAGACAACACATAAATAAGTACAATACATTGTGTTCCAAAAACAATGGAGTAATAATTGTGGCAAATGAAAAGAATGAGCTCATTCCCACCAAAACAATAATTGGATAGAGAGTCTGCATGGATTATAGAAAGTTAAATAAACCCACAAGGAATGATCACTTTCTACTGCCTTTTATAGATCAAATACTGGACAGAATTGCTGGTAATGAGTACTACTATTTCTTGGACGAATACTCAGGTTACAACCAGATTGCTATAACACTAGAAGATCAGGAGAAGACAACATTCACTTATCTTTATGGAACCCTTACCTTCAAAGGATGCCATTTGGCTTGTGTAATACTCCAGTAACTTTCGAGAGACGTATGGTGTCTATTTTTTCAGATATGGTTAAGCAAACACTTGAGGTATTCATGGATGATTTTTCAATCTTTTGGGGAATCATATGATGACTGTTTGCATAATTTAGAAAATGTTCTTAAGATATATGAAAAGACAAACTTAGCTTTAAATTGGGAAAAGTGTCATTTTATGGCACAAGAAGCGATAGTCCTAAGCCATATAATCTCTAGAAACAGAATAAAGGTGGATAAGGCAAAAATAGAGGTGATTGATAAACATTCACCATCTACTTTAATCAAGGGCACAAAGAGTTTCTTAGGATGTGCTAGGTTCTATAGAAGATTTTATAAGGATTTTTCTGAAATAACCAAACCTTTTTGCATGTTGCTGGAGCACGACAAATCCTTCAATTTTTATGAAAATTGTTTAAAGGCTTTTGTTGAGTTAAAGAAAGCTATTGCTACAACATCAATTGTTGTAGCACCTAATTGGAGTATGTCTTTTGAGTTGATGTGTGATGCAAGTGACCACTCTATTAGAGCAGTGCTAGGGCAAAAGGAAGGCGAGATTTTTCACTCTATTTATTATGCCAGCAAGACCCTAACTGATGCACAACTCAACTATAATACCACTAAAAAATAGTTGCTGGCATGTGCTTTTGCATTTGATAAATTCATCGCTTATTTGGTTTGCACTAAAGTGACTATTTATATGGATCACTTAGTTATAAAAGTATTTAATTTCAAAGAAAGATGTCAAACCAAGGTTGATTAGGTGGATTCTTTTACTGTAAGAGTTTGATCTAGAAATCAACAGCAAAAAAAGAACTAAGAATCAAGTAGCAGATCATCTCTCAAGGCTAGAAGCAGATACAAGTAGTCTAACTATGCAAGACATAATAGAAACTTTTCTTGATGAGGAGTTGACAATGATACAACATGTATAGATGCTGCAACAATCCAAATTTTCATAGTATGTAGATTTTGCCAATTATTTAGTGAGTGGATTACTATAAAATATTCTCCAATCTTGTCGTGCTGCAGTATGTTGTGATTATTTTAGAGGACACAGAATAGCAGCAAAAGTTCTTCAATCAGGTTATTACGGGCCTCTATTTTTAGAGATGCTTATGAATTTGTTAAATGCTATGAAAAGTACCAAAGAATGGGAAATATCACTCAAAAGCATTAAATGCCACTAACCAACATCTTGGAAGTTGAACTTTTTATATATGGGGAATATACTTTTTGCGACCATTTCCCCCCTCCTTTGACAATTTATACGTCTTAGTTACTGTGGATTATGTATCCAAGTTTGTAGAAGCCTGCAGCATTGCCAACAAAAGATACAAAGGTAGTGGTGAAGTCTCTTTAGAAGAACATTTTCTAAGATTTGCCACTCCTATAACCATTGTTAATGATGAAGGAAACCATCTTTTGCAATAGAATGTTTGATGCAACATTGGTTAAGTATGGGATCAAGCATAAAATTGCTACAACATATTATTGACAAATAAGTGGTCAGGCAGAAGTGTCCAACAAGGAGTAAAAAAAGATTTTGGAGAAAATGGTGATGTTTAAATATGGTTATGACTACTACAGTAGAGTAAAGAAAGCTACAACTTTGTCAATTAGAAGAGTTGCGGTTATTCTCGGATGGAAATGCAAGACTTTATAAGGAGAGGACCAAGCAATCACAGGACAAGAAAATTTAGCAGAGGGAGCTCATTCCAGGAAAATTAAAGTCTAGACGGTCAAGACCTTTCAAGCTTACCAAAGTTTATCCTCACGGGGCTATCGAGCTTCAAGATGAAAGGACAAGTCAGGAATTCAAGGTGAATGGACAAAGAGTAAAGCACTATATTAGAGCTACAGTGAACAATCCAAGGGAGGATTTGTTCTTAAAGGATCCAGCTTTAGCAATCAGGGATGGTCAAGCTGAAGGATCTAAAATCAAGCGCTGATTGGGAGGCAACCCAATGAACGAAGTTTTAAATTTTTAAAGCACTAAATTTAGTTGTGAAAATTGTTAATTTTCCTTTTTATTCTTTTAAATTGTGCATCTAACTCTTTATTTTCTTTTATTGTCTTGTCATTAAATTGTAGTAAGTAGAAGTCGATGATAAAAAAAAAGCAAAGAAGCATAAAGGAATTGTTGCGGCATCACTTACAGCAAGACAAATAAAAGATGATTATCAAACAACAGAGGCATTTACTATTAATACTATAGCAATGAATTGGTTATTACAACAATAATTTTTACCATTAAATTGTCAGTCTTGATTTTTACCATTAGAGGCTGACACGCTTATGTCAGCAAATCATTATTTCTTATTGTAGCACAGTTTGAAGCCTTTTTTTTACTCATGTTCCCCCATAAATGGAAATGTCTGTTGACAAAATAAGATCTGAGGGTAGATTAATCCGAGCAATCTAAATGACAGAGCTAAGTTGTTTGTTGCATGATTATATGATGCAAGTGTTAGTATTGTTGTCATTACTTGAGGACAAGTAATGATTTACATTTGGGGGTTTGATAACTTTATGAAATGAGAGTTATCATGAAATTTTTATACTTAAACTAATATTGCTTAGTAAATGATGTGTTCTTATTGTATTTTGTTACATTTTGTTTAAGCATATGTTTTAGTTTATTTTTAAGAAATTGATTTTATTTTAGATTACTTTGTGCTCTAATTATGTGTGTGATTGTAGGTGATTAAAAAGCTCAAGTCTTAGGGATGGAACACTACAGCAGCAAACTTGCAGAGATGATAAAGAACTTGTCTGTAGATGAACTAAAACAAATCTGAATCAGAGGAGATGCTTCAACCATTATTGCAGCAATCCAAGAGCAACTGCAAATAAGATTATGCGCGTGTTAACTGACAAAGCAGAGGTTTCCAAAAAAAGAAAACATATGGCCATATGCTTTTGATTGCCTTAATTACAAAATATAAAAAGAGGACACATGAAAGAAAATAATGGGGGAGCTATCACTTAAGAAAAATAACAGAGAAAACAAAAGAAAAAGGATAATGGGAGAGAGTTTAGGGATACAACTAGGGATTCCAAAAAAAAAGAAAAAAGAAAGATAGATTGCAAAGATCTAGCAGAACTCAATTCCTCATCTTTATTTTCTTATTTTTATCTCTCTATGGGAATGTGTTTGATGGCAAAAACGAGTATTGTTATTGTTTTATCTTTTATCACGAACTAAACTTTTATATAGTTAGGCGTTAAATAAGCTTAATAGTTATTTGACTTTTATATGCGTGTTGCTCAGAATCTACTGTAGCATTTGTTCTTGATTTTACTCATTGTAAATTCCTATTTTGGTTGACCACCCATTTAGTGGATACTAGCTAAGAAAGAGGCTAAAAAAGGTCTGACATAGTGGAACAAATCAAGACAATATATGGTTTTAGATTGAGTTTCTCAAGTTGAGTTAATCTCGATTTGAATAGGGGCATGCTTAATTTATGATTAGTAAAGAACTAGACATAGATATTTCTCTTGCAGGGCAATTGGAATCTAGAACATATAATGTCGTATCTAATGTTAGCATAAAAACTAGTCACTATTACGTTGAATATAAATATAAGATATTCAACATGCGACAGCTGAGGATGCATGAGAGATTCTGTCCAATGTGGTAGTAGATGTTGTAGCAATAAAATCGTAATTGGAATAAAGTCAATACTATTAAGTGAGTTTAATCACTCAACTACTCATTTCCTATTGAGTACATCCTTAATTTTGATTTGAGATTTTTCTTATTGCATTTTGTTTATTACGTTTTTAATTTAGTTAGTTCATTAATTTCAATAATCATTTTATTTTAATTAGACTGAAATTCTACAGTTAAGATTGTTGTAGCAAGCCCTATAACATCAATCCTTGTGGAGATAAATCTGAATACTCATTATTATATTACTTGTTGTCAATGTACACTTGCACATTGACATCTATAGCAATAAGCATCAGCACACACCAAACAAAGGAATCAATCTAGCAAAAACAAAACACATATGAAAGCAAATAGCAAAATAAAAACATACAATATAAAAAGTAGGATGTTAACTTACTATCGTCTTGAGTTTACTTCAATTTCTAATTGGATATTATAGATACCACCTTCTATTTCTTTGACTTGTCTTTCTAGCTCTTCAAAATGGGATACTAACGTTGGTGGTTTTCGATCCCAAACATGATGTGATTTACAAGCTTGGAGCGAGCAGCTTAAGTGACGCTTCACTCGTAGAAGTTCATTAAGGTCATTGAAGAAAATCTATCTCATTGAGGTACTCACGACACGCAGTACAAGTAGTGAGAGGAAAAACAACTATTAAACAAACACACTTTAGCATTAAACAAATAATTTCAATAAGGAAAGGAGTAGTAAAACAAAATGACAAAAAGTTAAATCACCTAAAGAAAAAAACTCAATAAAGATGTTATGGGTCACTCAAATTTATTTTGATATCTTCATCAAGTGGTTGGTACTCAAGATGTGACTTTAATCTTTGACTATGAACTTTAAAATTGACACCATTCTTTGAATCATTAATTTTAATGGCCTTGTATGGAAAACATAGTGTGAACAATAAATGAACCATACCATTGAGAGTGTAATTTACTAAAGAGTAAATGCAAGAGAGAGTTGAACAAATACACTTTCTAACCTGATGTAAAAGATTTTCTTATAATTTGCTTGTCATAAAAGACTTCCACTCATTGCTTGTAAATCTTGACATTTTCATATGCATCATTTTGAATTTCCTAAAGTTCTGTTAGCTATAATTTTCTTTTTAAACCAGCCAGTTGCATGTCAATGTTAAATTTTTTGATGGCCCAGTAAGTAGATGCTTCAATTCTACTAGTAAGTGATAAGTTTTTCCATACACTATCCTATAGGGAGATATCGTAACAGGTGTCTTCGAAGTGAAATGCTAGTTATGCAACCCAAGAAGGGGGTGAATTGAGATTTTAAAACTTAAGCTTAACAAACCATACAATAATTCAATCTATTGGCTTAATGAAATCAAAAACAATAAATTTAATAAAGCACAATAATAAAGAGTAAGGGAAGAGTGAGCAAACACAATGATTTTTATGTGGTTCGGCAATCGCCACCTACATCCACGCCTCCAAGAAAACCAAGCTTGAGGATTTCACTATCCAAGCCTCCAAGCCTCCAAGCCTCCAAGCCTCCTAAGGATTCAAATGTTTACAAGTGACTTTTAAGGTGTCAATGGACCTTTACAATAAGAGATTATCTCTCAATCTCTTCTCTCAAGTGTTTCTTACACTTATACACTCATAAATTTGATGAGCAAATAAAGATTACAACAAACAACTCTCTTTTAGAGTAGATATACAAATAATAGCTCCATGAAGATTTAATCTATGATGATTTGCGAATTGAAATCTTAAAATATGTTGTTTACACTTGTTTATGCGTGCAAAAATCTTTAAAAATGAATTGGATTTGAGTGTGTATAATTTTAGCCCAAAAGCTAGCCGTTATAGGCAAATTCCAACAGGCAAGCAGCTAGCCTCTTAATTAATAGGCTCACCACTTCAGTACAGTGAAAGTTACCATTAAATTTGAATTTGCTACAGTATTACTATTTACCAAAATTACACTTTTGCCTAAAAACTTTCTATAATTTTACCATGGCCCAAATAGTCATAGAACATTACAAACAAGTCTAATTTTAGAATTTCTAAATAATACACGTTATTCCTAAAAACTTTTTAAAATTAGAATATGACCTAAAATATTATGAATGTTTGCAAATAGGTCCAAATACAGAATTCAAAATAATATTTATTAAAATGAAAGATTGTAAAACTTTTTCATTTTAATCCAAATTACGCAAATCCACAAAATACTTTATCTTATGAATATAAAACCTTTTGGTTATGAAAAGTAATTACTTAAATACAATTTTGAGCTTCTCAAATCTTAATTCATGCATATATTAAACCTTACCGGCTTTACAAGAATTGTCGCAATAATGATTCCGTTGAGTGTCTTGATCTTGATCGCGCCATTGTCCGTTGAGTGTCTTGAACTTGATTTTACGTTATTCACTTGTATAAATATTATCCTTTAAGAACTAGTGAAAATGTGAAATACAATATTTATCAAATCACTTAAGACACATGTTTGTTATCATCAAAATTACATTATGTCTAGCCCTTTAGGCTAACAAGAAGTTGTTCGATGCGCCCATAATGAAATGCAAGTTACACAACCCAAGAGGGGGGTGAATTGGGATTTTAAATTTTATGCCAAACAATTTTTGCAACAATTCAATCTAATCCCCTAATAGAATTGAAAACAATAAATTCAATATAGCACAATAATAAAAGAGTAAGGGAAGAGAAAACAAACATAATGATTTTTACGTGGTTCGGCAACCAAGCTCGAGGATTGTACTATCCAAGCCTCCTAAGGCTTCAAGTTCTTACAATTAACTTCTAAGGTGTCAATGAACCTTTACAATCAAGAGATTATCTCTCCAATCTCTTTATCCCAAGTGTTTCTCACACTTGTACACACACAATTTGATAAGAAATGAAAATTGTAACAAAAACTCTCTTTAAGAGTGGATATGCAAATAATAGCACAAGAATAATTCAATAAATGATGATTTTGCGATTTGGAAGCTCAATATATATTATATGATTTTGTTTATACTTGTATTAGTCCTTAAAATGAAGTTGTAGTTGAGTTTTTATAATTAAAGCCCGAAAACTAACCGTTATAGATAAATTTCCACAACCAAGCGGCTAGCCGCTCATAACAGTGATATTACCGTTAAATTTGAATTTGCTACAGTAACATTGTTCACCAAAATTGCACTTTGGCCTAAAACTTTCTATAATTATTTTATGGCCTAAAACGCATAAAACTTTACAAATAGGTCCAATTTTAGAATTTCTAAATAATAATTTTTATTCCAAAACTTTTTAAAATTATGATATGGCCCCAATTAAATTATTATTTTTTTAAGAGGTCCTTTCAAAATTTAACATAATACCTATGTTTTTCAAAGTTCTCAAGACCTTTCACTTTAATCCAAAATTTGAAAATAAGAGATTTTCCTCAGGCGGTTAGCCGCTCACTCTCTGTCCAAGTTTGGATTTCAAATGTTTGGATTACATTCGGGTCCTCAAACTTTCATAAATTATAGTGTCACCCAAACCATTTCAAATGTTTGCAAAAAGGTCCAACTCCGAAATTCAAAATAATACTTATTAAATTCAAAGATTGCAAAACTTTTCATTTAAGTCCAAATTACTCAAATCCAAATAATGTTTTATCTTATAAATATAAAACCTTTTAGTTTATGAAAAATAATTATTTAAATTAATGTTTTGAGCTTCTCAAATGCTAAATCATGCATCAGTTAAATCATACCGGATTTACAAGAATTTAACACATTAATTTGTCCATTGAACCCTAAACTTTATTCTTGATTTCGTCGTTGTCTCTTGAGTGTCTTCAACTTGATTTTACTTGATTCACCTACATAAATATTATCCTTCAAAAATTAATGAAAATGTGAAATACAATATTTATTAAATCACTTAAGACACGTGTTTGTTATCATCAAAATTACATTATGTATAGCCCTTTAGGCTAACAATCTCTTCCTTTTTTTATGATGACAAACATCTAATGTCTTTTGACATTTATACTCCCCCTTAATATATGGCATACATAATTAAACATATAAATCAAATTTACGATAAAAACTCCCCCTGAATATATAGTCTATAACAATTTGTACTTCTCCTTAATATTTCAAAACCATAAACAAAGACTTTAAGATAAAAATACTATTACCTATCTTCGAATTTTAAAATACACGACTTCTCCCCCTTCATCATCAAAATTACCATAAATCCATGCTTATACCAAAAAGAACACATCAATTATTAATCAAGAAACATATATAAATTAAGCATGCAATTAACTAAGATAGTATAACAATCCAAGATTTCAGAAAACATAAACCACCAAACATAACATAGACAAATATCAAATATCAGTCATCCTCAAATTTAAACAATAATGCATGTAGAGATGTAGTGCACAGTGACAAATGAATGAAAATAAAATAGAGTTCTAAGGAGATGGTGGATGTGATAAAGAAAATGGTGGTGGAAATCCAAGAACGGCAAAAAGTTGTTGTTGGCCATCAAAAAGCTGCTGCTGTTGAGCAAAGAGGCGATGTTGTTGATCAATTAATTGCTGTTGTTGCGCAAATAGTCATTGTTGCTCCGAAATGGGCTGAATTTGAAAAGGCCTTAAGCTGGGATTAAAGTTTGCTTTGCTGCTCGGAAAGAGAATCCACTTGAGTCAACTGCTGCTGCATCGGACCCTCAGAGATAGTTGAAGTAGAGTGGGAAAGGCCGTCGGAAAGTGGAGAATGTGAATGATGTAGAGCACTGAGATCAGGGAGCATGTGTGGTGGAAGGACATCGTTAAAGAAATGATGATTTGTAGGAGCAATTTTAATAACCTTTTGTATCTCCAATCTTTATACCATCTATTTTCCACCCATATAAACCTCAAATTTGCTATTGCTTCATCTATTAATTCCCTCGAATTCAAAAAGTTTGGCTCGGTTATAGATACTCGAAATTACTTGAGAATGTGGGTAATAATACTAGCATAAGGAATGGATCTTTTGGCTATACATGGAGTGCTAAGTATATAATGAAGGATAATATAACCAATATTGAGCACCCTGCCCTCAAGAATGCAATCCAATATGGCTACATCTAAGCGGTTAACTTCATCCGCATGTCCAAACCTAGGAGTTATAACATGATGGAGAACGTAATGAAGGATTCTAATTTGAAGAGGTAAGGCTTGAGATTTCAAAGGAGATCGACAAAACTTAGAGGACAAGTCATGTTGTCGACAAATTTTCCGAACAAAATTTTCAATTGAAAACCAAGGATAATCTATTTTGGTTCTAGCACTGTATAATTCCAACCCCTCATTTGGAGTTCCAAGAATACGATTTAATAGTGCAACATCAAATTCAATATGGATTCCCCCAACACTTGTAACAATTTTATCCGAGGTTTCCATATCCATATTCAAATAAAAAACCTTGACTAATTTTTCATAATATTGCTCCTTAACAACCAATACATTTTTCCATCCCATAGTAATAAGAAAATCTCTAAGAGATTTATCACAAATTTCTAAATTCGCCAAATTACTAAGATTGCCAAAATAGGAAGAAATGACCGACCCTGGCATTAAATTTTTGAGAAATAGTTTCCGAAGCAGGGAACGCGGAAAATGAGTCAATAAAAACTCTGAATAGTCGCCATGATCTTCCTTGCGCTTCTTGGCCACTTGTTTCCCCATGGATTTGTCGCCACCCGCCATTGTTGCAATAAAAACAAGCTTGAATATGCAATTTTAGGTTTTTCTAAAAAACATTAGACTGAAATAGATGTGTTTGAGCCAAAAAAATCAATCCTAGAGATTAATGAAGCTAATTTATGATGTAGATTGAATAAAAAATGGCCTAAAGGAAGCTTGAAAATTAAGAGAGAGAAACGGGTAGAATTTGGTTTTTGATTTTGGGTTTCATGTGGAGAGTTGATGAAATGCTATTTTGAGAGTAAAAATTGAAGGAGTAATGCATGAATAATGATTTGAGTGATTGATTTTAACAAGAAAATGAGTGAAAAATGAAGAGATTTGAGAAAGAAAATGGAGAAGCACTATTCACGCGTGAGAGAGGAAGAAGAACAAGTGAAGAATAAGTGAAGAAAAGATGATTGATAAGTGTTTAATGAAGATGAAATGCATGGGTATTAGTTTGAATGATTGATTTTGGCATAAATATGGATGAGAAATGAAGAGAAATGGAATGGAAATAGAGGACAGTTTGCTCACGATTTTGGAGAGGGAGGAACGAAGAACAACATGTGAAGAAAGGAAAAAAAAAAATTGGGTAAAACCCCTAACCAAGCGGCTAGCCGCTTGGGGCAGGCGGCTAGCTGCCTCATGGCTGCCCTTCTGCACTTTGTTCACTTTTTAGCTAATTTTGAATGATTCCAAGACCATTTTGTGATCTCGAAACATTTCAAAAGCCATTTTAATGCATGAATCAATATAATTAACATTCAAAAGATCATAAAAACTCAAATTTAAAACTTATTCGTCATGCATACATATCACAATTATGAGATACGATAACACCTTATGATTGAAATCACAAATATATCACTTATTTCTCATGCTAAAACACTTCATAAACATAAAAAATCATTAATCAATTAATTTTATTAGACTTAATAACATAATTAGAAATGTCAATGCGAAAATTTCATCATCCCAAGTTCATGCTGAATTTTTTGAGAATTGTTCTTCGCAAAGAGGTTTTGTAAAAATATCGGCAAGTTGTTTTTTCGTAGAGATAAATTCTAATGCAATATCACCCTTTTGAACATGATCTCTCAAGAAATGATGTCTAATCTCTATATGCTTGGTTCTAGAATGTTGAATGGGAGTCTTTGATGCATTTATAGCACTGGTATTATCACATTTGATAGGAATTTGTTTAAGATTAATTCTATAATCTCTAAGTGTTTGTTTCATCTAAAGTGCTTGTGCACAACAACTACCTGCGGCAATATATTCTATCTCGGTGGTCGAGAGTGCAACCAAATTTTGTTTCTTACTAAACCATGAAACAAGTGAATGACCTAGGAAATGGCAAGTTCCACTAGTACTTTTCCTATCAACCTTGTAACCGGTAAAATCGACATCCAAATAACAAGTTAAATCTATATGAGTTCCTCTAGGATACGAAAGGCCAAGATCTATGGTTCAATTCAAATAACGAAAAATTCTTTTAATAGCAAGTAAATGAGATTCCTTAGGACATGATTGAAATCTTGCACACAAACATACACTAAACATGATATCGAGTCTACTTGTGGTTGAGTAAAGTAAAGAGCCTATCATACCTCGATACTTTTTAATATCAACTTCTTTACCTGTTTCGTCTTTGTCAAGTTTGATTGTTGTGCTCATTGGAGTGTTCTTGGTGTTGGAGTCATCAATTTTAAATCTCTTGAGCAAATCTTTGACATATTTAGTTTGGTTGATGAAGATTCCCTCATTGTTTTGTTTGATTTGAAGTCCAATCATGCTCATTTCGAATTCTTTACTCATACAAGATGAAAACTCCTTGCACATAGATTCATTAGTGGAGCCAAAAATAATATCATTAACATAAATTTGGACAACAAGTATATCTTGATTCTTATTCTTAACAAAAAGAGTAGTATCCGCTTTTCCCATCGAAAAACTGTTATCAAATAAGAAATTTTTAAGCCTATCATACCATGATCTAGGTGCTTGTTTTAATTCATACAATGATTTTGATAACTTATAAACATGATTTGAAAATTTTTCATTTTCGAAATCAGAGGGTTGTTTCACATAAACTTCCTCCATAATATAACCATTTAAGAAAGCACTCTTAACATTCATTTGAAATAAAATGAACTCTTTATGACATGCAAATGCTAGCAACATCCTAATCGATTCTAATCTAGATACAGGTGCAAATGTTTCATCAAAATCGATTCCTTCTTCTTGGTTGTATCCTTGAGCCACTAATCTAGCTTTATTTCTTACAACAACATCGGATTCATCCATTTTATTTCTAAATACCCATTTAGTGCCTATAATGGATTGATATTTCGATTTAGAAACCAATTCCCACACTTTATTTCTCTTAAATTGATTTAACTCCTCTTGCATTGCCATAATCCAAGACTCATCATTTTCCGCATCCGCAAAAGATTTTGGTTCAATTTGAGAAATAAATGCAGCATGATCACATGTGTTTCTAAGTGATGATCTAGTTGTAATACCTCTTGAAGGATCACATAGAATTAAATCCTTAGGATGAGAGGAAACATACCTCCACTCCTTGGGGAGTGATTGAGAAATACCTTCTTGTTGCTCCATATTTGTTTGTTCTTCTTGTCCATCATCTTGATTTTCTTGTGGTGTGTTCTCTTGTTTATCTTTTGATGATTCTTATTGTAACTCTCCATCTGCATCATCATTAACAACTCTTTTCTCCACAACTAAAGTTATTTGATATACACTCTATAAGCTTTACTTGAATTTGAATACCTAAGAAAGATGCCAACATCGGATTTTGTATCAAATTTACCAAAATTATCTTTTGTGTTCAAAATAAAGTATTTGCACCCAAAAACTTTGAAATAACCATTGTTAGGTTTCTATCTTTCCAAAGCTCATAGGGAGTTTTATTAAGATGATGTCTAATCAACACCTGATTTAAAACATAACAAGCGGTGTTGACGGCTTCGACCCAAAAATATTTGGTAATGCATTTTCATTCAACATGGTCCCAGCATTTCACAACTTTATTTTGTTGTGGAGTCCTAGGTGATGAAAATTGATGCTCAATGTCAAAATCAATACAAAAATTTTCAAATGCATGATTTTCGAATTCCCCACCATGATCCCTTCTAATACAAGTAATAGAATAACCTTTTTTATTTTGAACCTTTTGCAAAAAAAATCTAAATGCATCAATGGCATCATCCTTATTAGCTAAGAATAATACCCATGTGTATCTAGAATAATCATCTACAATCACAAATGCATAATATTTGCCACTTAATCTAGCATATCTAGAAGATCCAAACAAATCTATGTGAAGTAATTGAAGTGGTTTTAAAGTAGAAACATGATTCTTGTTTTTGAAAGAAGTTTTGATTTTTTTTCCAAATTGACAAGCTTCACAAATTTTATCCTTTTGAAAACCGATTTTTAGAAGACCTTTAACTAAATCATTTTTCAAAATTTTTGAAATCAAATCCATGCTTGCATGTCCTAGTCTTATATGCCATAACCAACTATCATTATGCAATGTAGAAAAACATTTATCATGAATGATGCATACTCTATATCAATTGTGTAAATATTACCACATCTATTTCAAATAAACAAAATTTTCTCATCACATGCATTCTCAATGACACATCTTGATTTATCAAAAACAACTTTATAACCGTTGTCACACAATTGACTAATGCTAATCAAATTTTCAAGGTGTCAATGAACCTTTACAATCAAGAGATTATCTCCCCAATCTCTTTGCCCCAAGTGTTTCTTACACTTGTACACTTACAATTTGATAAGAAATCGAAATTGTAACAAAACTTCTCTTAAAGAGTGGATATGTAAATAATAGCACAATAATGATTCAATAAATGATGATTTTGCGATTTGGAAGCTCAATATATGTTATATGATCTTGTGTATGTTTGCATTAGTCCTTAAAATGAAGTTAAAGTTGAGTTTTTATACTTAAAGGCTGAAAACAAGCCGTTATAGACAATAGATTAAATTGGTATGCGAATTGTTTTACATAAGATTTAAAATCTGAATTCACCCCCCTCTTGGGTTGCATAACTTGCATTTCATTTGGTATCAAAGCTTTATTCTCTTATTAAGACTTAACCATCTAGAGTAAAAAGATCCATGGTAACCCAAAATGACTCAGCGTTTAGGGAAGGACAATCCACAACTAGACCACCAGTTCTTTGGCGGTAATGACTACTAATAAACTAGGTTGAGAATTTATTTACATTCATGCCTATGACTAAAAATGAAGTAGAAGATGATATTCCAAAACCGTTAAGACAATGGAGTGAATTAGAAATGAAAAAGATATCATTAACTAGAAGTCAATGAATGCTTTGTTTTGCACTCTTGATAAGAAAGAGTTTCATAGGGTGTCTTATTGTGAGAGTGCACAAGAAATATGGAACAAACTTGAGGTTGTCTACAAAGGGACAAATCAAGTTAAAGAGCTTAAAATCAGTAGATACACTAGATAATATAAGTTGTTCGAAATGGAACATAATGAGAGTGTGTATTCTATGTATACAAGATTTACGGACATAGTAAACACTGTATGAGCCCTAGAAAAAACCTTCTCGAATAGCGAGAAAGTTAAGAAAATTATTAGGTCACTACTAAAGGAATGGAGACCTAAGAGGACTGCAATTGAGGACGCCAAAGATTTAAATACCTTACCTATTGATGATTTAATTGGCTCTCTTATTTCTTATGAGGAAGACTTGGCAACGGAAAAAGACAATGAGGAGAAGAAGAAAAGCATTAGTCTCAAAGCCTTAAAATATGAGAGTGATGGGAAAAGTTAGCCGGATGATAAGGAGATGACTATGTTAGGGAGGAGGTTCAGAAAAATTTTCAAGAAAACCTGTGAGCAAAGAAAATTAGAAACCTAAGAACCAAAAGGAGAAGAAAGAAGTAATCATATGCTATGAATGTAAGAAGCTTGTCCACATAAGATCAGAGTGCCCACTTCACAAGCGATGAAGAAGAAAGCCATGGTGGCTACTCAGGATGATAGCGATGAAGAATCAAGTGATGAAGAAGATTCGCAAGAAGAATTAAACCTAGCGCTTATGGCAATAAGAGATGATGATGAACTTGATGAGGTAAATGATCTTTCTACTTATGATGAGTTGTATGATGCTTTTAAAGAATTGCATGATGATTGGATAAGAGTTAGTAAACAGAATGCATGTTTTAAAAAGAAAATGCAAGAACTTATAAATGAAAAGGATTCCCTGCAAAAATGCAATGATTCATTGAATGAGAAGATTAAGGGATTAGAGTTGGACAATAAAATGTAGCATGATAAAATTGCATCTTTTAAAGGTAAACAAAGTATTTCATATGACCATGAAGAATTACATGTAGATTACTTGAAAAATGAAAATGAAATACTTAAGAAGAAGAGTAATGAACTAAATGAGATTGTGTTAAAATTTACAAATGGGTAAAAGATGTTGGATAACATGCTTCACTCTAAAAAATGTTTGTTAAAGTTATCTCCACTAGTGATCATAAGATTGTTTGTCATTATTGTAATAATCAAGATGATCACATGAAATATAGATGTTCAGTGAAAAAAAATGCATATTATGGTGTCAAATGTATTTGGGTTCCAAAGGAACCATTGCTAACACTCAAAGACCCAAAAAGGTTTAGGTACCTAAGACTTAAGATTTTCTTTGCAGGGCTTGAAGAAGAAGAAAAATAAATGGTACCTGGACAACATTTGTTCTAGGTACATGACAAGAAATTATGCATTGTTCTCAAGTTTCACCAAAATCGAAAATGATGGAGATGTATCTTTTGGAGAGAACTCTAAAGGAAAAATTCTTGGAATTGGTAATGTCGGTACAGTTTCCTCAACTCTAATTGAAAATGTATGTTTAGTTGAAAATTTTAAACACAATTTGATTAACATTAGTCAATTGTGTGACAAGAGTTATAAAGTTGTTTTTGATAAATCAAGATGTGTTATTGAGAATGTATGTCATGGCAAAATTTTGTTCACTGGAAATAGATGTGGTAATGTTTATACAATTAATATAGAGTGTGCATCCACTCATGATAAATGCTTTTCTGCATTGCATAATGATAATTGGTTATGGCATAGAAGACTAGGTCATGCAAGCATGAATTTGATTTAAAAAATTTCAAAAAATGATTTGATTAAAGGCCTTCCAAAAATCGATTTTCAAAAGTATAGAATTTGTGAAGCTTGCTAAATTTAGAAAATAAATCAAAACTTCTTTAAAAAACAAGAATCACATCTCCACTTCAAAACCACTTCAATTACTTTACATGGATTTGTTTGGACCTTCTAGATATGCTAGTTTAAATGGTAAATATTATGCATTTGTGATTGTAGATTATTATTCTAGATACATATGGGTATTGTTCTTAGTTAATAAGGATGATGCCTTTGATACATTTAGAGTTTTCTGTAAAAAGGTTCAAAATGAAAAAGGGATATGCTATTTCTCTTATTAAAAGTGATCATGGTAGAGAATTTAAAAATCATGCATTTGAAAAATTTTGTAATGATTTTGGCATTGAGCATTAATTTGCATCACCTAGGACTCCACAACAAAGTGGAGTTGTTGAGAGAAAGAATAGGTCTATTCAAGAAATGGTTAGGACCATGTTGAATGAAAATTCATTACCAAAATATTTTTGGGCCGAAGCTGTCAACACCGCTTGTTATGTTTTAAATCGGGTGTTGATTAGACCTCATCTAAATAAAACTCCCTATGAGTTTTGGAAAGATAGAAAACCCAACATTGGTTATTTCAAAGTTTTTGGATGCATTCTTGGATTATGGTAATGCAAGAGGAATTGAATTAATTTGAGAGAAACAATGTGTGGGAATTAGTTCGTAAACCGGAACACTAATTAGTTGTAGGAACTAAATTGGTATTTACGAATAAAATGGATGAATCTGGTGTGGTTGTAAGGAATAACGCTAGATTAATAACTCAAAGGGACAACCAAGAAAAGGGAGTTGATTTTGATTAAACATTTGCATCTGTAGCTAGATTAGAATCCATTAGGATGTTTTTAGCATTTGCATATTATAAAGATTTCATTTTATTTCAGATGGATGTCGAGAGTGCTTTCTTAAATGGTTATATTATGGAAGAAGTGTTTGCGAAACAACCCCTTGGTCTTGAAAATGAAAATTTTCCAAATCATGTTTATAAGTTGTCAAAAGCATTGTGTGGATTAAAACAAGCACCTAGAGCATGGTATGATAGGCTTAAAAATTTCTTATTGGATAATGGTTTTTCGATGGGAAAAGCGGATACTACTCTCTTTGTTAAGTAAAAGAACCAAGATATACTTGTTGTTCAAATTTATGTTGATGATATCATCTTTGGTTCTACTAATAAGCCTTTGTGAAATGAATTTTCATCTTATATGAGTAAGGAATTTGAGATGAGCATGATGGGAGAATTGAAGTATTTCCTTGGACTTCAAATCAAACAAAACAATGAGGGAATCTTCATCAAGCAAACTAAATATGTCAAAGATTTACCTAAGAGATTTGGCATTAATGACTCAAGCACCAAAAACACTCCAATAAGCATAACAATCAAGTTTGACGAAGATGAAAAAGGTAAAGAGGTTGATATTAAAAAGTATCAAGGTATGATTGGCTCTTTACTTTACTTAACCACAAATAGACCCGATATCATGTTTAGTGTATGTTTGTGTGCAAAATTTCAATCATGTCCCAAGGAATCTCATTTGCTTGCTGTTAAAAGAATTTTCCGTTATTTGAGTAGAACCATAGATATTGGCCTTTGGTATCCTAGAGGAACTCATATAGATTTAACTTGTTATTCGATGCCGATTTTGCTGGTTACAAGGTCGATAGGAAAAGTACTAGTGAAACTTGTCATTTCCTAAGTCATTCACTTGTTTCATGGTTTAGTGTTATTAATTTTACTTCAGTTGCTATGGTATCAATGTGCAAGTGTACACAACAAGTAATAAAATGATGAGTATTCAAAGTCATCTCCACAGAGATTGATGCTATCAGACGTTCTACAACAATTTCAACAGCGCAATCTATATTCTAAGTTAATTCAATACAATGAAGACTATCAAACAACTTAGCAAAATAAAATCTCAATAAATAAAAAATTGCAATGAATAGAGTTTGCATGTTAAACGCAAAGGTTGGATCAATAAGAATGGAGTAGTTGAGTGATTAAACTCTCTTAATGGCATTGACTATTTTATTCATGTTAAGTTTAGTTGCTGCAGCATCTACTACAACACTGGACAGAATCTAGTTTTATCCACAACGGTAGCATGTTGGATGTCTTATATCTTAATGCAACCTAACAATGACCAGTTGCTATGTCAATATAAGATATAACATTACATGTTTAGGTTCTCTTTACCCGATAAAGTGAATCCCTATATCTAGTTCATCATTAATCTTAGATTAAGCATGACCCTTTTAAGACTTATGTTAAACTCAATCGAAGACCAAGTATTGCTCTGATATGTCCTATTAAGATAAGCCTTTTTTGTGGCACTTTCCTAGCTTGTACTATTAAATGGGTAGTCAGCCAAAATAATGACTTCAAATAAATACTATCAAAATAAAATGCTATAGCAAACATGCAACAATGTCTATATTCAATCAATTAACCATCAAGCTAGTTTAACACTCAACCACAAATAAATTTAGTTCATAATTTGTTAAAGGTTTTTAAGCAACTAAGTTCTAGCCGTCAAATACATTTTTAATGATTAATGAATAACAAATAAACAAGAAAAGAAAGAGAAAGAACATATTCCAATCAATTCTACAAGTTCTTCTACGAGTGCAACCTTGAATTCTGATCGGGAAGTCTGTGTCTTTGTTATCTCTTTTCTATTTTTTATTTTGATTGACGACCTCCCCCTTTATTTTTGTGTATGCCTCCTTTTATAATCGCAAATTAGAGTAACTGAAAAATTTTCGAGCGCGCGTCTTCAAATTAAGAAACTACAAATCGCAATATTATGAATATCTTACCTGGATTTTTCTGTGCTCAAACGTTGCTATAGCGATGTTTGCTACAACAATGGCTACAACATCTTTACTGTTCCAGACTTGTTAAAATTCTTCTATAGCCATGCACGTTTGTCCTTTATAAGTCCATTGCAACACCATCATTTCCCATAAAATTCAGGTTTTCAATTTTAAGCACATGTTTTAGGCATACAATTATTCAAAATCACATAAACTTCATCAAACTTAAACTAAAATGAATGTAATACAAACTGACATTAAAGTGCACGAAAACACATCAATTACTCTTTAAGTGTCTTGATTTAAGCCTAAAAGTCTCATAAATACTCTCATTTCATAAAGTTATCACACCCCAACCTTAGACCATTACTTGTCCTCAAGTAATGACTATAACATTAACACTAAAATAACACAATCAAGCAATAAGTAACTTAGCTCTGTCATTAAATTTGCAAGGACTCTTCAACCCTCATATCACATTTTTAATCATGCAAAATTTTCCATAGCAGTTCAAGTTCTAAACTTAGGCCTCATTTTGTCTACAGTGTGTGTGTCACCTTGATCAGATTTCAGAGATGTTATAGCATTACATAGTACATAAAATACAGAGGTAGAACACAATTATATTTACATCTAGGGGGCAAAAATTTACAAGTTCGCTTAAATTGTGCTATTTAGCAAACATGTCAATCTCTCAAGAAACTCTCTTCAATGTATCATTGATTTTTCATGTGAATATCAATCACTTATAATGATGACACCCAATTACTTAACCAATTCACAAATCAGAGTTGCTGCAGCAATATGTACAATATAGTCAAATCTATAGATATATTTAGTTCAAGACTAAACATGGGGCTCATGAATAAGCTTGACTATTTCCACATCTTATACAGAGGACTCTCTGTAAAAGTTTTTTTATTTTTACATATATAGGTAGTTGCTACAGTAATGCTCATAGCTCTTGTTGCTTTTGGACTCAAGTCTGCATATGAAGTACATATTCAACTCTTGTTACTCAACAACTTAAGCCATAGAAGCAGCAATCATTTAACAAGCACACATATTTTTTCATTAACACTCATGTTATCCTCATTGGGCCTTTATTAGATCCACCCACAATTAGGTGACAGAGTTACAAAACACAATAAATAGACAATGCAAACATATACTCTAAACACCATAAGATAACTTAGCACAACTCCCCCCCAAACTTGAAAGGTGTTGTGTCCTTATATACACGAGAAAACAATCAAACTACACATGTAGGTGGTGGTAACAAGCATGAAAATCGAAAAGAAAAGGTTTGAAAAAGAAAAAACGTAAATTGAGCTAGTAAGGGGGACTCCCTTGTTTGGGTTTACTGTGCTACAGCATAGAATCACACATTTTTCTTGGCGCTCCTCAAACGGTCTTTAGAGGAACCTTGTGGTGTGGCTGCAGACTTCTGTTTCTTCTGGCATGGTATTGGACTGGTAAAGGGAGTACCAGCAGTGGCTGCAGGGGTGGACTCAGTGGATTTTGTGTGTTTGTGCTCTGGTTCTTCTGGTGTTGCAGCGCCTCCAGAGGTGGCCCCTCTGCGTTTATTGGTTGTCTTGATGGTGGTGGAAGGAGATTTAATTGGTGGTTGGAGGGTTGCAGTTGAGCGATATTTCGCTATAGCAACTTCCTCTGCAGTTATTTCAGCAATGATATCCAACAGACACTTCATTACTGTAGGTGTTTGAGCTATCATTCAGCAGTTGCTTCTAACTTTGCATCGATATCTATTGACACGTCCTCTAAGTCCTTGTCACTTTTAACTTTTACTTTGCCCTCACGGGGGGGACTGGGACTGGTGGTTTCTCTTCAGCTTCATTATCATCCTCATCTCGAATGGTGTGCTTTCTTATTCTCCTAGGGGATGTGATCTTTGATGGCTTAACTTTGTCATCCCCTGAATCCATTTCTTCCTCATTTTTTGTGGAGCTGTGGCCTTCTGACTCAGGACTCTTTGCTTCTTCTGGTGCTGGTTGGTCCTACTTATCGGGCTCAGCTTCACTATCTAGTTCTGTTGCAGCTTCCTCACTCCCTACTGTGGGATCTTCAAATTTGAACTGTTGCAATAGAGAGTCTGACAATTTCGGGTGTTGGGGTTTTAGGAACACAGCAAACTGATGCAGATGGCTCTCTAAATACATCAAATATGCCCAGAATTTGTTATTCTCTCTTTGTTGTATGGCAACACACTGGAAAAATTGCTATCACTGAGGTCTTGCAATCTTCTCTCCACCCCACTAGCTCTTCATGTACTTGTTACAATAATTGGTTTTAGTTGTTCTGTAGCAGTTTCTCCAGTAATTCGTTCGATTGTTCGAGCGTTCAAAGCTCTTGCATTCTTAATGTGCTCATCTTTAGCAGTGACCCTCACCCTAGATACTAGGCATAAGCTAGAAATAAGAGATGGAAATAAGAGGGCTGCTGTTTTATGCTTTTTCATGGCACACTCCTTAATTCCCTTTCAATTATAGCTCCCACATTAATTGGTAACCCTCAAACAACGACATATAAAAGCATCAACCTGTCTTGTGATACAGTGGTGTTGTGTGTAGCGGGCATCAATCTAGATTTTCAAAATTTGACCCACACTTTAGCAACAAGTTTAAGGTCAATTCGATTGATCACACGACATTTCATCATTAGCCCATGATATCCCTTCTACAGTAAGGGTTTTGAGTACTTTATTCCATGTTTGATTAGTCATGTTCCCAATCAGCTTGGAATATTCACACTCCACGTCAGAAGGTAAGTTATAAAAAACATTAATGACTCGTGGGTCTAAAGAGATGAATGGGTTTCTTACCCAAATCATTTTCTGTTCCTGGCCCATCATGTTAGAATAGAATTCTTTCACTATCGGCACCATAGGGTCTCTCGGATGTTGGCAAAAGTCTACCCATCCTCGTCTTGCTACAACAGCTTGAATGGTTTTGAACGATTCTCAAGGGCTTTGGTGGAAAATTCAAAGCCTTTTTTCTTCTAAAGTTTTTCTTGGTTCTATAAATTCTTCAAATTTCTCTTCTACCTTATTGCCCTGGAAGCGAGAAGGGTCCTTAAGACGTTGTGCTCTAACCTTGTATTTAGGCATTGCTGGAGCAAGTTGAAGGTGCTTGCAAGAGAATTAAGGTGTAGTTGCTACAGGGAGTTGTAAGAGTGTCAATTTGGTTTCTAGAAGAGAAAGATAAAATAAAATTAGCATGTTCCTTTTTGAACAATGAAATTCTTATTTATACATGCGGTAACAATTAATTTAGAAAGGAAATCAATTGGAATCAAATAAACTTAGAAATATAGATTTTAAAATTTAAAACAATACTAATTTGAAATGGACAGGGATTGTGATGCAATAATTTAGGGATTGCAATCCCTTTAAATCGTGATCCGTATTAGCCACGCCAGCTGTCAACATTTTATAGCCTTAATGGTAAAAAGAAATTTCCCTTTGTGTGTCACTGTAACAGTAACTCGTATGCTGCAACAATCTGCTTGCATGCTGTAGCATGCTGTTGTAAAGTTCCTCATTTTAATGATAAGTCCCACTTGTTTGTCTTGTTAAGTGCAATGCTGCAGCTATCAGTATGGGAGTCTCATCTCTTCTGACTGCTCTTTTTTTTTTTAACATAGACATGAAAGGAAACTAGTTATAGAATAAAGAAATTGATGGAAATTATAAAGAAAAATATGATAACTTAAGTCTAAAGAAAAAGAACAATAAATCAAGATAACTTCCCTAGTTATTGGGTTACCTCTCAATTAGCGCTTGATTTTCGGTCCTTCAGTCTGATCTTCCTTGATTTCTCAGAATGTTGGATCCTTGAGGAGCAAGTCTTTTTTTGATTGGTCTACAGCAAAATCCATGTAGTGTTTTACTCTGTGGCCATTAACCTTGAATTCTTGTCTTGTTCTTTCATCTAAGAGATCCACAACCCCATGAGGATGGATTCTAACTAGCTTAAAAGGTCTTGACCTCCTAGATTTCAATTTACCTGGGAATAACTTTAACCTTGAGTTATAGAACAAAACTAGTTAGCCTGGAATTAAACTCCTTTGCTGGAATACTTGTCATGCCAATGCTTTATTTTCTCCTTGTAGATCCTTGCATTTTCTTAGGAGAACAACCTTAATTCATCAAGTTCTCACAGTTGAAGCTTCCTCTGCTCTACTGCAGCATGTAAATCCAGGTTTAGTTGCTTTAATACCCAATATGCTTTATGTTCTAGCTCAAGGGTTAGGTGACAAGATTTTCCAAAGATGATTATGTGTGGAGACATGCCAATTGGTGTCTCGTATGCTATTCTGTAGGCCCATAAAGAGTCATGCAAGTGCAATGACCAGACGTTTTTGGTGGGGTTCACCAGTTTCTCTAAAATCTTTTTAATCTCCCTGTTGGACACTTCTACCTAACCATTGGATTGTGAGTGATATGTTGTAGCAATCTTATGCTTAATTTCATACTTAGCCAATGTTATAGCAAAGATCATGTTACAAAAGTGAGTTCCTTTATCACTAATGATTGCTCTTGGAGTTCTAAATCGTTAAAAGATATTTTTCTGGACAAAATTCGCTATTACCTTAGCATCATTTTTTGGGAGTGCTGCAGCCTCCACCTATTTAGAGACACAGTCTACAACAACTAGAATATATACGTTCCTAAAAGATTGTGGGAATGGGCCCATAAAGTCTGCACCCATACATCAAAGATCCCCACCTCCAAAATGTTTGCTAATGACATTTCATGTCTTTGAGATATGTGTCCTGTTCATTGGCACTTGTCACAACATTTAGCAAACTCATAAGCATCCTTAAATATAGAGGACCAGTAATGACCTGATTGTAGAACTTTGGCAGCTGTTCTACGGTATCTGAAATGTCCTCTATATGCTGCAGCATGGCATGAGTATAATATGTGTGGGATTTCTTCATCGGGTACACATCTCCAAATTATATGGTCTGAGCATAGCTTATATAAATATGGATCATCCCACCGATAACTTCTAACATCATGAAGAAATTTCTTCTTTTAATGATAACTCAAATCAGGTGGTAATAACTCACTCACCAATTAATTAGCAAAGTCTGCATACTATGAGAGTCCAACTTGCTGCACCATCTGTGCATGATATAGCATTAACAGTTGCTCATCAGGGAATGTTTCAGTGATGTCTTGTTTGGTCAATGTGCCGGTATCCGCTTCTAGCCTTGAGAGATGATCTGCTACTTGATTTTCAGTCCCTTTCATATCCTTGATCTTCAAATCAAACTCTTGTAGCAATAGAATCCATCTGATCAATTTTATTACTGCATAATCTATGTAAACTATCACTTTGGTGCCTACCAAGTAGGCTCTGAATTTATCAAAGGCAAACACCATTGCTAGTAACTCTTTTTCAGTAGTGGTGTAGTTGATCTGAGCAGTAGCAAGAGTCTTACTAGCATAGTAAATGGAGTGAAAAATCTTATTTTTCTCTGTGCTAGTATTACTCCAACAGAATGGTCACTAGCATCACCCATCAGTTCAAAAGGTAGACTCTAATCTGGTGCTATAACAACTGGTGTTGGAGCTTTCTTTAACTCATTAAAGGCTTTGAAGCAATCTCCTTCAAAATTAAAAGGTCGATCATGTTCCAGAAGTATACATAAAGGTTTAGCTATTATGGAAAAATCTTGGATGAACCTTTTGTAGAATCCAGCATGTCCCAAGAAACTTCTAATCCCCTTGGCTGAAACTGTCTTTCGCCTCTATTTTTTCCTTGTCCACCTTTATCCCATTCTTGGACACTCTATGACCCAAAACTATACATTCTTGTACCATAAAGTGGCATGTTTTCTAATTGAGTATCAGGTTGGTCTCCTCACACCTTTTAAATACATCTTCTAAGTTATGTAAACAATCTTCATATGATTCTCAAAAGACTGAGAAATCATCCATGAAAACTTCCAATGGCTGCTCAACCATATCTGAAAAAATGGACATCGTGCACCTCGGTAAGGTTGCTGAGCGTTGCATAGACTAAATGGCATTCTTCTGAAGACAAAGGTTCCATAAGAGCAGGTGAATATGGTTTTCTCTTGGTTTTCTAGTGTTATAACAATCTGGTTGTAGCCTGAATACCCATATAAGAAGCAATAGTAATGTTTTACAACAAGTATGTCTAACATATTGTCTATAAATGGTAATGGGAAGTGATCATTCCTTATAGCTTTGTTAAGTTTCCTATAGTTCATACATACTCTCCATCATTTTATTGTTCTTGTGGGAGTAAGCTCATTCTTCTCATTTGTTACAACAATTACTCCATCTTTCTTTGTAATACATTATACTGAACTCACCCAAGAACTATCAGATATCAGGTATATGATCCTAGCATCCAGCCACTTGATGATCTTTTTTTTCACAACTTCCTTCATGATAGGATTTAGTCTCCTCTGTTGCGCTACTGAGTTACTGCAACACTCATCTAGCATAATCTTGTGCATGCATATGAATGGGTTGATTCCTTTAATGTCTGCCATAGTCCATCCCATTGCATTTTTGTATTTCACCAACACTTCTACCAAGCTCCTTTCTTGATCTGCATTTAAAGAAGATGAAATGATTATAAGAAGTATATTATTTTTGCCAAGATAAACATATTTCGAGTGTAAAGGTAAAAGTTTCAATTCTAAAATAGGAGGTGATTCAATAGATGGAACTGCTGGTTTTACTTCCCTATTTGAGAGATCTAGAGATTCAAAGTGTATGTTATGTCTTACAGGTTGGTTTTCTCTTAACCATGTTATATGAGTTGCTGCAGTATCCTCTTTTTCAAGTTCTTCAAAAGTAACAGCTCTGATTTCTTCTTTGCTGTAGCAGCTATCTATTCTTTCTGTCACAACAAAGTTCACAACACTCTGAAAAATATAGTCTTTAACTTTATCAGGACTTTTTATAGCTTCCAGCATATTGAAAGTGACTTGTTGGTCATTCACCCTCATGGTTAACTCTCATTTCTGCACATCTATTAGTACATTTCTTATTACTAGGAAAAGTCTACTAAGTATAATTGGTACTCCTTTATTTGCCTCAAAATCTAATATAATAAACTCAACTGGAAAAAATAAATTTGTCTACCTTTACCAAGACATCTTCAATCTTACCCTCAGGATATGCATGAGATCTGTCAGCAAGTTGTAAAGTGACTGTTGTTGGTCTATATTCAGCAACTCCTAATTGCTTGAATACAGATAAGGGCATGATATTGATGTTTGCTCCTAAGTCACAAAGTGTTTTACCATTGTACCTTGTTCCAATAGAACATAGGATTGTAAAGCTTCTTCGATCTTTCCGTTTTTGAGGAATTTTATTCTGGAGCATATGGCTGCATTCTTGGGTTAAAACAACAGTTTCAACTTCTCTCAGCCTTCTCTTTCTTGCCAAAATATCCTTCAAGAATTTCACGTAATTGGGCATTTATTCTAAAGCTTCCACAAAGGGAATGTTGATATGCAATTGTTCCAATACTTCCAAGAATTTACTAAACTGCTTATCTTGTCTTTGTTTCTAGAATCTTTGTGGGAAAGGAAGTGGATGCCTGAACTGCTGCACTGCAACAGGGGGTACATGTTGTTGTTCTTTTGATTGACTATGGGTTGTTATTGCTGGTATTGCAACTTCTGCTTCAACAGGTACTGAAGGACTTCTTCCTATGGGTGCTGTAACCTAACTTCTTTCACCAGAGTTTTGATAATTGGGTTACTGCAACTCTTTTTCAACTTGAAGTTCCTCGGGAGATGAAATATGTTCCATCTTTTTTTCTTGGCATACCCACAGGGATGTCAATATTCTTCCCAAACTTTAAGTTGATCACCTTGCAATGTTCCTTACTCTCTCACCTTAAATCTTCTGTGTTGGTGGGTAAACTCCTCTTAGGTCTGTTACTTAATACTGTAGCAAGCTATCCAATTTGATTTTCTAAATTTCTCAAAGACATATCTTGACTTTGGACAATTGCTTCATTCTTCACAATATACTCTTTAATTATATTTCCAAGGAAATAAATTGATCATTGCTAGTGTTTCTTTACTATTTATTTTGTTGATGAAAACAAAGTGGCTGAGTAGGTCTGTTCTGTCCACTGGGTGCTGGAGCATGCTGGTTCTACTTGCTCTATGAAAAGTTTGGATGTTGTCTCCATTCATGGTTGTAAGTATTTGAATATGGATTATTCTGGTTTTGTCTATTGAAGTTTCCCACATAGTTAACGGAAGCTGGATTCCCTGGGCAATCATCAAATAAATGCCCCTCTCCACAGTACACACAAGAAATCTCAGCAACTTGCTTGACTGTTGCTGCAGTGGTCATAACTTTCACCATATTGGTCAACGATGTTACTTGGGTTGATAATGCTGTAAATGCATCCACATTGTGTATCTCTACTGCTCCTCTTGCTGTAATTTCTCTAGTCGATTGCCATTGATGGGCATTATTAGCAATTCTCTCTAGAATTTCATAAGCCTCATTGTAAGATTTAGATAATAAAGCCCCATTTGCTGAAGCATCGACCAACAATCTAATGCTTGGGTTTAACCCATTGTAGAAGGTTTCTAACTGCATGCAATAAGAAATGTCATGATGAAGACATCTTCTGAAAAACTCCTTAAATCTTTCCCAAGCCTCATACAAGCTTTCATCTTCTAGTTGGTGAAAAGAAGTGATCTCATTCCGTAACTTTGCATTTTTTGTTGGTGGAAAATACTTCATCAAAAACTTATCAGCTAAGTCATTCCATGTTGTGATGGAATCTGATGGTAAGGAGTTCAATCATGTTCTTGCTTGATCTCTTAAGGATTAAAGGAAGAGTCTTAATCTCAATACATCATGTGATGCTCTAGTAATTTTAAAGGCATCACTTACCTCCAAGAACAACTTAAAGTGGAGATGATGATCTTCTGAGGGTAATCTATTAAATTCCCCCATTGTTTGCAACATCTGAAACATCACTAGTTTTAGTTCAAAATTGGCAGTTTCCACTTCAGGTCTGATTATGCTAGGATGGATAACTTGAGGGGCCAATATAGCATAATCTGTAATGGCTCTGTCTTTGTCATCTGCCATGTAGATGATATTGTTATTCCCGGGTGGTCTCTGATTAATTCGCCCGTTCTGATCTTCGTCAACATTGACAGGTTGTATTGGTCTGTGAGGGTCTAAGTTTCCTAAATTTTGCAAGTCATACATTGCTACGACAACTTTTGAATTTCTTTGCTCTCTTCCCAATCTCCTTGCAGTTCTAACAAGTTTGTATTTGCACGTGCAAAATTAATCTGTTAACAAGGTAATAAATCAAAGATTAGCACCGCCAAAATTGATTTCACAACTCAAAAATAAACTATCAATCCCCGAGAACGGCACCAAAAACTTCTTGTTAATTATACTTTAATTGATATGGTGTCAATGTGTAAGTGTACACAACAAGTAATAAAATAATGAGTATTCAATATCGTCTCCAGTGGGATTGATGCTATCAGACGTACTACAGTAAATTCAACAATGCAATCTATGTTCTAAGTTAATTCAATACAACGAAAACTATCAAGCAACTTAGCAAAATAAAATCTCAATAAAAATAAAATTGCAATGAAAAGAGTTTGCATGTTAAACACAAAGCTTGAATCAATAAGAATGGAATAGTTGAGTGATTAAACTCTCTTAATGGTGTTGACTATTTTATTCTTGTTAAATTCAGTTACTGCAATATCTACTACAGCACTAGGCAGAATCCAGTTTTATAGGTTGGATGTCTTATATCTTAATGCAACCTAACAATGACTAGTTGCTATGTCAACATGAGATATAACATTATACATTTAGGTTCTCTTTACCCTACAAGGTGAATCTCTATATCTAGTTCATAACTAATCTTTGATAAAGCATGGCGTTTTGAGGACTCAAATTAAACTCAATCCAGGAAACTCAATCCAATACCAAGTATTGCTTTGATATGTTCCACTAATATAAGCCCTTTGTTGGCTCTTTCCTAGCTTGTACTATTAAATGAGTGATCAGCCGAAATAATGACTTTGAAGAAATACTATCAAAGCAAAATGCTACAACAAACATGCAGCAACATCAATATTCAGTTAATTAACCATCAAGCTAGTTTAACATTCAACCACAAATAAATTTAGTTCATAATTTATGAAATGTATTCAAACAACCAAGTTCTAGTCGTCGAATACATCTTTAATGATAAATGAATAACAAATAAACAAGAAAAGAAAAAGAAAGAACAGATTCCAATCGATTCCGCAAGTTCATCTACTGGTGCAGTCTTGAATTTTGATAGGAAAGTCTGTATCTTTGTTATCTCTTTTCTGTTTTTGATTTTGATTGACGGCCTCCCCCTTTCATGTACGCCTCCTTTTATAATCGCAAATTAGGGTAACTGAAAACTTTTAGGGCGCGTATCTTCAAATTAGGAAACTGTATATTGTAATATTCTGAATATCTTGCCTGAATTTTTCTGTCAATGCTCGAGAGTTGCTACAGCAATGGCTACAACATCTTTACTGTTCCAGACTTACTCCAATTCTTCTATAGCCATGCTCGTTTGTCCTTTATAAATCCATTGCAACAGCATCCTTTCTCATAAAATTTAGGTTTCAATTATCTATAATTAAGCCCATGTTTTAGGCATACAATTATTCAAAATCACACAAACTTCATCAAACTTAAACTAAAATGAATGTAATGCAAACTAACATTAAAATGCACTAAAACACATTAATTACTCTCTAAGTAGTCTTGATTTAAGCCTAAAAGTCTCATGACAACTCTCATTTCATAGAATTATCATTTAGTAAGAAGCAAAATTCAGTTGCGCTCTCAACCACCAAGGCGGAATATATTGTCACAGGTAGTTGTTGTGCACAAGCCCTTTAGATGAAATAAACACTTAGAGAATATTGCATTAATCTTGAACAAATTCATATAAAGTGTGATAATACTAGTGCTATAAATCTTTCAAAGAATCTCATTCAACACTCTAAAACCAAATATATAGAGACTAGACATCCTTTCTTAAGAGATCATGTTCAAAAGGGAGATATTGCATTAGAATTTATCTCTACGGAAAAAAAACTTGCCGATATTTTTACAAAACGTCTTTGCGAAGAACAATTTTCAAAAATTCGGTATGAACTTAGGATGATGAAATTTTCACATTAATATCTCTAATCATGTTTATTAAGTCTATTAAAATTGTTTGATTGGCGATTTTTTATGTTTATGAAGTGTTTAAGCATGATATATGAGTGATGTGTTTGATTTATTAATTTTTTGAATGCTTCTATGTTTCATGATTGTATAAAATATATGCATGATGGATGAATTATATGCTCGAATTAATCATGTCTTGAATGTTTATAATTATGATTCATGCATCAAAATGGCTTTTGAAATGTTTTGGGATCACAAAATGGTCATGAAATTACTCAAACTAATCCAGAAAGCAAACTTTGTGCAGAAGGGCAAAGATCAGGCGGCTAGCTGCTTGGGCACTGTCCCAAACCCGGGAGCAAGCGGCTAGCTGCTGGATCGCAGGTTTTTCTTATTTCTTCTTCCTCTTCATTTTTCTTCACATGTTTCTCTCTCTCTCCAAAATGTGAACAACTCTCCTTCATTCTCTCTCAAATTTCTTCATCTTTCACTCATTCAAATCATCATTCATCCATTAATCCTTCAATTTTTACTCTCACAACATCATCATCTCTCTACAAAAATCCCAAAATCAAAAACCTATCAAAACTAGTTTCTCTCTCTTCAAAATTAAGCTTTTTGTAACTCATTTTTTATCCAATCAACATCATTTACAGCCTTTAATCATCTATAGGATCGATTTTATTGGTTCAAACACATCCATTTCACTTAAAATTTTAGAAATATGAAATTGGGTATTTAAGCTTGTTCTTGTTTTCAATAATGGTGGGTGGGGAAAAATCCAATGGAAAATATGTGGCCAAGAAGTGCAAAGAAGATTATGGTAATAATCTGGAGTTTATATTGACCCATTTTCCACAACCACTTCTTTGGAAACGGTTTCACGATAACTTTATGTTGAGGTCGATTATAACTCCTTATTTTGTCAATCTTCGTAATTTGGAGAATTTAAAAATTTGTGACAAATCTTTTAGTTATTTTCTTATTGCTATGGGCTGGAAAAATGTTTTATTTGTTAAAGAACGTTATTATGAAAATTTAGTTAAAGTGTTTTATTCGAATATGGTTATTTCTTCGGAATTTTCAAATAGAATTTTTATTAGTGTTGGGAGAATTCGTATTGAATTTGATGTTGCGATTTTAAATCATATTCTTAGAACTCCTAATGAAGGGTTGGAACTTTATTCGACTAGAAGCAAAATAGATTATATGTGGTTTACACTTGAGGATGCTATTCGGAAAATTTGTAGATGTTCCAATTTGTCATATACGTTTTGTAAATCACCCTTGAAGTCTCAAGCCTTACCCCTTCAACTTAGAATCTTTCATTATGTTCTTCACCACGTTATTACTACTTGGTATGGACATGGGGATGAAGTTAACCATTTAGATGTGGCCTTATTGGATTGCATTCGAGAAGGTAGGGTGCTCAATGTTGGTTATATTATACTTCATCATATGCTTGGCACTCCATGTATAGCCAAAAGATCCCTTCATTACGGTAGTATTATTACCCATATTCTCCAATATTTTCGGGTACCTATAACTGAACCAACCTTTTTGAATCCGAGGGAATTAAGAGACAAAGCTATAGCTAATTTGGGGTTTGTATGGAAGGAAGATCAATGGTGTAAAAATCAGAGATACAAAAAACAAGGGTACTGAACTCGCTTCTACAGATCACCGGTACTTTAATGATGTTCTTCCACCGAATAAGCTCCCTAATCTTAGTGCTCCACAGCATTACATCCCTCGCCTTCAAAGGGTCATTCTCACTCTACTTCAGCCAACCCTGAGGATCCGATGCAGCAGCTGTTGATTGAAGTGCATTGTCTTTCTGAACAACAGAGCCAACTTCAGTCCCAGTTTAAGGCATTTTAAATTCAATCCATTTCGAAGCAACATCACCTCTTTGAGCAGCAGCAGCGCTTATTTGATCAACAACATCATCTTTTTGCTCAATAGTAGCAGCTTCTTAATGGCCAGTAGCAACTTTTCGCTGCTCGTGGGTTTTCACCACCATCCTCTTCATCACATCCACCATCTCCATAGTGCTTTGTTTTCATTTCAATCATCTGTCATTATGCATTACATCTTCACATGCATTATTACTTTGATTGTGAATTGAGGATGCTTGTTATTTAGTATTTGGATATTTTATGTTTGGTTGATGTTTTCTGGATTTTTGGAATATTATGACTCTTTGGATTATTTGTATGCTTAATTTTAATATATTTCTTGATTAATCCTTGAGATGTTATTTTTTGGTATGAGTATGATTTTTAGTAATTTTGATGATGAAGGGGAAGAAGTCATGTATTTTGAATTCGGAGATAGGTAATACGTATTTGATCTTAAAGTCTTTGTGTATGGTTTTGAAGCTTTAAGGGGGAGCTTATAAATTGTTATAGACCATATATTCAGGGGGAGTTTTATTTTAAATTTTTTTTATATGTTGAATCATGTATGTAATGTATTAAGGGGGCGTATAAATGTCAAAATACATGTGATGTTTGTCATCATGAAAAAAAGGGAGATTGTTAGCCTAAAAGGGCCACACGTACTGTAATTTTGATGATAACAAACATGTGTCTTAAGTTGTTAGCCTATATGGCTATAAATATTGATTTTGATGATAACAAACCACATGTATTTATTGAGTAAAGATTTATGAATTGTGCTTTTATTATAAGAAAATGATGTTATGGAATTAAAGCATTTTGGACTAAAATGAAAGTAATTTTAAAATCTTTGATAGTATTTTAAATTTCGGATTTGGACCTATTTGAAACTATTTAAATCTTTTTGGGCCATTCTATAATTTCATAAAGTTTGGGCGAAGTCATAATTTCAGAAAGTTGTGGGATTGAGAAAGCATTATTTAAAATTCTGAAATTGGACCTATTTGCAAACTTTTATAACGTTTTGGGCTATACTACAGTTTTATAAAGTTTTGGGGTCAAATTGAAAATATGGGAAAAATTTCACTGTAGCAGGTTACTGTAGCAAGCGGCTTACCGAATTCTAAAAACCGGAAATCTGGATTCGGGACAGTAAGTATCCAGAACGAAAACGGCATACCGAATTTTAGTAACCGGCAAACCGGTTAGGCAAAATTTTGAATTTTGCCTTAACGGTAACATAAATCCGGCTTACCGGATTCCATAAAACGGCAAACCGGATAGCCCAGAATGTGAGTAACGGCTAGTTGTCGAGCTCAAGCTGTAAGAACTCAAATCCAACTCATTTTGAGCCTCTCCAACAAGCAAAAACAAAAGGCACACGTGATATCTTGAGCTTACAACTTGCAAAACACAAATCATTGAATCATTCATTGTTCTTCATCTTTGAATATCTACTCATTGAGTGAGTTTGATTGTATCTTTCATTTCTTCAATTCATTTGTAAGAGTTTGAGTGTGTGAGACACTTGAGTGAAGAGATTGGGAGATAATCTCTTTGTTGTAAAGGTTTATTGACACCTTGAAGTCAATTGTAATCGTTGAAGCCTTGGAAAGGCTTGGATAGTGAAATCCTCGAGCTTGGATCGCTTGGAGGCGTGGACGTAGGCGGGGATTGCCGAACCACGTAAAAATTCGTGTGTTTGTTTCTCTTCTCCCTTACTCTTTAATTATTGTGCTATTATTGAACTTATTGTTTTCAATTATCGTTAAGACATTAGATTGCTTGTTGTGTGGATTTGTTAGGATAAATTTTAAAATTCCAATTCACCCCCCCTCTTGGGTTGCACACTTGTATTTCATTTGGTATCAGAGCTTGGTGCTCTTATTTAGATTTAACCATCTAGAGTTAAAGATCAATGGCAACTCAAAACGATTCCACATTTAGGGAAGGGCAGTCCACCACTAGACCACCTTACTTTGATGGAAACGATTATCCATATTGGAAAACTAGGATGAGAATTTACTTGCAAGCCTTAGATTATGAGATTTGGGAAATCGTTAATGATGATCCTTTCATGCCTTTGACTAAAAATGAAGTAGGAGAAGATATTCCAAAACCTTCACGGGATTGGAATGAATTTGAAAAGAGAAAAGCTTCTCTAAATTCCAAGGCCATGAATGCCTTGTTTTGTGCACTAGATAAGAAAGAGTTTCATAGAGTGTCTAGTTGCGAAAGTGCTAATGAGATTTGGCACAAACTTGAGGTTGTCTATGAAGGCACGAACCAAGTGAAAGAATCTAAAATAAGTAGGTACACTCGACAATACGAATTGTTCCAAATGGAACAAAATGAAAACGTGTACTCTATGTATACTAGATTCACGGACATAGTGAACACTCTAGGAGCCCTAGGAAAGACTTTTTCAAATAGCGAAAAAGTCAAGAAAATCATTAGGTCTCTACCTAAGGAATGGAGACCAAAAAAGACTGCCATTGAGGAAGCCAAGGATTTAAATGTATTACCTATTGATGATTTAATTGGCTCTCTCATTTCATATGAAGAAGATTTGGCAGCTGAAAAAGGGCATGAGGAAAAGAAGAAAAACATTGCTCTCAAGGCTTCAAAACGTGAGAGTGATGAGGAAAGCGAAATGGATGATGAGGAGCTGGCTATGTTGGCTAGAAGATTCAGAAAATTTTACAAGAAGAATAATGAGCAGAGAAAGTTCAGAGGCTACAAGAATAAAAAGGAGAAGAATGAGCCAATCACTTGTTATGAATGCAAAAAGCCCGGACACATACGACCGGAATGTCCTCTTCTCAACAAACTCAAGAAGAAAGCTATGGTGGCCACATGGGATGATAGCGATGAGGAAACAAGTGATGAGGATGAGCAACAAGAAATGACAAACTTAGCTCTCATGGCCCTTGGGGAAGAATCATGTGATGAACTTGATGAGGTAAGTGTTCTTCCTACATATGATGAATTGCATGATGCTTTTAATGATTTGCATGATGAGCTAATGAAGATTGGTAAAAAGAATATATGTCTTAAAAAGAAGATGATAGAGCTTAAGAATGAAAATGATTCATTTAGTGCAAAGATTACATGCCTAGAATTAGAAAATAAGACATTGCATTATAGTATTGCATTAATTGAGAATTCTAGTACTTCACATGAGCACTTAGAGTCACACATGAATGACTTGAAAAATGAGAATGAAATGCTTAAAAAGAAGAGTAATGAACTAAATGAAATTGTGCTAAAATTCACAAATGGGCAAAAGATGTTGGACAATTTGCTAAACTCACAAAAATGTGTATTTGATAAAAGTGGCATAGGTTATAAACTGAATTTGAAACAAAAATTTTACAAGAGTTATTTTGTGAAGAATACATCTATCAATAATAAAATTGTATGTCATTATTGCAATCAAGATGTTCATATGAAAAATAGATGTGCAGTGAAGAGAAATGCATATTATGGTATGAAATGTGTTTGGGTTCCGAAAGGAACCATTGCTAATTCTCAAGGACCCAAAAAGGTTTGGGTACCTAAAACTTGAGATTTTCTCTATAGGCCTTGAAGAAGAAGAAGAATAAGTGGTACTTGGACAGCGGTTGTTCAAGACACATGACAGGGAATTATTCTTGGTTCTCAAGCTTTACTAAGATCGAAAATGGTGGAGATGTATCGTTTGGAGATAATTCAAAAGGAAAAATCATTGGTATTGGAAATATCGGTAATGTATCCTCTACTCTCATTGAGAATGTGTGTTTGGTTGAAAACTTGAAACACAATTTGCTTAGTATTAGTCAATTATATGATAAAGGATATAGAGTTATCTTTGATGAATCAAAATGTGTTATTGAGAATGCATGTGATGGGAAAGTCTTGTTTGTAGGAAATAGATGTGTTAATGTCTATATCATTAATATAGATTGCGCATCTATACATGAAAAATGTCTCTCCGCATTGCATGATGATGGTTGGTTATGGCATAGAAGATTAGGTCATGCAAGCATAGATTTGATTTCAAAAATCGTGAAAAATGATTTAGTTAAAGGTCTTCCAAAAATCAGTTTTCAAAAAGATAGAATTTGTGAAGCATGCCAATTTGGAAAACAAATCAAAACTTCCTTCAAAAGCAAGAATCATGTCTCTACTTCAAAACCACTTCAATTACTTCATATAGATTTGTTTGGACCTTCTAGATATGCTAGTTTAAGTGGAAAATATTATGCATTTGTAATTGTGGATGATTATTCTAGATACACATGGGTATTGTTCTTAGCTAATAAGGATGATGCCATTGATGCATTTCGAATTTTCTTTAAAAAGGTTCAAAATGAAAAAGGTTATTCTATTACTTGTATTAGAAGTGATCATGGTGGAGAATTTGAAAATCATGCATTTGAAAATTTTTGTAATGACTTTGGCATTGAACATCAATTTTCATCACCTAGGACTCCACAACAAAATGGAGTAGTAGAGAGAAAGAATAGGTCTATTCAAGAAATGGCTAGGACCATGTTGAATGAAAACTCTTTGCCTAAGTATTTTTGGGCCGAAGCCGTCAACACCGCTTGTTATGTTTTAAATCGGGTGTTGATTAGACCTAATCTTAATAAAACTCCATATGAGCTTTGGAAAGATAGAAAACCCAACATTAGTTATTTTTAAGTTTTTGGATGCAAATGTTTTGTTTTGAATACAAAAGATAATCTTGGTAAATTTGATCCAAAATCTGATGTTGGTATCTTTCTTGGTTATTCAAATTCAAGCAAAGCTTATAGAGTTTATAATAAAAGAACTTTAGTTGTGGAAGAATCTATGCATGTTACATTTGATGAGACTAACCCCTCCTCTACGGAGAAAGTCATTGTTGATGATAATGCAGAAGAAGAACAACAAGAAGAAGCATCAAATAACAACCAAGAAGACGCACCACCTGGAATTCAAGAGGAACATCATGAAGAACCAAATGCGGAGCAAAATGAAGGTACTTCACAAACACTCCCCAAGGAGTGGAGGTATGTATCCTCTCACCCTAAAGATGTAATTTTAGGAGATCCCTCACGAGGTGTTACCACTAGATCATCTCTTAGAAACACATGTGAGCATGCTGCATTTATTTCTCAAATTGAACCAAAATCCTTTGCGGATGCGGAAAATGAAGAATCTTGGATTATGGCAATGGAAGAGGAGTTGAATCAATTTGAGAGAAACAATGTGTGGGAGTTAGTTCCTAATCCAGAACATCAATCCATTATAGGTACTAAATGGGTATTTAGAAACAAAATGGATGAATCCGGTGTGGTTGTAAGAAATAAAGCTAGATTAGTGGCTCAAGGTTACAACCAAGAAGAAGGAATTGATTTTGATGAAACTTTTGCACCTGTAGCAAGATTAGAATCCATTAGAATGTTGTTAGCATATGCATGTCATAAGGATTTTATTTTATATCAAATGGATGTCAAGAGTGCTTTCTTCAATGGATATATTATGAAGGAAGTTTATGTGAAACAACCTCCTGGTTTTGAAAATGAAAAATTTTCAGATCATGTGTATAAGTTATCCAAGGCTTTGTATGGTTTAAAACAAGCACCTAGAGCTTGGTATGATAGGCTTAAAAATTTCTTGTTGGATAACGATTTTTCGATGGGAAAAGCAGACACAACTCTTTTTGTTAAGCATAAGAACCAAGACATACTTATTGTTCAAATATATGTTGATGATATTATTTTTGGTTCTACTAATGAGTTGTTGTGTAAAGATTTTTCATCATGTATGAGCCAAGAGTTTGAGATGAGTATGATGGGAGAGTTGAAGTACTTCCTTGGACTTCAAATCAAACAAAACGAGGAAGAAATTTTCATAAACCAAGCCAAGTACGTGAAAGATCTACTCAAAAGATTTGGCTATGATAATGGAACGGCAAAAAGCACTCCTATGAGTACTACCATCAAGCTGGACAAAGATGAGAAAGGTAAGGAAGTTGATATCAAGACTTATCGAGGTATGATCGGATCTTACTCTACTTGACTGCTAGTAGGCCTGATATTATGTTTAGTGTTTGCTTGTGTGCTAGATTTCAATCTTGTCCTAAAGAGTCTCACATGCTTGCTGTCAAACGCATTTTTCGATATCTAATTGGCACTATTAATCTTGGCCTTTGGTATCCTAGAGGAACTCATATTGATTTAACTTGTTATTCGGATGCCGATTTTGCTGGGTATAAGGTTGATAGAAAAAGTACTAGTGGAACATGTCACTTCCTAGGCCATTCTCTTGTCTCTTGGTTTAGTAAGAAACAAAACTCGGTTGCGCTTTCAACCACCGAGGCAGAATATATTGCCGTAGGTAGTTGTTGTGCACAAATTCTATGGATGAAACAAACCCTTAGAGACTATGGCATTATACTTGATCATATTCCTATCTTATGTGACAATACTAGTGCTATAAATCTTTCCAAGAATCCCATTCAACATTCTAGGACTAAGCATATAGAAATTAGACATCATTTCCTTAGAGATCATGTTCAAAAAGGGGATGTTGTAATTAAATTTGTTTCCACTGAAAATCAACTTGCGGATATCTTTACAAAACCTCTTAGTGAAGAGTTTTTTATAAAGATAAGACATGAGCTTGGAATAATGAATGTTGAATCTTAATTCATGCTTTATTACATAGCTTGATATGCTTGTTATCATATGGTTTTATGCTACATGAATTAGATAACTTGATATGCTTGTAAATTTGTGATTTTATGATCTTGTGTTTCATGCATTAAATGGCCTATTGAAAAGTTTTAAATCTCAAAATGATTTAAAATTAATCAAATTTTAAAGCCATAAATAAAATGGTGTGAGTAGTACAAGCATAGGAGCTAGCAAATTTTCCCTTTCCATTCATCCGGAAAAACATTTCTCCTCATTGATCTCTCTCGGAACACATTCCGAACAACCGGATTTTCAATCCGAAAAACCAGATTTGCTATGCTTCATCTCTGCCTCATAACCGGTCTACCGGTTATCAAAAAAAAGGGAAAGCCGAATTCTCATGCATGCTTGCTGGAACAAAACCGGATTTCCGGTTCAAGAAATCCTGGAAAACCGAATTTGAAATGAGGTTCTCGAAACCGGCCAGCCGGTTCAGGAAACCGACAAGCCGAAATCAAGTTAATTGGTCTCGGGTTCATTTTCGGCTAACCGGTTCTCCAAAACCGGCAAGCCGTTTTCGCGTTATGGCTTTCGGGTTCGCATCCGGCAAACCGGTTCTCCAAAACCGGCAAGCCGTTTATGTCATGGTGACTTGCTGCCCATTAACCGGCAAGCCGGTTAGCAAGATCTGGCAAGCCGGATTCGTGATCTTTTATGCACTATCATCTTCCTCATGCATTCGGCATACCGTTTCTGTTCTCTCTCTAAAAAGCCGAACACTCCTCTCTTGATTTCACTCCAAAATCCACCATTTCTACTCGTTTTTTATGCAAATGAATCCATAAATCTTGATCCCCATCCGTTCTTATACCTATAATCACACTCAAAACTCATTTTTAATCTCCAAATCCTTAGATCCCTTTTTCAACCTAGGGTTTATGCGCTTTTTTCTCTCTCTAGATTTCTCACTTTCAAGCCATTTTTGATTCAAATTGTTTTTCCAAATCACTTTCAATCTTCATCATCTTCACTCTCTTTATCCTTTTCAACCTTAAATCTATCAAATCACAATGTCAAGTCCTCGGCCGGTTCGAAAAAAAGGCAAGGAACCGGTTCAACCATCCACACGGCCACGGGAAGCAAGGGGCACCTCCAATCAATCTACCTTTGAGTCCATTCATTTTCAGAACAAGCAACACTTGATCAAACGGTTCCAACAAAACTTTCGGACTCGTGAGGTACTCAACACTTTCTTTGTTTTACCGGAAGTTTTGCATACTCTCCAGATTAGTCATAGAACTTTATTTCAATTGTTGGAAGATGTTGGTTGGATTGATGCATTGTTGTTTGAGGAGAATGTGTATCCCGACTTGGTGAAAGTATTTTACTCGAATATGGATTGTTCCGCAGAGAAAGAGAATCGAGTAATCACCACAGTTGGAGGAGTTTTGATTGAATTTGATGATTCGGACTTGGACAACATCCTAGGATCTTCCGATGATGGCCTAGACATTTTTTCTCTTAGGAAACCTCCTGAAATTGATGATTATGTTCATGTTGATGCCGTTCGTAATATTTGTCGGCGTAATGATCTTTCTGTTGAAGACTGTACCATTCATTTCCGTACTCAGTGTCTTTGTCTTCAAACTCGTTTTTTGCTTCGTATCATCCAGTCCATTGTACTTCCTAGATCAGGACATTTGGATGAGGTGTCTCACATGCATGTCGCCATGATTGACTGTATTCTTAGAGGTCGCCCGGTTGACTTGGGCTATTCCATCGTTCGCACCATGTTGAGCATTCCTGCCTTGATTACCCGCTCTCTTCCTTATGGTCACTTCATTACCCGAATTCTTAAATTCTTTGAAGTGCCGATTCTAGAACCTTCTTGTAGGCCGTCAAGGGTATTGGGGATGAGGTTATTGTTGGGTTAGGCTTTGAGTGGAAGGATGGCACTTGGGTCAAATACAGCGATAACAAGTTTACCTTTCTAGCCCCAAGTGATGATCGGCCACTTAATGTTGTGATTCCAGCTGATCAGCTTCCAGTATTCTCACTCTCTTTTCGAGGGCAGCGTAGACGCCGAGTTTCTTCCACGGTTGCTTCAGCTCCTAGTGCATCTGCATCCGTTTCATCACCTCCACGACCTACTATCTCTGGAGATGTTACTCTTCAGCAGCTTATGGATGAGGTGCGGACACTTTCGGTGCGGCAGACCGAGTTTCAGCAGCAGCAGCAGCAGCAGCGGCAGCTGTAGCAGCAGCAGCGGCAGCTGCAGCAGCAGTTCATTCATGGACAGTGCCTCCTCTTCGAGCACTTCGGCATTCCATATCCGTTTCCACCTCCATCACCTCCATCCTCACCACCTGAGTAGTATCTTGTGCTTGTACTTGGACACACCTACATTTCATTTACTGCATTGTATGTTCTTTTATTTTCGACTCTATGTATGGTTATTGTGCTTTTCGGCTTATGTATTTGTTTTGGATTATATGGTTATTGTGCTTTTCGCCTTTTATGTTGGATGTTATTTATTTGTTTTGGTTGATCATTATGGATTATATGGATTTCCTTATGCTTCTGGATATTTCTGTTTTTACTAATGAGCTTATGTTGCTATTTTGATAATTGATAGGGGGAGCTTTTATTCTTTTTGATAATGAAGGGGGAGAATGATTTAATATGTGTTATGAAAATATGCATGTATCTAGGGGGAGCATGTATGCTAGGGGGAGTTTTTGTTAAACTATTTTCAAATCTTTTTCTTTAACTTGCATTGACTAAGGGGAAGCTTTTTCATAACAAGATTAAGGTTTTTAATGTGTTTTGTCATCATCAAAAAGGGGGAGATTGTTAGCCTATATGGCTATAAATATTGATTTTGATGATAACAAACCACATGTATTTATTGAGTAAAGATTTATGAATTGTGCTTTTATTATAAGAAAATGATGTTATGGAATTAAAGCATTTTGGACTAAAATGAAAGTAATTTTAAAATCTTTGATAGTATTTTAAATTTCAGATTTGGACCTATTTGAAACTATTTAAATCTTTTTGGGCCATTCTATAATTTCATAAAGTTTGGGCGAAGTCATAATTTCAGAAAGTTGTGGGATTGAGAAAGCATTATTTAAAATTCTAAAATTGGACCTATTTGCAAACTTTTATAACGTTTTGGGCCATACTATAGTTTTATAAAGTTTTGGAGTTAAATTAAAAATATGGGAAAAATTTCACTGTAGCAGGTTACTGTAGTCAATTGGGAGATAATCTCTTTGTTGTAAAGGTTTATTGACACCTTGAAGTCAATTGTAATCGTTGAAGCCTTGGAAAGGCTTGGATAGTGAAATCCTCGAGCTTGGATCGCTTGGAGGCGTGGACGTAGGCGGGGATTGCCGAACCACGTAAAAATTCGTGTGTTTGTTTCTCTTCTCCCTTACTCTTTAATTATTGTGCTATTATTGAACTTATTGTTTTCAATTATCGTTAAGACATTAGATTGCTTGTTGTGTGGATTTGTTAGGATAAATTTTAAAATTCCAATTCACCCCCCCTCTTGGGTTGCACACTTGTATTTCATAAGTGATTTTGATAAATATTGTATTTCACATTTCACTAGTTCTTGAAGAATAATATTTACAAGGAAGTGAATCACGTGAAATCAAGTTCAAGACACTCAACGGACAACGGCGCGATCAAGAATAAAGTTTAGAGCTCAACGGAATCATTATTACAATAATTCTTGTAAAGCTGCTACGATTTAATATATGAATTGTTTAGCATTTGAAAAGCTCAAGATTTTGTTTAATAAAGAACTCAATTCACAAATGGCTAGCCGCTTAGTTGCTGGAATTTGCCTATAACGACTAGTTTTTGGGCTCTTTCTATAAAAATTCAATTCAAACTTCAATTTTAAGACTCTTGCAAGCACTTGAGTGAAATCTTCGAGCTTGGTTGGCTTGGACGCGTGGACGTAGGCGGGGATTGCCGAACCATGTAAAAATTATTGTGTTTGCTCTCTCTTCCCTTACTTTTTATTATTGTGCTTTATTGAATTTATTGTTTTTTATTTGATTAAGGCAATAGATTAAATTGGTGTGAGAATTGTTTTGCATAAGATTTAAAATCCCAATTCACCCCCCTCTTGGGTTGCATAACTTGCATTTCATTATCTACCTTGATAAGCACGTCCTCCACAATACCACGAGGGATTTTCATGGATCGATCTGCAAGCTGCAACACAATTAGAGCTGGGTATAATTCTCCCAGCCCAAGTTTCACAAAAATTGAGTAAGGAAAAAGATTCACACTAGCTCCTAAGTCCAAAAAACATTCTCAAATATGTGGTTCCCAATATTACATGAGATATAAGGGAGCCTAGTTCTCTTAATTTTAGAAGAATTTTATGTCGAAGTATGCTACTAATGTTTTCTGTTAAAAAAGTCTTCTTTTGAATATGAATGCTTCTCTTTTTAGTGCAAAAGTCTTAAAGAAACTTGGCATAAGAGGGCACTTGTTTTACAGCATCAAGCAAAGGAATATTAATGCGTACCTGCTTAAAGATTTCTATAATCTCACATGTGGAATTTTCCTTCTTTACTTTAACCATTCTTTGAGGGAATGGGACTTTAGAGACGTACTCTCATGGGCTACTTTCTTTTTTCTCATTTAGTGATGATTTTTCAGAGTCTAAGGTATAACGTGAGTGGTCTTTTTCACCAATATCTCCACTGTTGACTTCTTTGCCTTTTTGTGAGGTCATGACGACTCTGACCTCTTTATACTACTGAGGTAAATTGCCACTAACTTCATGTACTCCTTTAGGATTGGGCACTAGCTTAGCTTAGGAATTTGTCTTTCTTAACAATCATCGCTAAAGTTTGAATAGGAAAGACAAACTGACCTACCATCATTTTGAAGTTCGAGATCGATTGGGCATGTGAATTGGTGTTAAGCCTCATCTCATTTTGCAGCTCCCCAATAGTGCGATTTTGTTGTTCCATTGCGGAATGGGTCAAATTTTTACAATGTTGAAGCGCCTCTTCCCATGGTTTAGTTTGTGAATAGTTCTGATTTTATTGTATTGTCTAAATGGTAGGTAAGAAATTTAGGGAGCTTGATGAACTAGTTGTACTAGTGCTGGTGGAGCTAGAGCTATTGTTTCATTCTATTAGAATCCGTGAGACCATGAAAAGTTAGAATGGTCTTTTCATCCAAGATTGTAAGTATTGGATTAAGGGTTGTAGTTCGATTGCTTTATCATTGCATTAATGGTATTGACTTGATATAAGTATGAATCATGGTTAAATTGATTATAGGTATGTGGCTTTGTTGATTTGGCAGCTGTTAGTGTTGCTATTTGGTGAGAAAATCCATCAATTATTGCTTTAACTTTCTTGATATCCAATTTTGATTCGGCAGTGTGGACTTCATCTACTCCCTTGGATTTACATTCCTGAATAATCAACTTCGTTGTAGGGAATTATCTGCTTATCACTAAAAGAAATCTTAAATTTCTGATACGCTTTTAATCATTAACTCACCTTTACTTGTTGCCATTAGCCATTTTTACACATCTAGCAATAGTACCTCTAATAAATATTGACATTTGTGTCATTTCTCATACTGATAATGTGGATACTTCAAGAGTAGCCCATTGAATCGCTTCTATACTTCAAAAAATTACTCATTTTTTCTCTATGTAAACTCTAAAATTTCCCAGCAAATAGCATTATTTTTATACACTGGGAAGTATTTATTTAAAAACTTAGTTACTATTTGTTCCCACGATGTGATACTATTAGCAAGCAATGTGTTGAACGAAGAACGAGTTCTATCATTTACATAAAATGGAAATAATCTAAGCTTAACATCTTTGTCTGAAAATTTTTTATATTTAATTTCCCAACATGTTGTTTTTTTCTTTTAATAAACCATGACTAAGAGGGAATTCATTTAAACAATTTAACATGGATGAGATTATTCCTTTTTAGATTTGTTTTTGGGAGTTCGATTCCAGATATAATCAATGTACGAATTTACATTTCCAATAGTCTATAAATTGTTGTCGACTTTTCTATACACATTCGTAATTGATTTTGCAATTGTTGTTGATTTGAAATACTGGAATGATATCTGAGAAATTTTTTTTACAAACTGTAGTGATTTAACAGCCCTTAAGACTCAAGATGATAAACCACTGTCCAGGAGACTCTAGCCAAGATCAAAACAAGTTGCAGAACAAACCAAGTTTAGATATCAAGACATCAACACAGATTCCAATTAGCCCTAGGTTTAAGATGAATATCACAAAGTATAACCTAACCAAGAAGCACTTTCACAAACACACAAGAAACAAAATCTTTACATGGTTCAATTGTGCATGAAATGCACAATCTACATCCATGGGAAAAGCCACAGAAAAAGATTTATTGATGAATCAAGAAGACAAATACAGAGCTTCTAAACAAGAGATTACAAGCAACAAGAAGAACCTCTCTCACTCCTCAATCTCTCTCTAAAGCTCTCACTGAACCACTCGTCTTTCTCCTTCAACAACTAGTTTTATACTCCTGATGCTGAAACACAGATTGCACAGAATCTAGGCATGTGTGTAACGACATTTAACAAACTAGATTCGTTCCTCACAAGCTAGCTCATGTGCTCCACTTAAGTTTCTCCAAAACGACATAGGGCTGAGTCGTTTTGTCTTTAAACTTAAATGACTCGTGACTACACGTGACAAGTGACTGAAACCATTTGATCCAAACGAAGCCGTTTTGGAGCTCTGAGTTTTCGATTCATTACACTCAAGCCCACATTTCTCCACCTTGAATCAAAACTCATTTTTCTGCTTCCTCCTCCACCTTCTTATCAACTTAGCGGCTGCTCAGACCAACTAAGTCTAAGCACATGTTGAACTTAGCTGAATGAACCGTTTTAGTCAGTATATCGGCTGGATTTTCATCTGTATGCACCTTGGTCATCTTCACAGCTCCTTTAAATACTTCATTTCTGATGAAATGAAGTTTTATATCTATGTGTTTGGTTTTTTCATGGTGTGCAGGGTTCTTGCACAAATGAAAGGCACTGGAACTATCACAATGTATAGTCACAGACTTTGGCCTCACTCCCAATTCACGAAACAACCCTTACTGCCATAAGGCTTCCTTTACAGCTTCTGCGGCAGCTATATACTTAGTTTCTGTGGTTGAGAGAGCAACCATATACTTCAAAGTTGCCTTCCAGTTAATGAGGCACCCTTCATACATACACATGAAGCCTGTGAGTGACCTCCTCCTATCCAAGTCTCCTGTATAGTCTGAATCTACAAACCCCAGCAGCCCATCACCTCCCCCTCTTGATCTTCCATATACTAAACCACGGCTTATGGAACCATTTAAGTATCTCATGATCCATCTGACAACTCTCTAGTGTTCTCTCCTTGGTTGTGCCATATATATACTAACTACACTTATTGAGTCGGATAGGTGTGGTCGAGTAAGCAACATAGCATACATAAAGCAACCTACAGCATTAGCATAGGGAACATTTTTCATCTCAAGCTTCTCTTCATCAGTTTTTGGACACAACTGATTACTCAGCTTGAAGTGAGCTGCTAGAGGAGTTAGTACAGGCTTGGAATCCAGCATCTTATAGGTTTCCAGAACCTTAGTCATATATCTCTCCTAACTGAGAAATATTTCCCCCTTTGTTCTGATTCTTTTAATTTCTACATCTAAAATCTTCTTGGTAGTCCCCAAGTCCTTCATATCAAATTCTAAGTCCAGCGTTACCTTCAACTTTTCTTTTTCTTCTCTCCATTTGCAAGCTATCAGCATGTCATCTACATATAGGAGGAAATAGATGTAGTGATCATCTTCCAGCAGCTTGAAATACACACAGCAGTCATAGTTGCATCTCATGAATCCATTTATTATCATAAACTCATCAAACCTGAGATACCACTGTCTTGGGCACTGTTTTAATTCATAAAGAGACTTTTTGAGCAGGCATACTGATAACTCTATGAAATGAAAGTTATCATGGTACTTTTAGACTTAAATCAATATTACTTAGAGGGTAAATGATGTGTTTTCATTGCATTTTTGTTATATTTTGCATAAATATTCATTTTAGTTTAGTCTTAATAAGTTTTGCTTAATTTAAAGTAATTCGTGCTTAAATTATGTGCATAATTACAGGTTTCCAGAAGCTTAGAATTCATGGAAGTAATGCTGATGCAATAGGCTTGCAAAAATAAGGAAAAAGCATGACTACAAAAGAATTGAAACAAATTTGGAACAGTGCAGTTGCTGTAGCAACCATTGCTGTAGCCGTTGCTGTAGCAATCCTGGAACAATTTCGTGCAGGATACTTGCAGAATTGCGATCTGCAGTTTCCTAAACTGACTTATACGCTCCCTAGGCTTCCGTTTACCCTAGTTTTCAGTTATAAAAGAAACACACATCATAAGGAATAAGAGGGGGTCGTCACCCAAGGAGAAAAACACAAAGAAACAAAAGAAAAATAAGATTTAAGAGAGAGATTAAAGGCTACACAAGAGGAAAAATTGTAGAGATTAACTGGGAGCTCAATCATTCTTATCCTTCTTTTGTTTTTGTGTTTTCTATTTATTCATGGGGATGTGTTTCATGGCTGAAACTTTGTTATTTATTTTTCTTTTGCAAACTATGAACTAAATTTATTTTTGGTTGAGTGATAAACAATCTTGATGGTTTATTGACTGAATATATGTGTTGCTGCATGGTTGCTGTAGCAGTTTATTTTGAGAGTATTTATTTTTATCCATTATTTTGGTTGATTACCCATTTAATGATACAAGTTAGGAGAAAGCCGTAAAAGGGCCTATCTTAGTGGAACATATCAGAGCAATACTTGGTTTTAGATTGAGTTTCCTAGATTGAGTTTAACTTATTCCAAAAGGGTCATGCTTAATCTAAAATTAGTGATGAACTAGACATAGGGATTCACCTTATAGGGTAAATAGAACCTAAGCCTGTAATGCTATATCTTATGTTGGCATAACAATTGATCACTGTTAGGTTGCATATAGATGTAAGATATCCAATATGTGACGGCTGAGGATACATAAGGATTCTGCCCAGTGCTGTAGCAAATACTGCAGCAACCGAGCCAACCATTAGAAAATAGTCAAGACCATTAGGAGAGTTTAGTCACTCAACTACTATATATTCCCATTAGTTTTATCCTTGAGCATGACGTGATAGTTTACTTTATAGCATTTATTTATTGCGTTTTTATTTTAATTAGTACATTAGTTTCATTAATTGTTTATTTTATGTTAGCACAAAATTTGCACTGTTAATATTGCTGTAGCAAATCTGATAACATCAATCCCTGTGGAGATGATCTTGAATACTCATCACTTTATTACTTGTTGTGTACACTTGCACATTGACACCAATAGCATTAGTATTTTTACACCGACACATACATGTCTAGGTTTCATGGAGTCCACGTACCCCTCAGGTTAAGTCATGAAGATTTCTTCTTGGAGTCTTCCATGAAGAAATACAGTCTTGACATCGAGTTGATCAAGTTCCATGTCTTGTACTGCAGTAAGAGCTAGAATCACTCTTATAGAGGCATGCCTTACAACTGGTGAAAATACCTCCTTAAAATCAACCCCTTCCTTTTGTGTATACCCTTTAGCCACCAGCTTGGCTTTGAATCTCTTTAGTTCATCTCATGTCAAACCATCTTTTATCTTAAAGATCCATTTGCAGTCTACAACCCTCCTCTTATCAGGTTTTTTAACCAATTCCCAGGTGTTATTTTTATATAGAGACATAATTTCTTCATCCCTGGCTTGCTGCCACTCCTTGCTGAACTTGCTTTGGACTACTTCTTTGTAGGCCTTTGGTTCATCTTCATCATTCTGATATGTAGCTGCTAGAGCATATGTGATAAGATCAGCATATCTATACCTTCTAGTCTGTTTGATTTGTCTCTTGGCTCTATCTCTAGTTAGTTGGTAGCCTTGTTCATGTTCCTGAGACTCTTGCTTTTGTTGAGGAATTTCTTAATCACCTGAACTGTCAGTGACTGCACTTGAATCTGCAGCTTCCAGTGAGTCATCAGACTTAGGGAACTCCACCTCAAGCTGTTGCTTTATAACAGTCTCAGTACCTTCCTCAGTTTGCTGTTGAGCTGACTTCTGATTTAGTAATTCTCTTTCATTAAAGGTCACATCCCTGCTTATGATGCATCTAGGTGGACTTAAGTCTGTGCACCAGATCTTATAGCCCTTTACCCTCTCTAGATATCCTATGAAGAAACCTTTCAACGCCCTAGGAGCTAGCTTTCCTTGGCTTGTATGGGCATAAGATGGACAACCAAATGCTCTCAGGTTTTTATAGTTTGTTGGTTGACCAGACCACTTCTCATAAGGTGTTTTGAAATCAATTGATATTGAGGGACTTAGGTTAACCAGATGACAAGCAGTTAAAAGTATTTCTATTCATAAAGTCTTTAGAAGTTTGGATTGAACCAGCATACTCCTCACCCTTTCCATGAGTGTCTCGTTCATCTTTTCAGCTAACCCATTCTGCTGAGGTGTTAACCTCACTGTTTTATGTCTAGTTATTCCCTCTTTTGCACAAAAGTTATCAAACACTTGATTATAGAATTCTAAACCATTGTCTGTTTTGATCTTTTTAACCTTCTTTCCACATTGATTTTCAACCAAGTTTTTCCATTCTAAGAACTTCTCAAAAACTTGATCTTTGCTCTTGAGAATATAAACCCATACCCTCCTAGAGTAGTCATCTATAATGGACAAGAAGTAGCTGTTACCACCTAGAGATACTTGTTGAGCAGGTCCCCACAAGTCAGAATGAACATATTCCAGCTTGTCCTTAGACTTGTGAACTGACCTATTAAAACTAGCTCGAGTTGCCTTCCCTAAGACACAACTCTAACAGAATTCCATATTACCAATCTTATCAACTTCTAGTAAACCTTGCTTATCTGACTTTTTAAGCCCTCTCACCCCAATGTGCCCCAACCTCAGATGCCATACCCTGGCCTTGTCAATATTGGCATTGACTGACACCCTTTCTTCACCAGTAACTACTTCCCCATCTAAGACAAACACTCCATTCTTCCTTAAACCCTTCATGTCAATATTGGCATTGACTGACACCCCTGCTTCACCAGTAACTACTTCCCCATCTAAGACCCCATATAAGACAACACTCCATTCTTCCTTAAACCCTTCATGATGGTTTCAGTGCCCTTAATTATCATCATTTCACCAGGCTCAATCTTAACACTATATCCCATTTAGTCAAGCATCCATAAAGAAATCAGATTTCTCTTAAGATCAAGTACAAACCTCACCTGTTTTAGCTCTCTTATGGATCCATCATGGAGTTTAAGTCTTATATTTCCAATACCTATGATCTTACACATAGTATTATTACCCATCATTACTCTACCCCCATCAAAGTCATGATACTCAGTTAAGTAATTTTTATAAGGGCATATATGGAAAGTACAACCAGAGTCAAGTACCCATTTACCTCTGTCTTTGCTCTCTGTTGCTACACAAACACTAGCAGATTTATATATTTCTTCTTCTACAACAACTGCATCACCATCCTTACCCTTTTTTCTGAAACTTCTTTTCTGGACAATCCTTCTTGAAATGCCCCTCTTTATGACACAGGAAACATTTCAGATTCTTTTGTTTTTCTTTATTCTTTCCTTGCTTCTTTTTATTCCCTTCTGGTCTTGCTTTTACAGTTAACCCCTCACCAGAGCCATTTCCAAGGCTTTCTTGCTTCCCTTGCAATTCTTTAGTGCTAAGAGCTGACTTTACTTCATCCAGAGGACAATGTCTGTCTTCCATACATCAAAGCATCAACAAAATGCTCGTAAGACTTGGGCAAAGAACTTATCAGAAGCAAAGCTTTGTCCTCATCACTTAATGATGCATCTATGGTTTTAAGAATGTCACACACTTTGTTGAATTCATCAAGATGTTCATCAAGGGATAAGCCTTCAGGAATTTTCAACGTTAACATTCTCTTATTGATATATAATCTGTTGGCAAAGGACTTTTTCATGTAAATGCTCTCTAGTTTTGCCCATAGGTCAACAATAGTGGGTTCTTTGGCCACTTCCCTTATCACAGAATCTGCAAGACTCAAGATGATAGTTCCCTTGGCCTTCTTATCCATCTCTGCGATCTGTTCTGGAGTTTTTGTTGTCGAGATATATTTCCCCTCCTTCTTGGATACTGGTAGCAGGGCATCTCCAAAACCTTAAGTTATTAACACTGCCTCCATCTTAACCTTCCACATGTTGAAATCATTTTTCCCATTGAACTTCTCGAGATCTATCTTGGTGGATGCCATACTTGGATCTTAGGCTTCAAGACCTCAACTCTGATACCACGTGTAGTGATTTAACAGCCCTTAAGACTCAAGATGATAAACCATTGCCAAAGAGACTCTAGCCAAGATCAAAACAAGTTGCAGAACAAACCAAGTTTAGATATCAAGACACCAACACAGATTCTAATTAGCCCTAGGTCTAAGATGAATATTACAGAGTATAACCTAATCAAGAAGCACTTTCACAAACACACAAGAAACGAAATCTTTACGTGGTTTGATTGTGCATGAAATGCACAATCTACATCCACAAGAAAAGCCACAGAAAAAGATTTATTGATGAATCAAGAAGACAAATACAGAGCTTCTAAACAAGAGATTACAAGCAACAAGAAGAACCTCTCTCACTCCTCAATCTCTCTCTAAAGCTCTCACTGAACCACTCGTCTTTCTCCTTCAACAACCAGTTTTATACTCCTGATGCTGAAACCCATATTGCACAGAATCTGGACACGTTTGTAACGGCATTTAACAAACTAGATTCGTTTCTCACAAGCTAGCTCACGTGCTCCACTTAAGTTTCTCCAAAATGACAGAGGGTTGAGCCGTTTTGTCTTTAAACTTAAATGACTCGTGACTGCACGTGACAAGTGGCTGAAACCATTTGATCCAAACGAAACTGTTTTGGGGCTCTGAGTTTTCGATTCATTGCACTCAAGCCCACATAAACAATTACAATAATGGAGAATTTTATTCTTATTATTTTGACATTGCTCAAAGAATGCAATACATAAAATTAAGAAATCAATCATCATAAACCGTGGATTTATCTTCCAAAGATGTAACTCATAATTGCTATGATTTCTCACCATATATTAATATATACTTGTCATAATGTTATAACGGCAATGATTCTTGCCATATAAGCGTTATAATGACTTTTATATCAGCCATATTTGTGAATTCTTATCAATGTTCTAGGTTGAATCCACATCCTTTCCCTGGACTAACGATGATATATAGAAGTAGTAGTTGAGATGCAAATTCTTGCGAGGACTTTGTTTGATTCTGTATTTGGAAATGTCATTAATAAATCACAAATGATCTTTTGTTTTGGGCTCATTAATTTTAGTTTGATCGATAAAATTCTTTATTCCTTGATAAGTAGGCTATTTTACTCAGTACTATTACCTGATATATTAATTGACTTTACTATCTTTGACGCTCTATTAATTGACTTAAATACAATTTATTATTTAGAGTCTTTAACATACTTTGTAAGCCAGACTTGACCCGATAGTCTTTCTTAAATGGTTTTTGTTAGTTGAGTCTTTGTTTTTTATTGAAATTAATGAACTACAAAACATCAAAGGCTTCAAAAATGCCGAGCTTAACTTCTGTTTGCATTTTTTTTCACTAAAGTCATTTGTCAATTTTATTCAACTATTGGCAACACAGTAAACATTAGGATGAAATCATATTAATTCTATGATTCTTAGTTTAGCCATTCAAAAGACCATGTTAATCTTTTTTCACATGCTATCATTACTAAATTATTACATACAAGAAGATCCGTAGTTTCATTACTAATTTATCCTGGCCTTGATCGAACCTTGACTTTCTCAAACAATCACACTAACTAAACCTTGATCGAACCCTGCACCAACATATTGCTAACCAACTTTAATGTTAAACAAAATTATTATCTCCCCAGACTAGATAATGTTTTCTCTTTTTGTCCTTTATAAGTTTTCCTCATTTCTCCGAGGTTTGCTTTAAAATAAAAAATTGGGGGAGATCCTTTGAAATAAACTAAAAAAAATTCAGGCGTGAAATTAAAAAAGATTTTAAACAAAAATCTTAGCAATAGCTTTAGTCGGGTGCGGAGCTAATTAATGAAATTTTAAGGGACAAATTTCATAAAGCTAAACTTTTAGGTGTTAAAATTGAAAAAATATATTTATTATTGAGTTCAAATATGATGCCAAGAGGGGGCTAGGCCCTAGTAGTGTTCAAAAAACTTTATTTAACTGGCCAACTGACCTTAAATCCATAGGGAGGTAGAGGGTTAAAAAAACTAATTAAGACTTTGTCCACCTTTCTACATTTTTAAAAAATTGGGTCTTATGCGATGCCTCCTTTCAAACACGAAAAATAGTACTTGGAGAGAAAAATCGTTATGCAAAAAACAAGTTACTTAAAGGCCATATTTATTTGTATGTTTGTAAGGATCCCCATCTTAGATTAAAGTTATCTATTTGGACTTAAATCCGCGACTTATTGCTTCTACTAAAAGAGTTAAACTAATTTTTTGTAAATATTTTATTTATATAGATATTTTTTAAAAAAATAAGAATGGGTAAAGTCTATATCAAATTTTTTAGCCTCCACCACCTCAAACTAACTTGACTATGCTTTGGATATGTTAGGTATATAATTTAAAACAATTTTGTATACAAGTATTTTCATTTAAAAAAAAAATTGAAAGAGCGAGCACTCAGCCCGCTAAGGTTGACTTAAAAAATAATACAACGAGTCAACTTATGAACTCTGTTTTTAAATCCTCAAAATCTTCCTAATTAACTTCATTATGCCAATTCCCTTCTAACTTTTAAAATTACAAAAACATATAAATCTTTTGTTTGGTCTTTTTGGAATCAAGAATCAAGAATTCGGCAATGGTATCCATCGGAAAAGGTACCTTTATATTCTTCTCCTTCTTATAGTTTTAACTCGTAGTTTATCTTGGTAATATTTTCTACAATCAAATTTAATGTTTCTGTTTCGAAAATCTCCTGTCAAATTAATTAACAATCATCCTTATGAATTTCCACCACATAATGGATATCCTTGATTTCCATATACAGTTAAAAGAGAGTTTCCACCACCAGCTCATTTCATAATGGAAATAGAGTCATACTCCCAACTCTTCGCGAAATTTGATGATAGATATCAATCTGGTATCTTTGAAGCCGGTCACTACAAATGGTGCGTTATTCCAATTTTAATTTCAATTTAATAAATAAAGTTAATTTGTCACATATGCTAATTTTTCTGTTGATATTCCCAGGAGATTGGTTTTTTACCCTAATGGAGACAAGAAAAGCAACGCCAGTGGACATATTTCACTGTACTTGGCAATCGATGACGCCAATAATCATCGTGATAATAATTGGAGTGTTTATGTCAATTTCAAATTTTTTGTGCAGGACCAGAACGAGAATAAGTACTTGCCCATTGAAGGTAAGAAGTTCTGTTTTTTATAGAAGTCCTAGAGTTGATGGTTATTTCAAACTTATATTTTTAGTGTAGAAACTAATATCCTCTTCACATTCATGTCGTTATTTTCATCATGTTGAAAAGTAATGTAGACCCAGCCATTCTAATATAATATGAAATCTTACGGGCCTCACTCAAGTTGAAGGTTGCTCAAGTCTTATATACTTAATTCAAGTTCACTCTTAGAGGATGTAGGATAAAATCCCTATTAGTTTTAATATAATTTAATTAAAGCATTATTTTTCCAATCCAGATCCAGCTCTTGCTTGATGAACATTTTCATTGTTGTGTAGAGGCTAAAGGGGTTGTGAGGGAATTCAATCGTAGGAAGAAAGAATGGGGTTGCGACCGATTGCTAAGCCTTGAAGCTTTCATGGAGCCTTCGAATGGATATCTTGTGAACGATTGCTGTGCATTTGGAGTTGAGGTTTTTGTTATTAAGTCTACTGGCTGCGGAGAAACTCTTTCTATGGTTAGTGTTGAACCTGCTGAAAGTACTCACCCATGGGAGATCCGTAACTTCAGAAACTTAGCATACGCGGGAAGTCAATATTCTGAAAGCTTTACTGTTAAAGAAAGAAAATGGTACATTCTACTTTAGCATATATCACTAAAATCATGCAAAGCTAGCCTGTAAGTTGATTGATAAAAGTATTTCAGATTCTTAATATCTTCTGACGATTCCAGGAGGATAAAGATTTGCCCTATGGGAGACGGTTCTGAGATTGGCAGGTCCCTTGCTCTTTACCTCATTCTCGATAAAGAGGAAAGCCCTCAACCAAATAGGAAAGTGTATGCTAAATTCAAGCTGCGAGTATTGGATCATCGCAGGATAAATCACTCGGAAAAACAATGTGATCAATGCGTTATGAACTTTTCATTTAGAATTCCCATTTTTTTTTCACTTTTTTTAAAGAATTTGTTAGGTGTATAACTTGAGAAAATCTAATTTTTTCTTGCAGTGAGCCATTGGTTTACAACTAAAAATTCAAAAGACTCAGAATGGGGCTCCAATGAGTTTGTGCCACTAATGGATCTTTATGATCCAGGATGCGGATACCTTAATAATGATGGTACTCTAATCGTTCACGTAGAGTTTGCTGTTGTTTCTGAGGTCAATTAAGGTTCTTTTCTCATAGAGTTTGGTGTTGTTTCTGAGATCAATTAAGGTTCTTTTTGTCATTTGATGTGCTTGTTGTATGGTTACTGCTTACCTGTATCAATCAATTTCCAGTAATAATTTTTCAAATTCTTGCTGATTTAAAATAAAGAGCTCATATATATCGGAATGATGTTGATTGTACAGTCTGACAATTTTTTTTTTTTTTGGTATTGCTGTTCGAATTACGGATATATTTTCTATTAGATTGAATGAAGTACCGTTTTGTGCAAATTCCGTATTGATTTTTCATTTGTTCGTTTTGAATTAAGTTGAAGGATTAAAACTTCTCCATCTTTTTCGTTATTATTGTTAATATTATTTGTTTGTTCTGCTCTTAGATTTCAAAACTTAAAAGCTAGTTCTGATACACTGTGCCTAACTCATAAGTTGATTTAAGAGTTAAAAATTGTCCGAGCCTTGTATGTTTTACCTGATGTGCGCAGAATGCGGAATCAAATGCACCAAATAATCACAGAAAAATAAAGGACACAAGAATTACGTGCTTCGACAATTATGCCTACGTCCACGGGAGCAAGAGAAAAATTATTATATTACTAACAATTATTGGAGTACAATTATTCCTATCCCCATTATACTACAAGGTTGATCATTCTCCCTCACAACTGCACCTGATTCCAAATTATGAAAATCCATAAACCATTCCTTAATGGGACAAAAATGATAGGTTGCTCAAGTATCAAGTATCCACTCGCTCGAACTAGTCATATATGTTGTAGGTGTAATACTTAGTGAATAATCAGAGTCTTCATCTTTACATGCCATATTTACTGTTGCTGGTTTCTTCCCATCTCTCTTTTGAGCATTTGGACAATCTTTTCCCCAATGGTCTTTTTCATGACAAAAGGCACACTCATCTCGAGCTATATTTCTGCTTCTCGATTTGGATCGAGAATTCTTTCCACCACGCTTTTTCTTTTTCCCCATCATCCTTTCTCTGGCAAACAAAGCTTCAGACGATGCTCTTTTAGAATATTTATCATTATTCCGAATTTTCAAATTGGTCAATGCTGTGCCGACATCTTTAAAGATGATCACACTTTTTCCATATATCAAGGTAGTCACAAAATGGCTATATTCCTCTGGCAATGGTGTAACAGAATCATAGCCTTGACTTCATCCTTAATATCTTCATCAAGATTTTTCAAATCAGCAAGTAACTTTTCAAATCTTGAGACATGATCGTGCATTGACACCCAAGGCTTCATTCGAAAGCCATATACCTGGTTCATTGTATAAAGGTGATTTTTAAGACTTTTCAGCAAGTACTTTTCCTCCCATGTACGCCACAAAGTCATCGCACACTCCTCATCTTTCACTAAGTATTTCACCTCCTTGGTCAAATAAAATATGATCTGACCACAGGCTTTCTCATTCATACAGTCCCAAGTTTCTTCATCACACAAGTATCTTTTATTTTTCAGAACAACATCGAGATCGATTTGAATAAGGGCATCCATAACTTCGTGCCTCTACATACTGAAGTTGATTTTCCCATCAAGCTTTTCAACATCAATCTTTAGGCCTCCTATAATAGGTGCTGAATAATGATTTGACAAATCTCACCTTCCACCAGAAGTGTATCCTAAAATAGTTTGGGTAGATATCATCCTAATTCTGGAAGTTTCACCTTCTACCATTTTGTCAATGAACTATTTCCACTTGAAAAACAGCCCCTATGATGTTAATTTTACGTGAATAAATGCACCAGAAAAGTCTCCAAGAGAATGGAGAGGTCAACCACTTAAAACCCAGAATCTTTAGGCTCTTATCGCCTTGTTGACAGAACTTTCCTAGACATGCAAAAATACACACTACTTACAATAGATTGTCTCCCAAGTACAAATGCACCAGAAAAGTTTCCAAGAGAATGGAGAGGTCAACCACTTAAAACCCAGAATCTTTAGGCTTTTATCGCCTTGTTGACAGAACTTTCCTAGACATGCAAAAATACACACTACTTACAATAGATTGTCTCCCAAGTACAAATGGTCGTCTCCACCGTATTCGTGGACAGTACCGTACGTGAACAGTACCATATACAGGAATATTACCATATACGTGAACAGTACCGTATGCCCCTAAGTACGAACCGTCGGCTCTGATATCACTTGATGTGCGTGGAATGCGGAATCAAGTGCACCAAATAATTACAGAAAAATAAAAGACACAAGAATTACGTGCTTCGATAATTATTCCTACGTCCATGGAAGTAAGAGAAAAATAATTGTATTACTAACAATTATTGGAGTACAATATTTGAGTAATGAAAACCTCACTTTCCAAACCCCAAATGCACCCAAAGCCCTCTCACACACACTCTCCAATTGCTCACACTCTCAGAACTCTAGAATTGCTTTACTTGCAATTTATCTTCCCAAACCCTTGGTCAAATTGTCAATTAAATCTGCAACTAAATTCTTCAATATTGACAAACACATGCATGCGGTGCCAACTTCCTCCAAATCATCAATTATGCATGTGGCTTACCTTTTCTTTTCAACCAATTTGGATAAACAAATCACTGAATTTGACTTTTCAACCTACCCATGACTTAATTTCAGTTGATTTGAGATAATGCCCTTAACGCCTTTTGATATCATATAAAAAAACACATAATATGTGATACGATCTAAATCACATGTTTAATCTATCAAAAATAAATAAATTACATGCGTAAAAATATTAAGAAATTAATTTGACAAAAATAATCTATGTAGTTTAGGTTCGACCTTCAAGCATTGTCAAGAGAAAAAGGAAAATTTATGCTTCAAATACATCCCTTAAAATAAGGGAAATTTGTCCATTTTCCCCATTAAAATTAATATATACTATTTACTCTATACTATTTTCATAATACCAAATGACCCTCCTAGAGCTATAGCTTTACAGTATTATCCTTAGTTTCATATATACTTTTGTTCATGTTTATTATAAATTAAATAAATCATATAAATTGAAATTAAAATAAAATTTAAATACTAAAAACAAGAAGTATAAATTTTAGTGTAAATAATTTTTATTTTTTAAAATTTTTTCTATATATTTTACAATCTCAAGATTTAATATCAAGCTAATGACTCATTTATCTTTTAAAAAAAATTGAGCCATGGGGGTTACTATGTATTATGAAAATAGTAGGAGTAAGTAATATATATTAATTTTAGTAGAGCGAAAACTGACAATCTCCCCTTAAAATAAATTTGTAAACTGTGTAAATGTAGAAATTATCTAGTTCTATGCCCCACAAAAGAATAAACTTGAATAATTGTAAAAACAAAAATGATACTTATTTCATATTATCAGTTATTTTTACCATCTATAATTAGGTCATTCATAACTTTTAATACCTTATGTAATCTCTAATGTTAAAATAATAACAGCAAAAAAAAAGGAATTGATATCATTTTAACAAATAAAATTAGAAATCTTACTATAGTCAATGGGCATAAATTTCTTAAAAAGAGTCTATCAGACCAATTCTAAAAGCTAAGGGATCTTCTTGACATTTTCTCAAATTATAGGTATATCACAATTATCAGTTATTTTTACCATCTATAATTAGGTCATTCATAACTTTTAATACCTTATGTAATCTCTAATGTTAAAATAATAATAGCAAAAAAAAAAAGGCATTGGTATCATTTTAACAAATAAAATTAGAATAAAATTAGAATATCTTACTATAGGCAATGGGCATAAATTTCGTAAAAAGAGTATCGGACCATTTCTAAAAGCTAAGGGATCTTCTTGGCATTTTTCAAATAATCGGTATGTCAACTGTCCTTTCCTCGATTTGATTTATTTTCTTTCGGTGGGGGTAACCCCACTCCCCATCGTTTTGTAAAATAACACCCCATATATAAATACACCCTACTAAACCTTTAACTGTTGTGTTATTTGATAAATGAACCCCATTAGATACCAAACATGACCCCATCCTTGTAATTTATGTAGTATTTTATTTTTCTTATTAACGCCAATCCATTTAGAACATGGATAAAAATTCTCTTCTAATTTTGATTTTTTATCTATTACCAATTTATAGTATATATATTTTTTTTAAGATAACTTCGACGGAATGAGGGAAACTTAATTACAGTCTAAAAATGAAGTACGACCAATTAGGGAGACATTTTAAGATTTACTCCTCAACAAATTCATAGAGGTAAGACAAAATGAAATCCCATAAGTATAAGATGGAATCATGACATTTACTAGCAAAAGCGACAGTTTAGAAAACCATTTGCATCCCCGAGAAAGAAATGTTGGGAAAATGTGCTCTGATTAATAAAATAAATGAGGTATTTTATTCAAATATCTTAATTGCATTAATATTTTGATTAAAGTCCATTTAATCATATTATATGTATTTATGTGATCACCATGTGGGTTCACAGAAGACATAAATACAAGTTATCTTATGATTAAATAAATTTAGTTCGCAGTTGATAAATAAAGTTAGCACTTTATTTAGATATAGACTGTAATAAATTCATTGAATGATTTGTCTTAATCATGTATGAATTTATTGATGTAGTACGACTATATTGAACAGGATCACATATGAGATTTAATTAACTTTGTAATAACTGTCAGACTTATTAAATCTCATAGGCATTGATTTTACTGTAATATTAATCTTGAGTTAATTATGATTTCATGATTGTAATTGTTATTCCATTTGAGTTACCAATAAGCATGGCACATACTTGTATTCTAGATTACCTGGTATCTTGGTGGGAGCATTTATGAGTATTGGAGTTATAGATTAACAATATAGAATTTGTATAACACATCTCTTGATGGGTTTTCGGCACTTGATCATATAATTCTCTGGCCAGAGTGTGTCAACATATTTAGTATGTTGAAAATGATTATTAGAGAAAACCAGTAAGTATCAAGAAATAAGATGTAATTAAATCGATTGGACAGTTGAGATGTCGATTTAATTAACGATGTGGTACAAAGAATTATGCAGTAAAGAAATCGATGTGGCTGGGGACGAATTATTATTCGAGCATACAATTATGGAGGTCAGTTCCAATCTTTTAGTGGAGTAGATTTGGAATTAAATAATTGGGCTAGTTTAATTACAGGCCTAATTATTATAGCCACTATTGTATGTTCCCAAATGATCCCCGGGTTAGCTCATTTAATTGATTGCACCGCTATTAGATTAATAAGCAATATAACTAGCTATTTGGGTTAAAAGCCTAAATATATTATTTAGTGAGAGGCTCCATGTAATGTAGTTATGTCTAAGGGGCCTTGTGTTATTTTACAAGATGGGCCCTATGACAAGAAAGAAGTAACGTTACTTTTGATTTATTATTTTTATTTAAATCAAAATTGATTTAATAGAATTAAATAATATAAAAAAAGGGAGGCTAGGGTTTCCACTAGATAGAGATATGAAAGGGCTTATTTTCTCCCAAAAGAATAGAGCGACCACTTTATAAAGATCAGAGAAAAAGACTTTTCTCTCTAATTTTGAGAGAAAAACTTTCTCGTGCTAGTTGCTTTGGTAGTGATAAAGGCGCCCACACATCAAGTGCAGATCAAACCTGAGTCATAACCTGAAAGATCATTGGTGACAGTTCTTGATCTAACAAGCGTGGTGGTGACGGATCGTGATCTAACAGGCGTGGTGGTGACGGATCGTGATCTGGGAGCCGAAATCACTTCAGCGGAAAAAGTCAAATCGAATTTTTAAGGTACGATTTCTAGATTATGTATTCCTATATATTGTATGAGATCGGTCCTAAAAAGTTTTATAAAAATTAAAAAAAAACAGATTTTTCCCCAACAATTGGTATCAGAGCCATCTCATATTAATAGATAAGAATATGGTATGAAATCAATCTTAAAATTTTTGTATTAGAGTGGCGCAATTTATTCATATATATATTATTTGTTTAATATATGAATAAACCATGTTTTGGTTTGTCTTAATTCATGGTTAGATTCTCTATTGTATTTTTCTTTTGGATCTGTAACAAGAGAGGGTGATTTATTATCACCATGTTTCCCTCTTGATTTAGTTTACTGCTATAGAAAATTTGAAAGCTAAAAATTGACGTAGAAATTTTGTAAATCGTTGGAGAATAATCACGAATGTCAGATCGGAGGAAACGATGGCCGGAAAGCAAGGCCAACTGCCGCGCTGCTTGTAAATCGCTGGAGAATAATCATGAATGTCAGATCGGAGGAAATGATGGCCGAAAAGCAAGGCCAACTGCGCGCGCTGTGCTACTCGCGCAGCAAACGGCGCGCGCGGCCTGCGTGGTCAGCAGCGTGCGCTGCACTGCACGTGCAACAAGCTGTGCGGTCGGGTTTGGTTGGTTTCTGGCGTAACGGCGACGGCAAACTCGGCGTTGATGGCGGCTGTCCAGTGATGTGGTGACGGTCGGCTAGCATCTGAACAGTGGCGTAGGTTTTTGGAGATGGCGGCTGGGGAAGAAGGAAAAGAAAAATATGGATTTTAGGGTTTCATAGTTTTTATCATTGAGGTCCCTATAGTTTCATAATTGTTTCCTTTGGGCAATTAAGTTTTAATTTTTTACATTTAAGTCTAAAAATAGTTTTGGGCTTAAAGAATCCTAGTTTTAGGTCCAATTGAAATTTGGGCTTAATGCATTAAGATGCATAGATAAAATTAGACACATTAAATTTATTTTTGGTCCAAAAGTTTTATTTTAATAAAAAAAATTAATTATTTATTTATTTCCTTTCAAAATTAAAATTAGACCAATTATAAATTTAAAAGCTCAATTCCCCTAGTGATGCGAATCCCACAATGAAACTTTGAAACCCACACTTAATTTGTAGTTTCAACTTCCCAAGAAAGTTCTAAATAGATTTATGACAAACAAAATCTTGACCCAATGCTTAAGAAAACATGAACCAAAGGTATAGAGAATGATATTAACGCCACACTCAAGAAATAGATGAGAAGGTGAGTGATAAGTCTAAATTTAGAACGCCACAAAAATGCAAATTCTTGATAAGTTCACTAGTTCTCAAAAGAACCAAAGAAAGAATAATCTTTCAAATTCAAATAATATTAATCTCTAATATTATTACATAGCAAGGTTGTTGAATTTAAATAGGCTAAAAGAAACCCAAGATCCTAAAAATACAAATGGAAACATTGGAACAACCCTCCAAGTAGGTTTGTCAAAGGATGTTTCAAAAGGCTTCACCAACCCACCATAATTAATGCTATCTTTGACAAACTTAATGCTAGCCTACTATAATTAATGCTATCATTGACAAACTTAATGTTAGCCCACCATCATTGATGGTAGACTTACCTTACACATTGACAAACTTGAAACAAAACAAACAAATGAAGTTGAAAAACAAAGGAGTCGTTGAAAATCCCAAGTCTGAACAAGCTGTAATGAATTGGTCATAACTCCTTCTAGAGAACTCCAAATCCAGCTCTGTAAAATTTATTGGAAAGCTAACGTAATTATCTTTCCAACGGTATATAGCTTGCACATTACTTCTGGCTCAATCAATACAGTTTTTATTCTGAATTTGACCTTTCTGCATTTGATACAAATTGTGTATTTGGCTGCCCAATAACTTGAATGATGCCCACAATGCCTTGTCTTCTCTTCAAGCCCAATTCATGATGTCTTGCATCTTGAATGGCATTTTCAATCCATATTTTCTCAATTAATCCATTTAAAGCAGCTTGCATCTTTTTGGCTCTTGCTCTTGTAATTGGGCCTCCATGAATGTGCAAAGGATCCCTTGAAGTTTTAATGGTATTCCCTTGATGGTTCTCATCACCTAGTCCATTAACAAAGACAAGTTTATAGAAGATGGATATTAACAATAAGCCCATTGAAGATTAGGCTTAGGGTTAATGTATTTTTCATTTTAGAAAAGCCATGAATTAAGATTATTTAATTATTTTTCTATATGTTATGTTTGGATGATAACATACCATGATAACATGTCATATAGAATAGGTAGTGCCACTCTATGCATAATGATACATGTCATTCATTAATAATGAATCTCATTATATTGTTTGAAATTTTCGTATGCTTAATAATATTGGATATCATCTAGATAATATTATAGGAAGCATGCAATTAACAATATGTATGTTTTAAAAGGAAATACCAATTTTAAAATATTGAGTGGGAGAGGAAAATTCAAGATAATTTTTCCCACGGGCTCCATTGTTAGTTCAATAATAAAATTATATATATACCTCGACTTCATGATACGGTGATGCTCCCTACGGAGGGTATATATATTAGATATTTTATTTGATGAACTTCTTCAAAGATAAAATTGAAATATTTTTCAATCAATTGTTCACCCCAACGGTGACTATTGATATGAAAAATACGTAGATTGACATAATGGTTATACACTCAACTAAAATTTGTTATTAACCTTCCCAACGAAGCTCTGTTAACAAATTTAGGCCCAAAAGAATAACGATAATTATTTATCATGTCTCTACAAGAAATTAAATAATCCAATGGGTAATTGGGTCTAGTAAGTGTAGACATGACTTCCCCAACGGATAACTTGTCAAAACAGAACTAGATTATCGTTACAATAAATTAAAATGCATTTATGGTTTTATACATTTTTGTCATTTATTGTGAATATTATTTTAAACTATTTATGCATGGATGTTTTATTTTTCAGAAAATGTCTTCCCTGAGCCCACTTACTATTATTTTGAGTCAAAACAAACTCACTGGAGAGAACTATATAGATTGGAAAAGAAATCTATTCATTGTCCTGACTGCTGAAAATTATAAAGATGTCTTAACCCAGCCATGCCCTCCAGTTCTAGCGGATGATGGTCATAGAAATCAGAGGAGGCTTTATGAGAAATGGCAAAAGGCTAATGAAATGGCAAAATGCTACATTTTAGCCTCGATTTTTAATATTCTGTAGGCCAAAAATCAGAACTTGGAGACTGCCACTAAAATAATAGATAGTCTCCAACAAATGTTCGGGCAGAGTACTCGCTCCGTGAGACAAGCGGCACTGAAAGAAATTATGAACAGTAAAATGGGGAAGGGCACAAGAGTTCGTGATCATATCCTCAAAATGATGGACTATTTGAATGAGGCTGAGATTCAAGGAGCACAAATCGATGATAACTCAAAGATTGACATGGTGTTAGAATCTCTGCCCGAAACATTCAAGGAGTTTAAGGTCAATTATAACATGAACAAAAGAAACATGACCTTAACTGAATTAATGAACGAACTCCATTCTGCTGAAGAAATCTATCGTGCTGAGAAATCTCTGGGAAGCATAAATATTGTGAAATTAAGAAGAAAGCTGGGAAAACGAGACCGTCTACCAAGCAAGATGGCAAGCCGAAAGGCAAATGCTTCAAGTGTGGACAGAAAGGTCACTGGAAAAAGGATTGCCCTAAGATTGTGAAATTAGGTATGGGAAATCTTTTTGTAATTGAGGCATGTTTAGTTCAAAATCCTATTGACACTTGGGTGTTGGATTCAGGAGCAACTAATCATGTTTGTAATTCACTTTATTGGTTTCAGGAAACCAGGAAAATAAGTTAAGGAAGCGTTAAACTGCAGTTAGGTACAGGACAGTTCCTGTCAGTAGTGAAGACTGGATCTATTTTATTATCTTTTAATAATGAGACTTAGTTTTGAATAATTGTCTTTATGTTCCAGATATTAAGAGGAATTTAATTTCAATAGCTTGTTTGTTAAAGCAAGGGTACAATGTAAATTTTGGATCCTCAGTTTCTATTTTTTATAATAAGAGACTTATTTGTTCTGGTACATTGGAAGATAATTTATATCATTTAAGTCCAATGATCCATTCTATGCATGACACAGTGATCAATAATGATGAGCATACATATTTATCTAAGAAAAAAAATATTTCTTCCAACCAATGTTACCTCTGGCATTTACACTTGGGTTATATAAACCAAAATAGGATACAGAGAATTATCAAAGATGGGCTTTTGGGTCCATTAGAAAATAAATCATTGCCACTCTATGAATCCTGTTTAGAAGGGAAAATGACCAAAAGGTCATTCTTGGCCAAAGGAGTACGTGCAACAGTACCACTTAAATTGATACATACAGATGTATGTGGACCAATCAATGTACAAGCTCGAGGAGGTTATGAGTATTTCATCACTTTCACTAATGATTACTCAAGATACGGTTATGTTTATCTGATACGTCACAAGTCTGAAGCTCTTGAGAAATTCAAAGAGTATAAGGCTGAGACAGAAAAGCAATTAGATAAGAACATAAAGAAACTTCGATCTGATCGAGGTGGTGAATTTCTCTCAGGAGATTTCGAAGAATATCTAGTTGAAAATGGGATTATATCTCAGTTGACTGCCCTGGGAACACCACAACAAAATGGGGTAGTTGAAAGGAGAAATAGAACTCTTTTGAATATGGTGAGATCTATGCTTAGTTATTCGTCATTACCAATCTCATTTTGGGGACTTGCACTGGAAACTGCAGTTTACCTCTTGAACTTAGTTCCATCTAAGTCAGTGCCTAAAACCCTAATAGAATTATGGTTAGGTCGTAAACCAAGTTTACGACATGTCTGTATTTGGGGATCACTAGCACATGTGCTAAAACCAAAGGCAGACAAAATGGATTCACGTTCTGAGGTTTGTATATTTGTGAGGTATCCCAAAGGAACAAGGGGAGGTTTATTTTATAGTCCTCAAGATAGGAAAGTGATCGTGAGCACACATTTCACTTCCCTCGAGGAAGACTATATGAATAATTTCAAACCTAAGAGTAAGGTAACACTTGAAGAACTGTCAGGTGATCAGGTTGATGCTCAGCTTTCAACGCCTGTTACAGAATAGGAAGAACAACAACAACCAGCTGATCAACACAGGATTATCCCTGAACAACCACCACTTTTAGAACCTCGTCGTAGTGGGAGGGTAACTAGGTTATCTGCGAGATACATGTTATTGGGAGAAACCTATATGGCTATCTCAGATGAACATGTATAAGATCCCACTAGCTACAACGAAGCTCTAATAGATAGAGATGTTGAATTTTGGAAAAAGACCATGAATCAAGAAATGGAATCTATGTATTCCAATAAAGTTTGGGAACTTGTAGAGGCACCAAATGGGGTAAAACCTATAGGGTGCAAGTGGATCTACAAGAGAAAAAAAAGAGAAGACGGAAGGGTGGAAACATTTAAAGCAAGATTAGTAGCCAAAGGGTTTACTTAGAAGGAGGGAATCGATTATGAGGAAACCTTTTGTCCAGTTGTTATGCTTAAATCCATCAAGATTCTACTCTCCATTGCTACAGTGCTAGATGATGAAATTTGGCAAATGGATGTCAAGACTGCCTTTCTTAATGGGCATCTTGAAGAAAACATCTACATGCAGCAACCAGATGGATTTATACAAAAAGACCAAGAACACATGGTATGTAAGTTGCAGAGATCCATTTATGGATTGAAGCAAGCATCCCGGTCATGGAACATCAGATTTGATCAAGCGATTAAATCGTTTGGATTCATTCAGAACATTGATGAATCATTTGTGTACAAGAAAATTCAAGAAAAATATGTAGTCTTCCTAATTCTTTATGTAGACGATATTCTCCTAACTGGAAACGATATAGGAGTATTGACTACAATGAAGAGTTGGTTAGCAAAACAATTTGATATGAAAGACTTGGGAGAGGCAAGTTATATTCTTGGTATCAAGTTACTACGAGACCGGAAAAATAAAACTTTAGCCTTGTCTCAAGCGGTCTATATCGATAAGATATTGGCTAGATTTAGCATGGAAAATTCTAAGACTGGTTTATTACCATTCAGACATGGAATTACATTCTCTAAGGATCAATCACCTAAAACATCTGAAGAGATAGAGAGAATGAGAGGAGTTCCCTATGCAGAGCTGTGGGAAGTCTCATGTATGCCATGTTTTGCACTCGGCCAGACATCTGTTTTGCGGTAGGGATGGTTAGTAGATATCAATTTAATCATGGATTTGAACACTAGATTGCGGTCAAGCATATAATGAAGTATCTAAAAAGAACTAAAAATTATATGCTTGTGTATTGTTGAGTGTTAGAAAATGCATATTTATAAAGGAGAAAACCATCATTTTACATTTCAAGTCTTACTAACAACCCTTACTTTTATGTATTTAACCTTGTGATTTAATTACATGTGTTTTATTTTAATTAAGTATTTTATGTATTTTAGGGGTATTATAGTCATTTCACAATAAAGGAGAGATCAGACGGCAAAACGGACATCACTTTTGAACTCAGGACGGTCGAAAACCTTAGGAGGAGCATAAAAGGAAAAATGGCACTATTCACATGTACGGTACTATTCACGTGTACGGTACTGTGTACGGTACTGTTCACGACACTGTTCACATAGACGGATCGATGACGTGGCATTGACCGATGATGTGGCATTGACTGATGAGGTGTCACGATCCTGTTGGCCTAAAATTCTTATGTACTGTTGATGGTGACGTGGCAGCATATCAGTGGACGAAAAATCTTGCGTACGGTGCATGCATCACACAGGATTATTTTCAACCAAACCGCGTTACTGTTCATCCGGGTCAAACCGTGTTACTGTTTATCCGCGTGGTCAAACCGTGGACTGTTGACTGATGACGTGGCGCAATCCTGAGCGTCCAAACTGTTTTTAATCCGATGGCCATGATTTACTCCATGTATCTATAAAAAGGGGGCCTCCCCCCCTAATTTGATATCTCTGAATCCATTTTTGGGATCCATTTTCTGTAATTCTCTCTCCATCTTGTATTTTCTTCGTATTTTAATAAATTTCCATTTTACCCCTAGTTCAATTATGAGTGGCTAATTTTCTTTCAAGCTTGGGTTGAAGGCGAAGTCTCAACATGTGTCATGGGCTTAATTTGGTAAATTTACTTTCTCTTCCCCTCTAGTTTTTGTGGATGTTTTGACTTCTCGTCGACAAATAATACTAATCTTGTCTAGTACCGCCTTGGTTTCACCGGCCCTCTGGTACAAGGTTATTATTATTTGGCACGATAAGCCCTTAGCACCATATTGATTAGAGCGTGGTTCATGAGGTGTGGATTCCCCCCTCATGATTTAATTGGCATTAATACAGATTATTTAGCCCATGATGCATGTTGATACAGATCCAGATACCCAAGTACGTCATTTCAATAGAATTCTCTTCAATTTATTCTCACCATTTCAATTCCAATTTTAGAATTTATTCTTGCCATTTTAATTTAAGTTTTAGCATAGTCCAAATCATTTCCACCACAAATCCAACCACCTCATACAAAATTAATTCTATATATAATTAAAATCCACCTCCTCGTGGGATCGACACTCGTCACCATCGATCTATACTACAATAGATTCGTGCGCTTGCGAGTACATTAAAATTTGCACAACAAGTTTTTGGTGCCGTTGCCGGGGAGGTAAGTAATTTTAATTCATAGAATTAATTTTTGTAAATAATTTCTTTTATTTGTTTTCTTGTATTTTTTTTTAATTATTAAAAAAAAAGTGAATCTACATTTAAAGGTTAGTATTTCTTTTCTTTTTCTATTCTTTAAAATTCTGTAATTTAATTTTCAATTTATTTTTCTTTATAAATTTTTTTTTGTTTATCTTATTAATTTATTTTTAGTTAATTTATTTCACGTATTTGTTTTTGTGTATTTTTATAGAAAGGTTGTAATAGCGCAATAAGGTTAGTATCGTAATTTCTCCCTCTTCTTTTTTTTTATTTGTTTTGTTCCCATCTTTATTTTTATTTTATTTGTTTTGCATGCATGGTCGTAGGTCATTATTTCCTAATCTTGAACCTATAGACCTTGAACTTGAGAAAACACTTCGCACACACAAGCACATTAAAAATAAATTTGGAATGGATTTACAAGCACCACAGGAGAGGTCATTTAAGGACTATTTTAGTCCCTTAGCTAATTTGAGCACATCATGCATAAGATACCCAAATGTAGCTGCTAGGAGCTTTGAACTAAAACCTAGTGTGCTAAATTGTCTTCCCACATTCTATGGCTTAGAAAATGAGGACCCATATAATCATCTGAATGATTTTCACGCTATTTGTCAAACATTTAAATATGAGAATTTTTCAGACGATGATGTTAAACTTAGATTATTCCCATTTTCTTTAAAGGATAGAGCTCGTTCATGGCTTAATACATTGCCTGCCAATAGCATTTCATCATGGGAACAAATGGTGACTAAATTTTTGAATAAATATTTCCCAGTGCATAAAACCAATGCTATTCGCAGGGAAATCTCGAAGTTTACCCAAAGAGAGGACGAGCAGTTTTTCGAAACATGGGAGCGATTCAATGGGCTACTCTTGAAGTGTCCACATCATGGGTACGAGAAATGGCATCAATGCCAATACTTTTTGGAGGGATTACTACCGAATGTGCAAGAATGACTAATGGCAACAAGTGGAGGGGAGCTAATGTCAAAAAGTGCATCAGAAATTTGGGAGTTTTTCCAGCGACAAGCGGATAATTCCCAACAACGGAGTCGATCACTCAGGAATACTAGAAGGATTAAAGGAGTGAATGAGGTTCACATTGGCGAGTCAACTTCGGGAATCAAAGAAGTCAAGGAGATGGTTGAAGGTCTTGCTCGACAAATAGCATCATTATCGACTGCTAAATCAACAGAACCACATGACCATGACTCATACTCAGATCAAGCCAATGCCATAGGTGTAATGAGAAAGCCATCAAATTACAACCCATACTCCAACACATATAACCCTGGATGGAGAGACCACCCGAATTTTTCATGGTCTCAAGGATTCCAACAGAATGGACCAACAGCTCCAGCTCCACAAATTTCTCAAGTTCCTCAAGCCTCTCAGCCCCCATTTAGACCATACAATCAGAACCAGAACTACTCTCAGCCCAGACCATGGGAGGATTCATTCCAGAATCTTAAGAATTTTACTCACTCCACGATTGAGCAACAGAACCGCACCATTGATGAACTACGAAATGAGTTGAGAGCAGGCTTCAATTCACAAGCCCAATCAGTTTCAAGCCTGGAGAAGATGGTGGGACAACTTGCTTCTTCAATTCAGACCTTGGCAATGACTGTTGAGAAAGGCAAATTTCCAAGTCAACCAGTGCCTAATCCTAAAGGAGTGCATGAAGCAAGTACCAGTTCACCACAGCAGCATGGAGAGGTCAAAGCAGTCATGACCTTGCGAAAAGGAAAAGAAGTCGACAACAAAGTGGAGATGCCGGTGACAAAAGAAAATCAAATTGTTCCTGTGAGTATTGAGGACTCACCATCGGAGGAGAAAGAAAAAACCAACCCACGGGAATATGCTCCGAAAGCTCCATTTCCCCAGAGGTTATCTAAAGGCAAGAAGGGAAAATCCACAGGTGAGATTCTTGAAATCTTCAAACAGGTAAGTGTTAATATCCCTTTGCTTGATACTATTAAACAAGTTCCATCTTATGCCAAGTTTCTTAAAGACCTTTGTACTAAAAAGAGAAATATGCATGTTCAAAAGAAGGCATTTTTAACAGAAAATGTTAGTTCTATACTCCAACATAAAATTCCTTTAAAATGCAAAGACCCAGGCTCCCCCACTATCTCATGTAGTATAGGGAACCACACAATTGAGAATGCTTTGTTGGATTTAGGAGCTAGTGTAAATTTGTTGCCTTATTCAGTATTTGTGAAACTTAGACTGGGAGAATTACACCCAACTCCAGTGGTGTTACAACTTGCAGATCGGTCCACGAAAATACCTCGTGGTATTGTGGAGGACGTGCTTATCCAGGTAGATAAGTTTTATTTTCTTGTTGATTTCATTGTAATTCACACTCAACCAATACAGGATTCAAGGAAGCACATCCCCATTATTCTAGGCCGACCTTTCTTGGCAACTGCGGATGCTCACATTCAATGCAGGACTGGAAATATGCAGTTGTCCTTCGGCAATATGACTATGGAGCTGAACATCTTCAACATTGCCAAACAACCTCACAATGCAGATGATGGAATTGTTGATGTGGATTTAATAGAAGCATTAGTTGATGACACTTTTGTTTCAAACCTTAGTGATGATCCTTTACAAACATGTTTAACTCACTTTGGTTTTGATTTTGATATTGACAGATCAGTTGATGAGGTCAATGTCCTGCTTGACTCAGCACCATCTATGGACACTAATAAGTGGAAGTCAAGAGTTGAACAACTAGCACCATCAGAGAAGAAACTCATCCCATCATCAGAATCACCACCGAAACTTGAGCTCAAACCATTGCCCAACACATTGGAATATGCATTTTTGGGGGAAGAAAGTACTTTGCCGGTAATCATTTCATCATCCCTCAATGACGAACAAAAAGGTAAGTTGTTGGATGTTTTAAAAGAGCATAAAGGAGCATTAGGATGGACCATAGCAGACATAAAAGGTATAAATCCAGTAGACTGCATGCATTACATTCACCTTGATGAAAATGCTAAATCTACTAGGGAAATGCAACGTCAGTTAAATCCTAATATGAAAGAAGTTGTTAGAACAGAAGTCCTTAAGCTATTAGACGCATGTATTATTTACCCAATTTCTGATAGTTCATGGGTCAGTCCTGTGCAAGTTGTCCCCAAAAAGTCAGGAGTCACAGTAGTTACCAATGCTGATAATGAATTGATACCAACTAGAGTAACTACAGGATGGCGTGTATGCATTGATTATAGAAAGTTGAATTCTGTCACACGTAAAAACCATTTTCCTTTACCATTTATTGATCAAATGCTTGATAGATTAGCAGGTCATGAATTTTATTGCTTTCTAGATGGCTACTCAGGATACAATCAGATCCCCATAGCACCAAAAGATCAAGAGAAAATCACATTCACTTGCCCTTTTGGCACTTTTGCATATAGGAGAATGCCATTTGGATTATGTAATGCACCTGCTACATTTCAACGATGCATGTTGAGCATTTTTTCTGATATGGTTGAACGATTCCTTGAAGTCTTTATGGATGACTTTTCTGTCTTTGGTGATTCATTTGATCAATGTTTACATCATCTAACACTAGTTCTGCAGAGATGTATCGAGAAGAACTTGGTCTTAAATTGGGAAAAATGCCATTTTATGGTAAAACAAGGTATTGTTCTCGGTCACATCATTTCAAACAAAGGTATTGAGGTTGACAAAGCCAAGGTGGATCTCATTTCTAATCTTCCTCCACCTAAAACAGTCAGAGAAGTAAGATCTTTCTTTGGGCATGCTGGTTTTTATAGACGTTTCATTAAAGATTTTAGCAAAGTTTCTAGACCCTTATGCAATCTACTTGCTAAGGATGTACCTTATGTCTTTAATGATTCATGTCTTGTGGCGTTTGAAAAATTAAAGCAGTTGTTGACATCATCACCCATCATTCAGACCCCAAACTGGAGCTTACCATTTGAACTCATGTGTGATGCATCTGATTATGCAGTAGGAGCAGTATTAGGACAAAATGTTGATCGAATTCCCCGTGTTATTTACTATGCTAGTATGACATTGAATGATGCACAGTTGAACTATTCAACTACTGAAAAAGAAATGCTAGCAGTAGTATTTGCATTAGAAAAATTTTGATCTTATCTCATTGGTTGTAAAATAATTATATTCACAGATCATGCTGCTCTGAAATATCTTCTCACAAAGAAAGATGCAAAAGCTAGACTAATTCATTGGGTGTTACTTTTGCACGAATTTGACTTGGAATTCAAAGATAAGAAAGGCACAGAAAATGTTGTGGCGGACCACCTCTCTCGTCTCCACTTTGACACAATTATGGAATCATTACCATTGAATGAGTCATTCCCAGATGAACAATTGATGAGTGTGGAAGTATTACCGTGGTATGCTGACATCGTGAATTATCTTGTTACAGGTCAACTTCCAGAGCATTGGACCAAGCAAGACAAGGCTAAATTCTTTGCAGAAATAAAGAATTTCTTTTGGGATGACCCGTATTTATTTAAGTATTGTGCAGATCAAATTGTTAGACGATGTGTCCCAGAAAGTGAAATTTAGAATATTCTTTCATTCTGCCATGAACAAGCTTGTGGAGGCCATTTTAGTGCTAAGAAAACAGCGACTAAAGTTTTACAATGTGGTTTTTATTGGCCAACTATATTTCGAGACGCTTACACTTTCTGTTCTTCATGTGATAGGTGTCAACGAATGGGGAGTATTACGCGAAGGAACATGATGCCACTAAATCCAATTTTAGTGGTTGAGATTTTTGATGTATGGGGTATCGACTTCATGGGACCCTTTCCCCATTCTTTTGGCCATCAATACATATTGGTTGCTGTTGACTACGTATCGAAATGGATAGAAGCAATTCCATGTAGGACCAATGATCACAAAGTGGTGATAGCATTTTTGAAAAGCAATATTGTTTCACTCTTTGGATTCCCTCGAGCAATAATCAGTGATGGTGGTGCCCACTTTTGTAACAAAGCATTCAAAGCTCTTTTGACAAAGTATTCAATCACTCACAAAGTGGCGACCCCATATCATCCGCAAACCAATGGCCAAGTTGAGATCTCCAATCGAGAAATAAAGCACATATTAGAAAAGCCGGTGAGGCCAGACAGAAAAGATTAGTCATTAAGACTTAATGATGCATTATGGGCATATAGAACGGCTTTCAAGACCCCGATTGGGATGTCACCCTACAGGCTAGTGTATGGAAAAGCTTGCAACCTACCTGTGGAACTCGAGCATCGTGCATATTGGGCTATCAAGAAATTCAACTTTGACATGCAACAAGCCAGCTCAGAAAGAAGATTACAGCTGGCAGAACTTGAAGAAATTCGCAATGATGCATACGAAAATGCCAAGATTTACAAACAACGAATGAAAGTCTTCCATGACAAGCAAATTATGAGAAAATCTTTCACTCCAGGACAGAAAGTGCTTTTATTCAATTCTCGCTTGCATCTATTCCCAGGTAAGTTACGCTCTCGTTGGTCTGGCCCATTTATTGTTCATACTATTTTTCCACATGGGGCAATTGAAATTAAGGACCTAAAGAACGGTGTCACGTTTAAAGTTAATGGTCAAAGACTAAAGCCATATCTAGAGTATCAACCACATGGAGAAGACACCGAAATAAATTTGAGTGACCCACCAGATTTGAATTGATTTTTTTTTCTTTTTTTGGTGGTTTGATTTTTCTTTCTTTCTTTTTATTATTCTTTTGCTAATTGAAATTATTTTTGCATAAGTGTGTTTGTTTTACCATTAAATTTTCTCTTATCATTGTTAATCATGAGCACCATACTTAGACCGTTCCTCCTGAACATTCTTAAACCACTTCAATGTGTTAAAACTCATCTCAAAAGGCAGATTCGATTTTGTAAGACACTTCATATTTGGGCTCTGTAACCACCAGAGTTAGTATCCTATATTGAGGGTTTAGAAAGCCAACTCAGAGGCATTGAGAGAAGTGTTTACGACATCTAGTTGGAGCTTGAGGTAAATTCAATAAGAGGACGATTTTAATTTTCTTTATGTGTTTTAATTTGTTTTTCTGTTTGTTTGCTTTAGTTTGTTACCCCGGTGAAGTGGCGGATAACGGTACTCCGTGATAATCAAGTCGGTTACTTCAGTTTTCCCATAATAACTGATATTCTGAGGCGAAGGTATGGACAGAAATGAGATTCTAGCGAAGCTTCACAAGCGATTCCCTTCACTCCCTCAGAATGCCCTCCTTACAATCTATAAAGCTCGGTCTGAACGCATGCGATTGCTCATGAGGAATAACATACCTGCTGACATCCGTTAGTTAATCGAGGCTAAAGTATGATTGGCAGGTGAGTTACCTCCAAAATTTATTCCATACGTGCCTGGTTGTGGTAAAGGAAATTATGCAAGAAAACGACGAGCTCGAAGAATTTCTGTTGCTTGTCATAAGTGTGCCAGAATGAGTTGCCATAAAAAACCATGTTCTTTAGGAATGATGTCTGATAACAGAGAAGATAAGATTCAATTCATTAGGGATGGCTTGAATAAGGAGTCATTGGATGATATCCTTCTGTCTCTTGAAACGCATCCCAGTAGATATGTGCAAGGAGCGATTCTCCAGTTATGACCATTATTCCAGAAAGAGCATGCATGATATAGTCTCGGGAATCTAACTATAAACGACCCTATTTGACAGTTTATAAGAAAACTGGATGGGAAGCCTATCCTCGACCCATAGAGGGCGTTCAATCTGTTTCTGGACGTAAAACCAGAGGAAGATGTGAGCCACAGTCGCAACTACTTGTACATATCCTTTTTACTTCACTGTTATTTTATTTCACTATTATTTTATCATTTGCATTATTGTCTTTAATAATTTCATTTTATTACTGTTTACTTTTTCCTTTTTACTGTTTCCTTTTTGACTCGCGAGCCATGTGCTTTACACGTTATTTGACACTGACATGTTACCTCATACACAACTGTGACCCACTATCATCAAGACTCTTAAATGTGATTTTTTTTTTCAAGCATTCACAAATTGTTTTGGAGAAGTATTCCAATGGCAGCTACTCCCAATAGACAATTCAAGAACATTTATGTGCTTTCTGGATTTAACTATGGCAAACATAAAGAGTTCGTTGATGCAGCCATAGATCTTGGTCGAAGCATAGCAGAGAGGAAATTACACTTGGTGTATGGAGGAGGTAACTGAGGGTTATCAAAATTGGTCTCAGAAGCTGCTTTTGTCAGAGGAAACCAAGTGTTAGGCATCATCCCAAGAGTCCTAAAACCTTTGGGTAGTTTTTCTGACTCACCGACTGGAGAAGAGTTAGTCGTCTCAGGTATGCAAGAAAGAATAACTTAAATGCTGAATCATGCTGATGCTTTTATTTTCCTTCTAGGAGATCTTGCAATACTAGAGGCACTTATCACACTAGCATCTTGGGCCCATCTGCACATTTACCAGAAACCCATCGGTTTGTTAAATGTCAATAATTTTTATGATGACTTTATCGCATTTCTTAACCATGCAATAAAAAACTATTTCGTTCCTTTCAATGCCAAAAAGCTTTTTATTTATGCTCACACTGCTAATGAGCCACTTGATCTGTTACAAGCTTATAGACCAGAGCCAGACCCCTGGACCTTTGTGTTGGAACGTCCAAATAATGACGGTAACAGTAGCCGCAGTAAGAAGTACAAATTAGATTTAACTCTCCGCCTGTAAATATTTTCTTCTATGTTACACCACCTAGGTGATGTCTTCGAAACTCTACTTCTTTCCTTTAAAACATTGAGGACAATGTTTCGTTCTGGTTGGGGGGAGGGAATAGTCGACAATTGTGGAATCTTGGTTAAGTTTTACTAATTTTTTATTGTAGAAACTAACTGTTGCTAACTTTTTGCATTGAAGATGGCTGAATATGTAGTGTAGTGACTCTAGAAACGCATCTTCATTTTTTGAAAAAAAAAAACAAAAACAAAAATTAAAAAAAAACAAAAAAAAATTTCAGACATTTTCTTTTTCTTTATTATGTTTTGATGTTCATTTTTCTTCTTCTTTTTAATTTCTCCTTTATTAATATACATTTTTTATTTTTTTTGAGTCGAAGATGGCTGAATATGGAGTGTAGTGCCTCTAGAAACGCATATTCTTAAGTTTAAAAAATATTTCTTTTTCTAATTAATTTTTCTGCATCATTTTCACATTTCTGCATGCATATTTTCCTTTCATGTTTAGAATAGGTTGGGGGGTAGAATGTTGTTTAAAAAAAAATTATTGTGTGATTTGTTTTAACATTGGATGACATGATTAATTTCAAATTTTAGTATTTGTATTATCTTTGGTTTTAAGTGATGTTACGCTATGTTTGCTACTTTACATATTGATGTCGGAGACAAATATGAGTTGCTTGAAGGAATGAACATGTCATAATAAGTACCAAGTGAGTTATTGAGCCTATTATTTTTCTTGGAGGGTAACCCTTTTGCCCATTCTTTATACAACTTAGCAGTTTATTATTTTATACACGATCTCTAGATTTCTTTTGAGTTAGCCATTAAAAAAAATTGTAAAATTAAAAAAAAAGAAAAAAAAAGAAGAAAAAAATGTGTGTTGCTACATTTGGAGGCCCATCTAACTAGTAGATATGGAAGGTTATTTAGAGCCCTAAAAGACGATGAAAAGGCCATTTTTGATCCGTTTGAGCCTTTATAGCCATCCCTTTTGTGAAATATCCATAGTTAACCATTTTGAGCATTTTAAAAAAAAAAGAGAAAAAAAGCCTTTTATTTGTTAAACTTATCATCTTAACCCACTCCGATTTGGAGTATTACCCGATGTCTTATAAGTTCCATCACCTATTTATGTTTAAGAAATTATTTTGCTTAGTGACGTTGTGCCAAGCAAAAAAAAAATTTGTTTAAAAAAAAGAAAAAAGAAGAAAAAAATAACAATAATAGGTGAAATCCACCTTGCAACTTCTAAAAAAAAAAAATTCCTCTGCATTTTTTCCAAACATACACTTTGTTTTCCTTATTTCTCTTCTTTGTAACCATGTCCCTAGCCTACGTTACGTCCTAATAAAGTCCTTCTTGATTTTAGGGAACTATAGTCTGAAGTAGAAACTAGTTCTATGGGCTAAAATGATGTAGTGGTGCATAATAAAAAAATAAGAAGAAGAAGAAGAAAGAGAAGAAAGAAAAAAAAAGGATAAAAAATTGGGGTGACTAGCATTTTTGTGTGACTTGAGATCGTATTATTTCTAAGCTGAGGGCATATTTTTTTTTTCATCTTGGTGAGAGCATGTGATATCACTTCTTTATAATTTCTCTCTCAATTACCATTCATTGGAGTGACTATTTTTATTGGGTTTAATTTCTTTATGAGAGTGTCACTACCTCCAGTAAGATTTTAGGGTTGACATGTCATTCTTGAAAGTAGCTATGACAAAGTCTACTGGGCTGATTTATGTGGATGGTTGATGTGGGTGTGATATTTCTTTAGACTGAAGATAATGCTTATACTTTTATTTCATTGTTATCATTAGTCTGATTAAATAAACACGAGTGTTTTAAAAAAAAATCATTTTGGATTTCAATTTTGTTTTCGCTTTATTTGCTAGGGACTAGCAATACGCTGGTTGGGGGGTGTGTTGAGTGTTAGAAAATGCATATTTGTAAAGGAGAAAATCGTCATTTTACATTTCAAGTCTTATTAACAACCCTTACTTTTATGTATTTAAGCTTCTTGTAATTTAATTATGTGTGTTTGATTTTAATTAAGTATTTTATGTATTTTAGGGGCATCATAGTCATTTCACAATAAACGAGAGATCAAACGGCAAAACGGACATCACTTTTGAACTCAGGACGGTCGAAAACCTTAGGAGGAGCATAAAAGGAAAAATGATACTGTTCACATGTACGGTACTGTCTACATTATTGTTCACGACACTGTTCACATAGACGGATTGATGACG